>BSBM01000033.1:15067500-15667500 GCA_027924585.1 Larix kaempferi
AAAAACTCATATGAACACTAGACAAGATGAAGTATGCAACCTCCTCATTGTGTAATTAGTTCCCAAGTTAATTTTGTTCTTTCACCTCATATTATGCTAGCAAAAAAAACCACACACTCATTAAACATAACTAAAAATATCACTTCAACTCATCCACAAAACCTCAATTCTCTCATCTCTTATTCAATACCATTGTATGGAATGAGGATATCTGTAAGTATATGCATCTTTCATTTCTCTATGAATCCAAATATGATAATATTCATCCATATTCACCATCCTTACAATATCCCCTCACCTTTAATAATGATTTTTTTTCCAAAAACCAAGACTTTCCCACTTCATGCTCTATTCAACATGATGATTGTTGGTATAGTCCCTAGTTCACCACTCTCCAACACCTCCCCACCCTAGATATTGCACATTGAAAGGTCAAATTATATTCCCCATAATCACCCTTCCCAAGACCATGATCCTTGTTAGAAACCTTTGCATCCTCCTTAAGGTTTTCAACAAAACAAGGTATACATTCATTCTATTGTGATGCATTGTTGAATTCAACCATGGGTATTTTAAACTCAAAATCACATTCTATCATCTCAAGGTTTATAGATCTAAGGAAATAGTTTGTTGTTGTTTCTTCAACTCCTTAATGTGTTATATAACCTAGTAATTTACGATGGTAAAGGACATTTCCTGAAATGGAAGGATATACGATTCCACTAGGAAGACAAAGCAATCAAACTAGGTGCAAAATTTAGAATTGATAACATTAAGGGAGAAAGCAAAAAATGCAACTAATTAAGGTTACCTTATTTGATGTAGAAAAACTATCAAACTATTCCCAAGGCATCTCTATCCATCTCTATTGTAGGATGTTACTACCATAATTTTTATGAATTCATGGCCAGGCAAGACACTAGTTTCTCCTCTCTACACTTGACCAAACATCATCTATATTTATTGGAATTGTAAGGGATAATGATGTTTATTCGAACACAAATAAACCAACATATTCTGTAGTTGTATATGTTAATTTGTAAAGTGGTAAGCTATGTTGGAATGTGTCGGGTTCATTGTATAATGGCACTAATATCTTATTTGTTGTTTCTTTTGCAGGGGTAGGCCTGATAGTTGTGTTAAAGAGAATTTTGGAGATGGGAAACCTACGAAATGCAAAAAAAAAAAAAAAGGAATCTACCCATTGAAAAGGTCAATGACTTAAGAGAAAAGGCCAGGTTGGGAATGGAAAGATTGAGACATGGTCCTATCATTGCCCCGGATCATGCCACTGATACTAACACAATTGTTGACACGACAACCTCTTGTTTAGAACCACAGGTAAAGCGGTCGCGTCCAACGGACCCAACTCAAATTCCAACATCAACACAATCTCCAACCAACAATCCATCAATGAGTCATTCTGAAGTTCCTCACGACACAAGAATTTTGTGAGATGCTGCATGTGTAGAGATGGACATACAAGCCTTTCTTAATTTGCAATCTCCCTAAGAAGACCACAACCCTGTCGACCACACTCCCATTATGGCCCAATCTATGAACCAAGAACCACAACAAACAAGCTCGGGTATTCATGTATCATGTCCACCCTCCCTACCTTGACTGTCCAGTGCAAGAAGAAGAACTCCTAGACGTATTCATGTGGATGAGAGTGCTATGTCGGGGCTTGAAGGAAAGTTGCCAAAGTGCACTATCGAATGGCAATGCAACAAAATTGTCAAAGAATATCTTGAATCCAAAGGTGATGCAGGTAAATGTCAATTATTGCTATGTTTGTTAAAGTCACATTCTTTAGTTGTTGTTAGGAGAATTTTGGGCATAAAGATGGTTAAAAGTTCAGAGGCCAACAGTCATATTGTTAGAAATCTCCAATCTGCATTTAATGATATTGGGAAGAAGTCTCGTACAAATGATCTTTGTGCGGCTCGTCGTGTTTTAGCAGAATCAGTTGTAAGCAAGTCCACAAGGCAACGTCGCCTGCTATCACACACTTCTCACATACTCAAATTAAATAGAAAAATTATTAAAAAGTACTCTGTTATAAGAGAAAATATTGACACTCCGGGTGGAAACGATTGTTGGGCTTTTGTTGGTAGGTTGCCTCGTGCAGATAGGAAGCCAATTGGTGCTGTTAAGGAGTTAGTAAAAAATTTTTGGCATGATCATACTAGACCTTCATCAAACAAAAGAGACGTGCTAAAACTGAGAAAAGGTTCTACTGAACGTGAGCCCCATGTTAAACACTTCCTTGACACCACACAAAATGAACTCTATGAGAGATTCAAGAACGAGCACACACAATTGAACTTGGGCCAAAGGTCCTTTGAGAAATGCAAACCATGGTACGTTTGTATATACATTGATCGGAACACTTGTTGTTGTAGATACCATGTAGAATCTGAATATTATTATGACACGTATAAACATATATTTTGTGATTTGCATACTAACATTGTGCATGGCTACAATGAATCCATACTACCACCGAATGCATCAAGAGACTTTATCCACAACATCATGTGTCTAAGGCCCGAAGGACAAAAGTGTTATGAAAAATTGTGTCTATATGGGACATGTTCTATGTGCAGTGGGTGTTCTCTTTTGAACCATTGCATTCATGAAAGAAAGGACACAAAATTTGGCATGATGGGTGTGGAGATGCAGAGGTTCAAGTATGTGACCTATCAATTAGACAGTGTAAGAGAAAGTAAAAAGATTGCATTAGTAAAGTCACAGGTACAAATGAATATTGCATATTTTTCATATTACACATTCAATTTATGGCATATACATTTTTCCAAAGGACACATTGTAATATTTCCCTTGTTTCCATGGTAACAGGTACCGGTATGTGACTTCTTGACGGAATTCTATGAGAAAACCGAGCAATATGTTCAACATGTGCATGTAGCGCAATGGAAAAATGAGCAGTACAGAAAATGCAAGGACACATTTCTTGTTGGAACCATAGTGTCAATTGTGGATTTTGCAAAAATTTACACCCTTCAGCCACAAAATCAAATCCAGAGTCAATACTACCATTCATACCAAGTCAGCATCATGGTACATATTATGTATAGGAATGGGCCAAAGAGCAGCAATGACAAGAGGATAATACTGAAGGAGACAAACTTTTACACAAGTGATGATAGAACCCATGATCTGCATTACGTGCAACATTATTTTTGAATTTTCTATGATCAGTTGAAGGAGAGAGATATACAGATGGATCAACATTGGATATGGTCGGATGGTTGTGCGGGCTAGTTCAAAAATGCCCGAGTATTCCAATGGATGAGTACTTTGCATAAGACTTATAATCTACCACATATCTGGAACTATTTTGAGACCGGGCACGGCAAAGGCGAGCATGATGGGGCTGGTGCATGCATCAATACCGCACTACGAAGGGAAGAGATGAGGTTTGACCAGGAACCTCATATCCGAGATGCACGGTCCACAGTTCAATGGTGCTCCGCAACAATGTCAGAACGAGCAAGAGATCAACAAACATCATCAGTGGCAGGACGTGTGGCGAGAAATTTTTGGCTAGTGGTTGACATAGATCGATCGCGTTCCTATAGTTGCGGCACAGTAAAGGAACACGTGGATTTCATTCAGTTTGAAGCTCAAACAACCACTTATTTGAAATATGGATGTGAAAGATTGCATGCTTTTGCAACCCTTGCAGCAGTGGCGAATGGGATGAATGTGAATGCATGGACTGGGTTGATGAAGGGGATCTTGTGTCACTTGCAGTAGACCAATGTGCAGTTGTTGAAACAACCCAGTTAGAGGAGGGCCAATCAGTGATTTCGACAGACTACGACCATATCTCAGATCTTGTACAACCAGGACACATATACGCAGTTGTTGCACCGAAAGACAATGAATGGGGCGTGGATTATTGGTTGGCACGGTGCATCCAAGGTGAGAAAACCCTCTACAGATCATTAATCGACGATGAAGGAATTAAATTTCCTACTGGCTCGATGGTGGTTAAGGGGGAATATCTTACACTAGATGGGAAGTTAAGAAAGACTAGTGGGCATGTATTCATGGATTACAGACCAGGTTCAGTGGTGTATCACTTCACAAACTTGATCATTGGCACAAACATCCATCTTCAGACAATGTCAAGAAAGACCTCAACCAAGGTACGCTACTACCTGCCTCATTCAGAGCACGAGAGATTGATGGAGACAATTAGCAACAGAGAGGATCCAGATGGATTTATTGAATGAGGCCAGTCAACTTTACATAAGAGAAAGAATTGCATCCAAGAATGTTATGTTCTACATCGAGGTATGTGTAGTTTTATGTTATTTCGTTGGTACATGCATTTTTTGTTGATACATACATACATACATGTCTTTGCCTATGTTTTTTATTTTTCCTATATGTCTTAAATTGTTCCATGCTTCTCTTTTATGTTGAATAAAATGGTGATGTGATTTGGATCAAATTTGAGTAAATCGAGTTAGTATTTTCTTAAATATATCTATTTATGTTTGTAGCATTTGAATATAGTGGTTTTGATAGGTTCTCAAGATTAGAATTACCTAGGTTTTAGGAAATTTTTTGAAGTACATAATCTATTACAATGGTCTTGAAAATTTAACTTGGTAGATGAAACCTTCTAGGAATCCATGTATGGATAGAAGGGTCTTCCACTTGGGGTAGGGAGTTATCATAAGGTTTCAAGGGTGGTATTTTTGAGATCTATACTTGAGAAAAGCATTCGGGAACTATGAAATTCCTTATCGATCAAATATATCTTTAGTTTCTCTCTCTTTAGTTTTGTGTCCACCCAAACCTTTTTCATGCTTTGGGTACCTTGAGGTATATCCCCAACCCAAAACAATCTTATATTATGATGATTATGTTGGTTTAGGGTTTTGGTTCCCTGTGCTCTTATAACCCAAAAAACTCTTATATCCCCAACATTTTTCATAGATTTGGTTCCCCATGCTCAATGCTCACCCAAATCTAGCTAGATTTTGGGTTTTTGCCCTTATCCAAGCATCGTGTCATCAACCTAGGGTTTCCACTAATATATTTTAAAACATGCTCATGTATGGTTGGAGATTGATGCTTTATTCCTATAGATAACCACTTAGAGGGACTTGTCATCATCATCACCAACATCATCTCTAGGGTCCTCATCAATATCTCCATCATCCTCATCTTCTTCATCATCACCATCACCATCACCACCATCGTCAATGTCTTCATCATCGCCACCATCTTCATCTTCATCATTAACTCTAACTCTAACCCTAATTCAATTTCCTTCTATAAATCTAGCCCCAACCCTCACCCAAACCCTAACACTAATCCATCTTCTTCATCATCGCCATCACCGTCACCATCACCATCACCATCAACGTCTTCATCATCACCACCATATTCATCATCATCATTAACTCTAACTCTAACCCTAATTCAATTTCCTTCTATAACTCTAGCCCTAACCCTCACCCTAACCCTAGCACTAAACCATCTTCTTCATCATCATCATCACCATCACCATCACCATCACCATCACCATCACCGTCAATGTCTTCATCATCACCACCATCTTCATCATCATCATTAACTCTAACTCTAACCCTAATTCAATTTCCTTCTATAACTCTAGCCCTAACCCTCACCCAAACCCTAGCACTAAGCCATCTTCTTCAGGCTCACCATCACCATCACCATCACCGTCAACGTCACCATCATCATCATGTCTTCATCATCAACCCCATCTTCATCATAATTATTAACTATAACTCTAACCCTAATTCAATTTCCTTCTATAACTCTAGCCCTAACCCTCACCCAAACCCTAGCACTAAGCCATCTTCTTCATCATCACCATCACCATGAATGTCTTCATCATCACCACCATCTTCATCATCATCATTAACTCTAACTCTAACCCTAATTCAATTTCCTTCTATAACTCTATCCCTAACCCTCACCCAAACCCTAGCATTAAGCCATCTTCTTCATCCTCACCATCACCTTCACTGTCACCATCACCATCATCATCAACGTCTTCATCATCACCACCATATCCAACATCATCATTAACTCTAACTCTAACCCTAACTCTAACTCTAACTCTAACTCTAACTCTAGGTTCCTCATACATATCTCCATCATCATCATCTTCTCCATCATCATCATCTTCATCACCATCACCATCACCATCACCATCACCGTCACCGTCACCATCATCATCACCATCATCATCATCATAAGTGCCCGGCGGAAGATTTTACAGAGTTGACCCCTGTGCGCAAAAATTGCACATTCCCTCACTGAGCAAAACCCTAGTTTCCAAGTTGGACGTACAAGATGGCACCGGTGCCATGGGACCGGAGGAGAGGGGCACCCCTGGCACTATCCCGATGTCCTGAATCCAATAGAGTTGACTATTCATCAATTGGAGCCACGGTCGTCATTCTATGGCTCGTTCCGTCTCGCATCCAAAAGGCCTTCGGGGACACCCGTTGGATATCTTCCGGGGGCATGGAAGTCCAACCGTGCAGAAAAACTGGGCTCCAGGGAGTCTTGCAGGTGTGTCTATGCAGGTTCCGACTAGGAACGCTAGCCGTAAGTTCCTGGCGGATGATTTTGCAGAGTTGACCCCCATGCGCAAAAATTTCATAGTCCCTCACTGAGAAAAACCCTAGTTTCCCAGCTGGATGTACAAGATGGCACCGGCACCATGGGACCGGAGGAGAGGGGCACCCTTGGCACTATCCCGACATCCTGAATCCAACGGAGTCAACGATTCATCGATTGGAGCCATGATCGTCATTCTATGGCTCATTCTGTCTCGCATCCAAAAGGCCTTTAGGGACACCTGTTGCATACCTGTCGGGGGCATAGAAGTCCAACCGTGCAGCAAAACCATGTTCCAGGGAGTCCTGCAGGTGTGTCTAAGCAGGTTCCGGCTAGGAACGCTAGCCGTAAGTGCCCGGTGGATGATTTTCCAAAGTTTACCCCAATGTGAGGGCCATCCAAATTTGCTCAAGGGGGCCATTTATCATCCCGAGGCCCCCAAGCATGCGTGGCCACCGTGGACAGGTCCACAATGGCCACATGGACCTATGGGAGGCGACAAAATCCATTTCCTCTCGTCGGTTTGGGTTTCATGGCCCTGGGGCAATTCCTCCAAGTGTCCCTGAACGGCCCCGGGGTGCCCGACTAGAATTCCCGTAGCACCCGAACCGTGGCTCAATTTTTGAATCCGTCAATTCTTGTGGGTCCGGGATGCCAGGTTTCAGCTAGAAGACCCCCCACAGCATCCCCTGAAGACCCGAAAGTGGTGCCAAAGAGCCATCTCCGGAGCTAGGGTTTTGCTTAGTGAGGGCCATTCCAAATTTGCTCAAGGGGGCCATTTCTCGTCTGGATGCCCTCGGGCGTGCATGGCCACCGTGGACAGGTCCACAATGGCCACTTGGACCTGTCGGAGGTGATGGAATCCAAGTCCTCTCATCGGTTTGGGTTCCGTGGCCCCAGGGAAAATCCTCCAAGTGTCCTTGAATGACCCCAGGGTGCTCGACTAGAATGCTCGTAGCACCCGAACCGTGGCTCGGTTCATGAATCCATCGATTCTGGTGAGTTTAGGACGACACATTTCAGCTAGGAGCACCCCCACAGTGTCCCTCGAAGACTCGAAAGCGGTGCCAACGGACCATCTCCAGAGCTAGGGTTTTGCTGAATGATGGCCATTCCAAATTCGCTCAAGGGGGGCATTTCTCGTCCAGATGCCCCCGGGTGTGCGTGGCCACCGTGGACAGGTCCACAATGGCCATGTGGACCTATGGGAGGCGACGGAATCCAATTCCTCTTGCCGAGTTGGGTTCTGTGGCCCCATGGAAAATCCTCCAAGTGTCGCTGAACCACCCTAGGGTGCTCGACTAGAATGCCCGTAGCACCCGAACCGTGGCTCGGTCCGCGAATCGGTTGATTCCGGTGGGTTTGGGACGGTGGGTTTCAGCTAGTAACCCCCCACAGTGTCCCACAAAAACTCGGAAGTGGTGCCAATGGGCCATCTCAGGAGCTAGGGTTTTGCTTAGTGATGGCCAATCCAAATTCACTCAAGGGGACCATTTCTTGTCTGGATGCCCCCGGGCATGCGTGGCCACCGTGGATAGGTCCAAATGGCCACGTGGACCTATGAGAGGTGAGGGAATCTAAGTCCTCTTGCCGCGTTGGGTTCCGTTTCCCCTGGGCAAATCCTCCAAATGTTCTTGAATGGCCCCGGGGTGCCCGACTAGAATGCCCGTAGCACCCGAACCATGACTTGGTTCTCGAATCCGTCAATTCTGGTGGGTTCGGAATGGTGGGTTTCAGCTAGGGGACCCCCCATAGCATCCCCTAAAGACCCAGAAGCCATGACAGTGAGCCATCTCCGGAGCTAGGGTTTTGCTGAGTCAAGGCCATTCCAAATTCACTCAAGGGGGGCATTTCTCGTCCGAATTCCCCCGGGCGTGCGTGGCCACCGTGGACAGGTCCACAATGGCCATGTGGACCTGTGGGAGGCAACGGAATCCAAGTCCTCTCATTGGTTTGAGTTCCGTGGCCCCAGGGAAAATCCTCCAAGTGTCCCTGAATGGCCCTGGGTGCCCGACTAGAATGCCCGTAGCACCCGAAGACCCGGAAGTAGTGTCAAGGAGCCATCTACGGAGCTAGGGTTTTGCGCAGTGATGGCCATTCCAAATTCGCTCAAGGGGGCCATTTCTCATCCTGAGGCCCCTGGGCATGCGTGGCCACCGTGGATAGGTCCACAATGGCCACATGGACCTGTGGGAGGCAACGGAATCCAATTCCTCTTATCGGTTTGGGTTCTGTGGTCCCGGGGCAATTCCTCCAAGTGTCCCTGAACGACCCGAGGGTGCCCGACTAGAATTCCCGTAGCACACGAACCGTGGCTGATTTCATGAATTCGTCGATTCCAGTGGGTCCAAGATGCCAGGTTTCAACTAGGAGACCCCCCACAGCGTCCTCCGAAGACCCGAAAGTGGTGCCAACGAGCCATCTCTAGAGCTAGGGTTTTGCTCAGTGAGGGGTATTCCAAATTTGCTCAAGGGGGCCATTTCTCGTCCGAATTCCCTAGGTGTGCATGGACACCGTGGACAGGTCCATAATGGCCATGTGGACCTGTGGGAGGCAATGGAATCCAAGTCCTCTTGTCGGTTTGATTTCCGTGGCCCCGAGGAAAATCCTCCAAGTGTCCCTGAACGGCCTCGGGGTGCCCGACTAGAATGCTCGTAGCACCAGAACTGTGGCTCAGTTCGTGAATATGTCAATTCTGGTGGGTCTAGGATGGCGGGCTGAAGCTAGGAGCTCCCCCAAAGCATCCCCAGAAAATTCGGAAGCGGTGCCAACGGGACATCTCCGGAGCTAGGGTTTTGCTCAGTGATGGCCATTCCAAATTCGCTCAAGGGGGCCATTTCTCGTCCAGATGCCCCCGGGCATGCATGGCAACTGTGGCAGGTCCACAATGGACTTGGATTCTGTCACCTCCCATAGGTCCACATGGCCATTGTGGACCTTTCCATGGTGGCTACACTCGCTCGGGGGCCTCCGGACGAGAAATGCACCTCTTAAGCGAATCTGGAATGGCCATCACTAAGCAAAACCCTAGCTCCAGAGATGGCACATTCGCACCACTTTCGGTTCTTCGGCGGACATTGTGGGGGCTCCAATAACTGAAACCCACCATTCCAGACCCATCGGAATCGATGGATTCACAAAATGAGCTATGGTTCGGGTGCTACGGGCATTCTAGTCGGGCAGCCCGAGGCCGTTCAGGGACACTTGGACGATTTGCCCCACAGCCACGGAACCCAAACCGATGAGAAGACTTGGATTCCATCGCCTCCCACAAGTCCATGTGGGCATTTTGGACCTGTCCACGGTTGCCACGCATGCCGGGGGGCCTCTGGATGAGAAATGCCCCCCTTGAGGGAATTTGGAATGGTCATCACTGAGCAAAACCCTAGCTCCAGAGATGGCCCGTTGGCATCGCTTCTGGGTCTTCGAGGGATGCTATGGCAGGCCCCCTAACTGAAACCCGCCATCTTGGACCCACCGGAATCGACGGATTTGCGAACCGAGCCAGGGTTCGTGTGCTACAGGAATTCTAGTCGGGCACCCCAGGGCCGTTCAGGGACACTTGGAGGAATTGCCTCGGGGCCATGGAACCCGAACCGACGAGAGGACTTGGATTCCATCACCTACCACAGGTCCATGTGGCCATTGTGGACTTGTCCACGGTGGCCATGCATGCCCAGGGGCCTCGGGATGAGAAATGGCCCCCTTGAGCAAATTTGGATGGCCCTCACATTGGGGTTAACTTGGGAAAATCGTCCACCGGGCCCTTACGGCTAGCGTTCCCAACCGGAACCTACCTAGACACACCTGCAGGACTCCCCGGAACCCGGTTTTGCTACACGGTTGGAATTCTATGCCCCCGGCAGGTATCCGGCAGGTGTCCCTGAAGGCCTTTTGGATGCGAGATGGAACGAGCCATAGAATGATGACCATGGCTTCGACCAATGAACCGTCGACTCCGTTGGATTCAAGACATCGGGATAGTGCCAGGGGTGCCCCTCTCCTCCGGTCATGTGGCACTAGTGCCATCTTGTACGTCTAGCTTGGAAACTAGGGTTTTGCTCAGTGAGGGAGTGTGCAATTTTTGCACACGGGGGTCAACTCTGCAAAATCATCTATCGGGCGATTACGGCCAGCGTTCCTAGCCGGAACCTGCCTAGACACACCTGCAGGACTCCCCGGATCCCAGTTTTGCTGCACGGTTGGACTTCCATGCCCCCGACAAGTATCCAGCAGGTGTCCTTGAAGGGCTTTTGAATGCGAGATGGAACGAGCCATAGAATGACGACCATGGTTCCGATCGACGAATCATCGACTCCATTGGATTCAGGACATTGGGATAGTGCCAAGGGTGCCCTTCTCCTCCGGTCCCATGGCGTCGGTGCCATCTTGTACGTCCAACTTGTAAACTAGGGTTTTGCTCAGTGAGGGAGTGTGCAATTTTTGCACACGAGGGTCAACTCTGCAAAATCGTCCGCTAGGCACTTATGATGATGATGATGGTGATGATGATGGTGATGGTGACAGTGATGGTCATGGTCATGGTCATGGTGATGAAGATGATGATGATGGAAAAGATGATGATGATGGAGATGTTGATGAGGAACCTAGAGTTAGAGTTAGAGTTAGAGTTAGAGTTAGGGTTAGAGTTCGATTTAATGATGATGATGGATATGGTGGTGATGATGAAGACATTGATGATGATGGTGATGGTGATGGTGATGGTGACGGTGATGGTGACGGTGATGGTGAGGATGAAGAAGATGGCTTAGTGCTAGGGTTTGGGTGAGGGTTAGGGCTAGAGTTATAGAACGAAATTGAATTAGGGTTAGAGTTAGATTTAATGATGATGATGAAGATGGTGGTGATGATGAAGACGTTCATGGTGATGGTGATGGTGATGGTGAGGATGAAGAAGATGGATTAGTGCTAGGGTTTGGGTGAGGGTTAGGGCTAGAGCTATAGAAGGAAATTGAATTAGGGTTAGAGTTAGAGTTAATGATGATGATGATGGTGACGTTGACGGTGATGGTGATGGTGATGGTGAGCCTAAAGAAGATGGCTTAGTGCTAGGGTTTGGGTGAGTGTTAGGGCTAGATTTATAGAAGGAAATTGAATTAGGGTTAGAGTTAGAGTGAATGATGATGATGAAGATGGCGGTGATGATGAAGATGTTGACAGTGATGGTGATGGTGATGGTGATGATGAAGAAGATGGTTTAGTGTTGGGGTTTGGGTGAGGGTTAGGGCTAGAGTTATAGAAGGAAATTGAATTAGGGTTAGAGTTAGAGTTAATGATGATGATGAAGATGGTGGTGATGATGAAGATGTTGACGGTGATGGTGATGGCGATGGTGATGATGAAGAAGATGGTTTAGTGCCAGGTTTTGGGTGAGGGTTAGGGATAGGGTTATAGAATGAAATTGAATTAGGGTTAGAGTTAGAGTTAACAATGATGATGAAGATGGTGATGATGATGAAGACATGATGATGATGGTGATGGTGACCGTGATGGTGATGGTGATGGTGAGGATGAAGAGGATGGTTTAGTGCTAGGGTTTGGGTGAGGGTTAGGGATAGAAGTATAGAAGGAAATTGAATTAGGGTTAGAGTTAGAGGTGAATATGGTGGTGACAATGAAGACGTTGATGGTGATGGTGATGGTGATGGTGAGGATGAAGAAGTTGGTTTAGTGCTAGGGTTTGGGTATCCTAAGAGTGTAAGACTCTAACTCTAGAGCGCCTTCTTTGCATGGATAAATGGGCCAACTAAGTGCACTTGTACTAGGATTATATGAGGCATGCAAGCATGTATCCTCCTAGAGATCTTCCCCCCTTAACTTAGACTGTAATCCTCACGTATGAGTTCCTAGGGAACTGCACTCTCTCACTGTGCATGCAAAACTAAATAAAACAAAAAATGCAGAATTAGAACTGAACTGCTAATTTAGGAAAAACATGTAAACTGGAAATTAATGGAGGATGGCGCATGCATGCACTCCCTATCTCTCTCATCCATAAATGCTAGTGCATCCTGTTACATCTTGTTTTCACGTGCCCAAGTGGCCAATTCCTAATCCTCTAATGCTACAAGTGCGACTTCCGAAGATGATTGCCACTATCACCTCAGCAAAGATTTTCCCAAGTTTTAAGCCTACTTTAAAGGCCAAGGGAGGCTTCTAGATCAAGGTTGGAGAAAAGGTCTTAGGATTTCAAACTTGTTTGAAGATTAAGATGTGTTTTCCATTAAGTTAAAGTCCCATGTGAGTGCTTAATTCATAAAGTTGCAAGTGAATTAATCCAATAGACACCTTTCAGAAATAAATATTTGCTTGTGTGTAAAATGAAAGATCATTCATGGATAAATAAAGATATTCACAAAACTTAAATAAACAATTAACCATAATGTTGTAGAATCAAAATTCACATTAAAACATGTTGGCTTATTTCCCAAAATCATCCACAAATGATATTATCTAATAATGCCAAGTTTATAGTTATTAGTTTACGAGTGATTATTGAATGAGCCCTCTTGGAGAGAGTAAAATATTTGGAAGAGGGTGTTACCCAATCTATTAAGGGTCCAACTAGGTTGTAGTGATTTGAATCACTTCAATAAAGATGGCTGAAATCTTATCTTCACACAATTAATTAATTAAATGTTTTTCCATATGATCCATGAGCATATAAATATAAAAAGATGTGCTGGAAATAAAATTAGTAAACCACTTGCACAGGTTTGGTAACTTCTAGAATGTAAATGATTATATGATTGTAAACATTCATTCAATAAACCATAAACATTTAGGATATGTTGTGTGTAATTGCTTAAGACAAATTTGTGAAATAATAACCATTCCAATAACATGCAATTAACACTATGATCCATAGATGAGAGTTGTGAATCGAAGACAAAATCATGTATGCAAAAGTGTAATCAAAGACAAACTCATATACACAAGTGCAGATCCATCTATTAATATGAAAAAATGATCCAATCATGTACACTTTTTGGAAAAATGGATCGTTCCTAGCGTCTATATAATGGCAACTCATGCCTTGTACAAAAAAAAGCAACTCGTTCCCTATACAAAATATGGCCCATGGTGCCCTGTACAAAATATGGCAACTCATGCCGAAAATGCCACATCATGGCTAGTGTACATAGGAGGGTCTCTCAATCCTCCTGCCCACCCTCGGAGCTCCCAGGTGTATCTCCAAAATCAATCTTCCTCTTATTCCTGCTAGAGGAAGCTAGGTCCATCCGACATCTTTGAGTACGTCCCCCTGAGCCTTGAAACGACAACAATAATATGTTAACTTTTCTTGGCAATTATACATGTATAAAACATAATTTCAAAATAAAAATAGTTTTCAAATCTTGGATAACTCACCGCATGCGAGACTGTAATTTGTGAGGGGGTCTCCCTCCTCCGTGATCCAAGTATCTCGGTAATGCCATCCTATAACATTTAGAACAATCAGATCAATGCTGAAACTAGATGCATTTAGTAATTTTCGTTAAAATTGAACGAGATTTTGATAAACTAGTCAATCTCACCATGAACAAAATCGGCTGGTCTTCGGGGTGGCGAATGGAGTAGTCGGATGGATAACGTGCTCCGATGCTAGGGTGGATGGTAAAGGGGAGGATATAGCCACATCAATGGTGGATACACCACTGGGGGGAACAATGGAAGAAGGGGGGGTGGCAGGAGGAGGCATGAACTCGGGTGGGAAAAGTGGAGATGGAAATCTAGGGCTATAAACCTTAACTGGCTGTAGTATGGATCGGGGCATCCCGGAAGGGGAAGTGAGTGTGGTGGGGGAATGTGGGGGGGGGGGCAAGGTCTGTGTTGCGGTAGAGGGATGGGTGACTGTGGATGGGTGGTGTGCCGTGGTCGGATGGGGGAGGTTGGGAACATGGGAAACTGATACGGAGGTGGAGTTGGATATGATGCATAAGGGGGAGCTGGATGGAACTGTTAGAAAAATAGGATCGCAGAGCAATAACAATAAACAAAAATGCAAATATAATCACACACATATTACAAGAGAGACACAAATATATTTTGGTTCACCCCAACTTGGGCTGTGTCCACACTGAATTTTCCAGTCCTTATTATTATTACCATCCAACAAGGTGAAGGGATACAACCTGCAACACAGTCGCTGCACTTCCTCTTCACTATCTCACAGTCTCTCTCATGATATTAGAGATCTTTACAATGCATAAAACCTAATACATCATCCCTAGCCATATTACAATGACTTTATTTTATAAGGGAAATACAATGGGAAAATACCACGAGATACCCAAAACCATGGTGGTGAAAACAACCTCAAAAAATTTTCTCGGGGGCTACGCCCCCAAACCCCCTTTTTCAGGCGCGCTGGCCCCCCAACCGAGGGAGGGGGGGGGTGACCCCTTTGGACCCCCTGAGTGTCGAGCCAGTATCATAACCAAACCTGGGATTCGGACATGGCTGAATCATCATCTATGAGACTGGAATATCTGGCTCCACAACCAACAGGAACTGTGGTGCTATATAGGAGGGGGGGGCTGGATGGAAGGGGTTGGGGAATGGGGCATGTATTCCAGGGGATACAACTGGAATATAGGGTGGCCGAAAGGTTGGGGAGGGAGGAATAACGGCACTGGCAGGATGAGGTGGTCGCACCTGCATACACATTTATAACCTCATAGTTTAATATACAAAAATATAAATATACACGGACAAGTCATCGTATTTGAAATTAAATTTATGCTTTAATACACACGATACCTGCGCACAGGAGAACTGATGGTCCCCGGTGGCGGTGGCTGGTCGCTGGAGCCCGCAGACATCTGTGCGAACACTACAATTTTTAGACTAAATTTATAAAAACAATATTAACAATATTAAACAAAATGCAAATGAGAATGACAACGATGGTACTTAAAAAACATGACTGCAATTAATTTGTATTCAATTTAGATGATATTCAATATTCTGAAAGGATAGAAGGTGGCATGGCATGAAATCAAAATTAAATAAGGTGACAGTGCATAGAAGGTGACATGGTGAGCTTTTCCTTTTATAGAGTCATCCCCATGAGTAGGTGATCTTTTCCTTTGTCCCTAGAGAGATGTGCAGTGCGTCATAAGCGAATGGAATTCATGTCCATTTACAAATTTGAATTGGAAACCTATGTAATGTGTTTAGGTTCTTGATGAAGAGTTCCTAGGTTTTGATGTCTTCTTATAGATTTGTAGTTTCCTACAAGCTTGATTCAGCTAGTGGAAAATTATTTGCATCCCTAGAGTGAGGATCTTGAGTCCCTTTATTTCCATAACATTTACATCATCAAATAAAATGGCATCTCATTGTTTAAATTTGCAAAGAGATGCTAAATAGCAGTTAAGTTAGTGTGCATGTTATTTAATACACTTTAGAGTGTTGATCGTTAGAAAAAGGAAGAAAGAGACATATTTTTCATGATTAACTTACTTACAAGCTTGAATGTGCCGTGTTCTTTTGCATTGAATGAGTAATTATGTGTTCTTGATTGAATAGCTATGTTGTCAGAATGATATCACTTGATTGAAATCAAAGAAATCTTGAGTGAAATGAGTTACATGAGTATTCTTGATGCCAAATCTTTTACCAAATGAATTTGAATCAAAATAATAGCAAGGCCCCATAGACCATATTTGTAAGATTATCGCTCTTCCTTATGGGCCTTACATCATTTTCAAAAACTTTAGTGACAATACATGTGATAAGTTGTTTTACGTTGTTTATATGTCTTTCCTAATAGCATGTTCTAGGAGTAGTAGTATGATTACTTTCAGTCTCAAGTATTAAAATAAATTGGAAATCCCATGATAATAAACTAGGGTAATAAGGACATGAGAAACATCAGGTTCTTGAATTTCTAGAAGCTTGGCCACTATGATTCTCTTTTTCCCGAGAGTTTTGCACAATGCAGTGAAAATTCATAGCAATAAATAGTTTTCCTATTGGTCTTGGTGGATGCAAAAGTGGCAAGTACAACATCTCAGTGAACTCAATTGATGCAACAAAGTTAGAAGAAGCATAGAAGTGATTTGACCACCTTTACCATTAAAAGAACCTATTAGTAGAATACAGGGGAAAGTGATAATTAACATGGTAATATATTCTCAAATTTTAAGCTTGAAGAACACATGGAATAAGGGCATGGCAGCAAAGGTTGATTTGGTGGACAAAGTGATGGGCATTGGAGCAATTGGCACACCTATTGAGCCAAGAGTCAAATGACCCATACTGTGGTCATTTGAGGATGATTTGGACAAGGAGAGTACATGGCAAAGATAACTTGGATGACATGGTGACAAATGGAAAAGCAACAACAACACACATGGCATTGGTCAGGCACAGGAAGAGCAAGCAAGCATTGGATGGTAGTCTGAGGATGAAGGACACTGCGGGCATCACCAAAACCCCAGCTGCGGGCTCATCATTGGTCAAGTAAGAATGATAGATTTTGGAAATTTCTCTCCCATTTGTATAATCATCAGAGGTCTAGGATGCCTAAAGTGAACATGGACAAATGTTTATAGTTTTCTTAGGTTTTCATGTTTTATAAGGTTTCATTTTTTTTTGGGTGGGACTATACGGATTTATAGCTCTCAAATCAATTAGACAATATTATAAACACAACTGTAAAATACGATGATAATATGGTAATTACTCAGTGCTAATTAATTTGTAATTACTGAACATAAATTACTCATAACTGGATCTAATTATTCAAAGTAAAGAAGTTACCTGTGTGTATGGTGCCGCAATCTCCTCTACTGCTGCCATGGCTCCATCGAGGTCAAAGGAACCGACGTCCTCCCACCTGGGGGATGGAGACCTGGCATCGAATGACTGCACATTAAAACAAATAAAGTAAAAAATGTGTAATTCAAAGTTAAATATATTAAACAATACGATATCAAATAAAATACAACAAATACTTGAACATTAAATAAAACAATAGCAAAATTGATCCATGAAGCTCCCTGTGGCATGCTGCTGCGTACCACCATGGCAAGAATGACCATAGTGAGAACAACGATGTGATGTTGTTCCAGTAGAACTAGAAGGCCCCTCCTGGGTTCCACCTGTACCCGACATGTCTCGGCCACCACCCATAGACTGTGCAATTGTTTGTTTCTCATCGATGTCCTCCCTGCTCTGGGAAGACATGGCCACAAATTTGGTATGTCTAAGCAAGTCATGTGTGGCACGTCTGATGGAGTCATGAATCTCATCTATACCGCTACCAAACCCAGGTGGCTGAGGAGGGGTGTTTGGCTCTCTCCTGGGTGCAGGAGGTCCTCTAAGGGGGTTGCGGTGTGCCTGAGGTCGATCTTGGGTAGAGCCAAGACCCACACCCTGAAACTCAGTGATGTCAAAATAGTTGACATGGTACCCTATCTCAAACTCAACCCACAATTTCCGAAGGAAATACTATGGGACCTCCAAATTGTTGCACGGGGGCCTGTCAAACACCATGAACCACCTATTTCTCCAGTTATCTCTCCATGGATGGTAAATGCACCAGTCTGTGCAAACTCGAGCCCTCATCACAGCTGGAGGATGTCCCGTCGAGGGAACTATGAACTTGCTATACAACCAGGCTTTGGTGATGTTGAGGTCTTGTATCTGCTCTTTGGACAACCCAGTGGAGTAGTGTTCCCTCATTCGAGCCCTGTATTGGCTCAAGTTTGTTATCTCACTGTGTGCAATATTGATTGATTCAATAATGTTTTGAAGTGATGAAGCCAAGGAAACCCAAGAGGGTTCCTTGGTACTGTTCAATTCATTACTTAGTGCCCTCAATTGATTTAAGTTTTGGTGTAATTGATCTTCGGGGTTTTCATTGGGTTCATTGTCAATTCCCATATTGTCTTTTGGAGGTCGGGTTTCATTGGTTTCATCGGATGGTTCAGGTGTGTCTGACATCTTGTTATGTGTAAATGGCCTGCAATTAAATTTCCTTGGTTTTTTAATGGATTGTAAATTTTTTTTTAAATTAAAATTCAAATGGAAAACAAAAATTAAACACAAATTTGTGCTTTGAGGAGCACCTACCTGGATAAATGGATGGCGTCGTGGTGTAGGGGCGATTGCTTGGTGTTGAGGACGATTTGGGTGCACAAAGATGCATTCGCGGGGTCGACAGTGCGCTCACGGGTGGGAGATTAGCCTCACGGGTCTGTTGAAAATGACAAACCTGTGAGCTCTGTTTTTTTTATAAAAAAATAGAGGCGCGCACGCGCCACTAACGCGTGCGCGCCATTTTCTGCCTATGCATCAAAGGTGCGTGCGCACCCCTATTGTCCATGTGGGGTGAACCATGTGGATGTTCGACATTGCCGAAGCAGAGATGCGTGTTGATGTATATGTAACTTCGGAATGTATTTCACATATATGTATATTGTATTCCTATAGAGATGGTATTATTCCTCTATACGGAAGTGTCGTTATTTATATTGTAAGTGTCGTAACTTATACTTGATGGGTTATTAGACCACCTTGTTTGGGGTCGGCCCTGTATAAGTCATGTGGGTCAAAGGGTTATTAGACCACCCTATTGGGGGTCGGCCCACTCAGCATTATGTTATGTGGTTAAGTTCGAGCCTACATGAGTTAGGTAAAAAGGCAAGTCAAGTCAAGTATAAATAGAGTGCGGGAGGCACTCTATTTACTCACTCACTTCTCACACATGCACTCAAGGAGGAGTGGCGCACTTATGGAGGAGGAGGATCTGCTACTAGGTTATGGCTATCTCTCTTGGTTGGTTGTATCATTGCTCTATGTATCTCTGAGGAAGTTATTGGGGTTTTTCACCTTTATGGTTTTCCCCAAGTAAATCTTTGTGTCTCTTGTGTGCTTGCATTATTGTCTCCATGATTGATATGCTGTAGATATGCTATACATGTTGTTCTCTCAGTTAACATCCTAGATCAGATTGAAGTAAATTCAGAAAATTTAACATGGTATCAGAGCTAGCCTGAAAGAAGGCATGATATGGCATGTATGACACTTGTTGCACTTACGATGCTAGGGCTTGATATAGCAAAAACCAGTCATCGTAGCACTTTCTCTATAAATCTGTTTTGGCAAAGTTTTCGGATATGAAGTTGTTACAGGACAAAGCTAAGATCCCCATGTACCTTGTGTCCAAAGGACAACCTCTAAATAGTTTTACTTTGTGATTTATGATCTGTACAATATAGGGTTTCTGCCTCTTTCAGATCTGAGTCAAAATCAGGTGACCTTGGGAAAAAGGTCATAACTTGGGCTAGGAAGCTCCAAATGAAATTGCGTAAAAAGTGATAGGTAGTACACAGAATTTACTATTTCAGAAAACTTTTTCAGAGGCCGAAGTTGAACCAATGACACGTGGAACACCGTACAAGTTCGCTCTCCTGTATTATCCCATAAACAAGTCACATTGCGACACTTGGCATAACTCTCTCTTAGAGAATCCAATTGAGGTCAGAACTGTCAGGATGGAAATATAACAGGTCAGGCTATCTCAAGAAACGTTTTCAGACCCTGTGGATTGAAAAATTTGGAGGTACACCAGAAACAATCAGGTACATATTTCTGTCAAAATAGAATTATTTTTGAGTACCTTCATTCATGGCTTCCGGAATTTAGGGCTTCGTAGAAAGTTGGAATTTTTGTAATCGGAGAACACGGCTAGATGATACTCATCAAAATAGAAATTTAGAGACCAAGATGAATATTTTTCGTTGGGAAGAAGGCCGGGCTTGATCAAACCCTAGTTTGGGACTTTGATCAGAAAAGTGGAAAATTAGGGCTTCTGTAAAAATGGGAATTTTTGAAATCTGTGACCACGACTGGAAGCTCCTTAGAAAAATAGAAGCTTAGAGCTTTGGATCAAACCTTTTGATTTGGTAGAAGAGTGGGCTTCATCAAACCCCATTTCAGGGTCACGTCCAGTGAATCTGAAAGTTTCAAAGGCAAAATTGAGGAGTGAAACTTTGAAGTTTTCAAATTCTAAATATACTAGCTTGATCAGCTCATCAAGGCGCATATTTCTATCCTTTCGGAAATTTGAAATTCAAAGTTTGAATTTTTGGGGTTTCTATGACAAACCCATATCTAGCTCCACTCCCAGTTCTTGTAATTCAAGTGGATTGGGTTAATCCTAGAAGAAGATGGATTGATCATCTGCATGAGTGAAGAAGTTCCTATTTCAGAGGGAGATGAGGCTAAGGCCTTACATAAGAAGATTGCAAGCGATCTCGACAGGTATGACTCATCGAGGTATGTTTCGATATTTGTCCATGATTAAGTTTATGGTATGTTTGTCTTCATGTTATTACGGTTAGTACAATTTTGATTTTAGATTTGTCGTATCACCTTAACAAAATTATAAATGCATGATAGAAGATATTCATTGGTTAGGGTGTTGACACTTATGATTGTACTAATGCATTATGGTGTTGTATGAGGTTTATGTTGTCTACTAACATGAAAGGTACACCAAGAAAGACAAATCATGTTCTGGTCCAAGAACATATGATCATGATAACATGAGGACAAAGATTCATCCATTGTCATGGATCTCATAGAAGATCCATTTACGAGGTATGTATAACTTGATTTTGTAATAGTTAACCTATGAGATATACAGGTTACTAGCACAAGTCATTGAAGAAGAACAAGAAGACATCATGTGAGTATGTTAGACATAAATAGCTAGCATGCTAATCCAGGTATGTTTTTCCTATATCAAGATAGAATCCTACCTTGTGTTAGGATCTTATACTGTTGTGTTGTTTGATAATGATTATTCATGAAGTCGTAGGTTTGAATAAGTCATGGCTGTATGAATATTATATTTCTTACCATAATTGATGATATGACTAACCAGAAGAATCATGAAGGTATAGGTTTGAATAATCACAGGTTTTATGCATATTATATCTCTTATCTTGATTGATGATTCAACTAACCTGAAGAGTCATAGGTTTGAGTAATTATAGGTTTAAACATGTTATGCTTCTTATGATTTGACTAACCATAAGAATCCTACATAAACCTTGAATGATAATGCTTATTATTTCTGTTGAAATGATCATAACTATACATGCTTGAGATTATTGTGTTTTAATAGTATACTAATGAATGTATGATTTTATATGAGATCACAAGGATAACTCAATCATGATACTAATAAGCATGCATAGGGACCAAGGATGAATATGAGTTGAAGAACAGGTAATCTAGGAAGCAAAGATCAAGAGGGAGTACACTCCAGTGGTTTATGAAAGGATGCAGATATTCAGAGGGAGTTGACCATCTCTCTACATTCCACAACAGAAAGTTGTAGAAGAAGCTACTGCAGATTAGGACTCCAGCAACTCCTGCAAGAAAGTGAAGACTCAGAGGGAGTCCACTCAACGAACAAACAAAGATAAGTATTTTAATTATCATTTCTTGCATATATGTTTGTTTAAATAAAATTGTTCAATGATGTATATGCTCATGTTCCTAGACTTAGGATATGTATTGTGCATATTAGAATAGTTGCATTGATGAACAGTATACTACTAATATACATGGGTAAGTGGCCTATGGCACTGTACAACATTCCATTGCTACTTGTCTAGAATGAAACCTCTTTGCTGACATGTTGGGAGTTGTGCACACTCTTAACAATGTTCTGGTAGAGATTGGAAGGCATCTAGAAAGTTACAGGATATGGATAAATGTTGTATTAAATCATTGGCTAAGATAATTGCATGACTGTATGACATATTTCTTTATGTGTAAGAATTTGTTCTGAAAATTATGAGATGTTTCTAATCATGCAATTTAACCTGTTTTGTAGGAAAGACCGTATATCTTCACCTACAAAAGAACTACAACATTTGTTCCAGCAACAAAGATATCTATTGAAGATATTGAAGTTCCCAAGATCTGGGATGAAGAAATGGAATGCCATGATCCGTCGATCATGAAGAATGATGTTTGGGATGCAATCCCAAGAGCTAAAGGGAAGTCTGTTGTGACTTCCAAATAGAACTATTAGATCAAGCATGTTGCAGATGGCAGCATTGAGAAATACAAAAGTGATGAAATAGAAGATGCACTAGATGGATTTCAAGACAACATGGTGTAGTCATATATGTGTGCAGAACTTGATATGGTAGGATAGACAGCTTTCTATCCAGCTTGGGCTTTACCAAGAATAAAGCAGATTCCAACCTTTTCTACAAGGTTGAGGAAGGCAATCCAGCGATACTACTATTTGGATGACCTATTTGTATCAGGTGAGGATAGATTGATTGCCGACACGTAGCGGAAGCTTGCTGCCAAGTTCGAGTTGAGGAACTTGGGGATGATGCACTATTTGTTTTTTGGCATGGAGGTGTGGAAGAGTGATGGAATCTTCCTTGGACAAGGGAAGTCTGCAGTAGAGATCCTGAAGAGGTTCGGGATGATGGATTGCAAGGCCATGGCCACACCTATGGCATCAAATCTGAAGCTTCTATGTGATGCTTCATCTGAGCCGGTTGATGTCTCTTTGTATCGTCAGGTGATTGGGTCCTTGATGTACCTGACGAACACGAGATCAGACATTTGCTTTGCTGTGAACAATTTGAGCCAGTTCCTGATGGATCCGAGGAGTGTTCACCTAGTTGGTGTAAAGCATGTTCTGAGGTACCTGAAGGGTACAGTGGATTATGGACTCAGGTATGAGGCGGATCAAAAGTTTAACCTACAGGGTTATGTTGATTCAGATTGGGCTGGCAGTGCTGCAGATAGGAAGAGCACATCTGGGTGCTGCTTCAGTATGGGATCAGGTGTGATCTCTTGGTTTAGTAGGAAGCAATCCTGTATAGCACTAAGTACAGCTGAGGTTGAGTATGTTGCAGCCTGTTCAGCTAGTTGTGAGGCAGTATGGCTACGGAAGCTACTGTCTGAGCTATTTGATCTCCCGTTGGAGGCTACTGGTATCTTCTGTGATAACCAGAGTTGTGTAAAGCTGTCCGAGAACCCAGTGTTTCATGACAGGACGAAACACATAGAGATCAAATATCACTATATCAGGGATATGGTGTATAGAGGAGCGGTGAAGCTTCTGTATGTTGCGATGGACGAGCAGATTGCAGATGTGCTGACGAAGCCACTAGCCAGGGTGAAGTTCGAGTACTTCAGAGAGAGGCTTGGCGTTCTTCAGATCGAGGACACTTCGAGGAAGAAGTGATGGACACATTTGCTGAAGCCATTCCAAGCATGTTGGAAGGAGGATCCTTCACATGGCTGTGGATGTAAGCGCTGGATGATGAGCATTAGGATGATGTTCTGGTTTCTGCTTGGATATGATCAGTTGGATCATTTTTATGTATGTATGTACACATCATGTTGGATGCTGGATATGATCAGTTGGATCATTTGTATGTATGTATGTACGCATCATGTTGGATGCTGGATATGATCAGTTGGATCATTTTTATGTATGTATGTACGCATCATGTTGATGTTGGATATGATCAGTTGGATCATTTATATGTACGCATCATGTTGGATGCTGGATATGATCAGTTGGATCATTTTTATGTATGTATGTACGCATCATGTTGATGTTGGATATGATCAGTTGGATCATTTATATGTACGCATCATGTTGGATGCTGGATATGATCAGTTGGATCATGTGTATGTATTTTGTATATGCATCATGTTGGATGCTTGGACCATGTATCTGTATATGTATCAGGAGGATACATTGTATGATCAGGTGGATCATGTGAGGTGATATGTATCATGTATTTGTATCAGATGGATACATTGTATGATCAGGTGGATCATGGATGATGATATGTATCAGGTAGATACATGGTGTGCATCAGATGGATGCATTGATGATCAAGATGATCATGGATGACGAGCTTCAGGATGTTGCTCCAGATGACATGCAGCAGGACGTTGCAGTGATGATGATCAGGATGATCATGGATACATCAGGATGATGTATGGTGAGTATCAGGTTGATACTCTATGGCCGTGGATCAGGTTGTGCAGATGAGCATGTAATCCGGTGCCCTGGGAGATTTGCAGATGGTCTTTCGAGGTTTTTCCTATGGCATGTAATTCGGTGCCCTAGGACATCTGGCAAATGCTCTTTCGAGGTTTTGCTCTGGGAGGACATGTAATTCGGTGCCCTGGGAGATCTGCAGATAGTCTTTCGAGGTTTTGCCTATGGCATGTAATTTGTGCCCTGGGATATCTGGCAGATGCTCTTTCGAGGTTTTGTCCTATGGCATGTAATTTGTGCCCTGGGAGATTTCAGGTCGGAGTTGTGTACCCGTAACATCCTGAGATGCTCTTTCGAGGTTTTGCCATGACCACATGTAATTTGTGCCCTAGGAGATTTCAGGTCGGAGTTGTGTACCCATAACATCCTGAGATGCTCTTGCTAGGTTTTGTGGTGACCACATGTAATTTGTGCCCTGGGAGATCCTTCAGGTTGGATTTGTGTACCCGTAACATCCTGGGATGCTCTTTCAAGGTTTTGTGGAGGGGTCACATGTAATAGCGCCCTGGGAGATCCTACAGGTCGGAGTTGTGTACCCGTAACATCCTGGGATGCTCTTTCGAGGTTTTGTGACGCACGTAATAAGTCCTGAGGATTCCATAGTATGGCCAGTGATGATGAAGACCTACAGGTGGTGGGCCTACATCCAGTATGAAAAAGGAATGGCTCTGTAGAACTTCCTATGACGAGTAGATTCAGAGATTGATTGAGATAGCAGCAGCAGTGACGATGATGATGACTCGATGACGATTATCCAGTGACAATGATCCAGAGAAGATGACTTGTGCTAGAAGAACTGTGCTGAGAAATACCTTCCTAGTTAAGAGGGAGTGTTGATGTATATGTAACTTCGGAATGTATTTCACATATATGTATATTGTATTCCTATAGAGATGGTATTATTCCTCTATACGGAAGTGTCGTTATTTATATTGTAAGTGTCGTAACTTATACTTGATGGGTTATTAGACCACCTTGTTTGGGGTCGGCCCTGTATAAGTCATGTGGGTCAAAGGGTTATTAGACCACCCTATTGGGGGTCGGCCCACTCAGCATTATGTTATGTGGTTAAGTTCGAGCCTACATGAGTTAGGTAAAAAGGCAAGTCAAGTCAAGTATAAATAGAGTGCGGGAGGCACTCTATTTACTCACTCACTTCTCACACATGCACTCAAGGAGGAGTGGCGCACTTATGGAGGAGGAGGATCTGCTGCTAGGTTATGGCTATCTCTCTTGGTTGGTTGTATCATTGCTCTATCTATCTCTGAGGAAGTTATTGGGGTTTTTCACCTTTATGGTTTTCCCCAAGTAAATCGTTGTGTCTCTTGTGTGCTTGCATTATTGTCTCCATGATTGATATGCTGTAGATATGCTGTACATGTTGTTCTCTCAGTTAAGATCCTAGATCAGATTGAAGTAAATTCAGAAAATTTAACAATGTGTGCGAGCCTTTGGAGGCGCGTGCATGTTGTTTTATTTTCTCCGCTCACGCACTGTTGTTGCAATTATTTTGGATACTAGCTTCGTGCGGGTACCCTTGTGTACTCTTTTTCTTCTACCTTTAACTCTTCTCACTTGCCATTTTATTAAGTTTCTGTGGGATTCTGATATTTGGATATATACCATGATACTATCCTATCTATAAATATCAAGCATTGATTTCTTTCTTAAGCTTCTAGGTACTAACTAATTGTCATCTGATTATTGAAAGTTTGTTTAAATTTTGAGCACCTTTTTGTATAAAGATCACTTCTCATGTTATTGAAATTGCTTTGTAACCTGTTTAAATTTTAAATTAATTATTTTGGTTGAATGCTTGATGAGTCATTTCACTATAGCTAATGGTAAACGGTTAAAAATCTAAATGTGGAGAAGTCCGACACTTCATAGCCATGGCCATGGATAATTATCACCCACATATTACCTCCTAATTATTTACTCAGCATTTACACATCTACTTTATCTATCCATAGCAGTAACAGTGTTCATTTCAACCATAAAATCTATAAATGGTGGTTGTCACCCTTAAAATTAATGCATTTCTTTGCTATGTGACAGAGTTTGAATTGATATCCTGAAATATTATTTCATTAGAGATCAAATATCTTTGATATGGGGCCGAATGCAATTTCCATTGTTGGTCTGATATTATGGATGTTGTTTTTGTGTTCTGGGATTGTTGGTGGGAGCTTGTTTCATTGTGACAGTAGGGTTCCCAATGCTGCCAATTATCCATTCTGTAAGATTTCTTTTCCCATCAGAGTCAGAGTGAATGAGCTCATTGGCAGTTTGTGGATGTGTGTAGAAGGATACGCTAGCAGGGATTTTGATAGAGGTGGGGGGAATGATGGCTGTTCAAATTTTTGTCTCGCAATTGGGGTTGAATTGATCTTTCAATTTCTATGTCCAAATTTGCTTAGGAATAATTCTAAATTGGCTCTCTTTTAGCACCAAGGATATTAAGGTTTTTGTTTATATAATTTTTTAGATAATTTTCATTATTTTCAAGTTTCTATAGTTCTTAAAAGCACCTCTCACAACGTACTTTAAAAATAGTATCCCTATGGCTTGGGAGATCTGACAACCTACTTTAGGAATACTCTCGCTATGGCTTGGGAGATCTCACAACCTACTTTAAAACAATTATCATTATATCTTTGGAGATGGAAGAGAAGAGTTCATTAGCCTACCTCTATGTGCTTTGAAGAGAGGGAAAACCTCATCTGTATGAGTGTGTTGCCCATCTGAAGTAGTTCCATAGTCATACTGCACCATGTAAAGGTTTATGTTTACTATATTTTTAAGATAATTGAATTCTTACTACATTCTATAATTTTTTAAATAATTCTCACTACATTCTATAATTTTTTAGATAATTCTGATTACATTCCATAGTTCTTAAGGTATCTCTCACTTCCTACTTTAAAAATATTCTCACCATTGCCTAAGAGAGCTCATTGGTTTAGCTCTATGTGCTCTGAAGAGAGGGCAAGCCTCAACAGTATGAATGTATTTCCCATATGAAGTAGTTCTATACACCATGTCAAGGTTTTGTTTACTAAAATTTTTTAGATTTCATTACATTCAATAATTCTTAAAGTACCTCTGACAACCTACTTTAAAAATTCTGATTTGACAAGGTCTTCCAAAGATATTATACTTTAGTATTTTATGAATATGTCATAAACTGGACTTTGGATCCTATTGCCCAATTTAGTTATCTTAATTAGAGTACATGTAAGAGCTGAATTCTGTTTTCCTTTTTATATTTGGAAAAGTATGTTCTTAGAAGCAGAGCATAATTGTGTCTATATCATGGATAATGCATGAAAAGTAGAGTAAATACTTTCATTCTTTATCCAACTTTGGGGATGACAAAAGATACACTTATAGAGTATATCTAATCCAAACCACTAATCTCGGACTCAAATTCAGAAACATTGTGGCAATGATAACTCGATTCTTGAGTTCAGATTTTACAAGTGACATCTTCCTTCTCGGGAATGATAGCGAGGAATATAAACTTACATGGTTGTAGATCCTTTTCTCTACTATGGCAAGTAAAACCGATTTCAAACGATATTGGAGTATTTGAATGTTGGTTGATGTTAGGGTTCTTGCTTACCCCTGGAATAGAAAAAGTCTGGTATGAAAAGGAAACTACAAATTAAAGTGTTGGTTTTTGTTTTTGAATTCTAAATGGTATTGATGATTTTTTTTACTGAAATTAATCTTATTGGTTGTAGTAAAGATAACACTTATAAACTTTAGGATGTAAACAACTCTTTTTCTCAGTAACAAAAATCACTAATTGTCTTTTACAAGTGGAAACGTTAATACATGTTACAGTTTTACCTTATTAGTATAGATAATAAATATTGAAGCCCAAGAATTTGACTACTGCAAGGATTGTGTAGGTTGCAAGATGGGGTGCTTACCTAGTCAATTACAACATTTTGACTATATCTTTTGCACCAATAGATATACGTGAAGCACAAGTGCAGTTTTCAAGGATTGTGTAGGTTGCAAGATGGGGTGCTTACCTAGTCAATTACAACATTTTGACTATGTCTTTTGCACCAATAGATATATGTGAAGCACAAGTGCAGTTTTCTTTGGAGCGTGGAGTGTTAAATTTTTAGTATTAAATCACAATACTATAGGATCTTTGCTGAGAGAATAACATCTACAGTATATCAATGCATGAAAATCATAATATGACAAGCATCACAAGCATCACAAGAATCAAAAGCACAGAGACAAGAGACACAGAGTTTCCGTGGGGAAAACCCTAAGGTGAAAAACCCCACAACTTCCTCAGAGATAGAGAGAGCAATGCCTCAACCAAAATACAACCAAATAATACTGAGATAGTCTCTTAGCAGATGATCCTCCTCCTCCTCACTAGTGCGCCACTTTTCAGAGAGAGAGATAGTTACTTTTCCGAGTGAGTAAAATAGAGATCTCCTATCTCTATTTATACTCACCTTTTTGCCCAGTGACCTACTGGGGCCGACTTGTCTACTTAGATACATCCACATTATATTATATATTAATTAGGGCCGACCCCATAAGGTGGTCTAATAACCCATCAGCAAGTACACACACTTGCGACACTTGTCAATCCACATGACGACACTTCCTTATAGAGGAATAACACATCTCTTATAAGGGTACAATAAATATATATATAATACACAGATGAAATACATTCCGAAGTTACATATACATCAACACTCCCTCTTAACTAGGAAGGAATTTCTCGACACAGATCTGCTAGACAAGTCTTCTTCTCTGGATCATCGTCATCGATGCATCGTCATCATCATCGTCACTGCTGCTACTATCTCAACCAATCTCTCACTCTACTCGTCATAGGAAGTTCTACAGAGCCAGTCCTTTTTCATACTGGATGTAGGCCCACCACCTGCAGGTCTTCGTCATCACTGGCCATACTGTGGAATCCTCAGGACTTATTACGTGCATCACAAAACCTCGAAAGAGCATCCCAGGCTGTTACGAGCACACAGCTCTACCTATAGGATCTCCCAGGGCGCTATTACATGTGACCCCACCACAAAACCTCGAAAGAGCATCCCAGGATGTTACGGGTACACAACTCCGACCTGTAGGATCTCCCAGGGCGCTATTATATGTGGTCATGGCAAAACCTCGCAAGAGCATCCTAGGACTGATTACAAGCACACAGCCCAACCTATCGGATCTCCTAGGACGCTATTACATGCCATAGGAAAAAACCTCGCAAGAGCATCTGCCAGATATCCCAGGGCGCTATTACATGCCATAGGCAAAACCTCGAGAGACTATCTGCAGATCTCCCAGGGCACCGAATTACATGTCCTCCCAGAGCAAAACCTCGAAAGAGCATTTTCCAGATGTCCCAGGGCACCGATATTACATGCCATAGGCAAAACCTCGAAAGACCATCTGCAAATCTCCCAGGGCACTGGATTACATGCTCATTTGCACAACCTGATCCACGACCACAGAGTATCACCCTGATACTCACTATACATCATCCTGATGTATCCATGATCATCCTGATCATCATCACTGCAACGTCCTGCTGCATGTCATCTGGAGCAACATCCTGAAGCTCGTCATCTATGATCATCCTGATCATCACTGCAACATCCTGCTGCATGTCATCTGGAGCAACATCCTGAAGCTCGTCATCTATGATCATCCTGATCATCACTGCAACATCCTGCTGCATGTCATCTAGAGCAACATCCTGAAGCTTGTCATCTATGATCATCTTGATCATTACTGCAACATCCTGCTGCATGTCATCATACCTGATCCACCTGATCATCAATGCATCTTCCTGATGCATACCAAGTATCTACCTGATACATATCATCATACATGATCCTCCTGATCATCAATGCATCTACCTGATGCATACCAAGTATCTACCTAATACATATCATCATACATGATCCTCCTGATCATCAATGTATCCACCTGATACAAATACAAATACATGATACATATCACCATACATGATCCACCTGATCATACAATGTATCCACCTGATACATATACAGATACATGGTCCAAGCATCCAACAGGATGCATACACATGATCCAACTGATCATATCTAGCATCTAACATGATGCATACATACATAAATGATCCAACTGATCATGTCCAGCATCCAACATGATGCGTACATACATACATAAAAATTATCCAACTGATCATATCAAGCAGAAACCAGAACATCATGCTGATGCTCATCATCCAGCGCTTACATCCACAGCCATGTGAAGGATCCTCCTTCCAACATGCTTGGAATGGCTTCAGCAAATGTGTCCATCACTTCTTCCTCGAAGTGTCCTCGATCTGAAGAATGCCAAGCCTCTCTCTGAAGTACTCAAACTTCACTCTGGCTAGTGGCTTCGTCAGCACATCTGCAATCTGCTTGTCCATCGCAACATATAGGAGCTTCACAGCTCCTCTCTGCACCATATCCCTGATATAGTGATATTTGATCTCTATGTGTTTCGACCTGTCATGAAACACTGGGTTCTCAGACAGCTTCACACAACTTTGGTTATCACAAAAGATACCAGTAGCCTCCAACGGGAGATCAAATAACTCAGACAGTAGCTTCCGTAGCCATACTGCCTCACAACTAGCTGAACAGGCTACAACATACTCTGCCTCAGCTGTACTCAGTGCTACACAGGACTGCTTCCTGCTAAACCAAGAGATCACACCTGATCCCATACTGAAGCAACAACCAGATGTGCTCTTCCTATCTGCAGCACTACTAGCCCAATATGAATCAACATAACCCTGCAGGTTAAACTTTTGATTCGCTTCATACTTGAGCCCATAATCCACTGTACCCTTCAAGTACCTCAGAACATGCTTTACAGCAACCAGGTGAACACTCCTCGGATCCATCAGGAACTGGCTCAATGTGTTCATAGAAAAGAAAATGTCTGGTCTCGTGTTCGTCAGGTACATCAAGGACCCAATCATCTGACGATACATAGTGATATCAACCGGCTCAGATGAAGCATCACATAGAAGCTTCAGATTCGATGCCATAGGTGTGGCCATGGCCTTGCAATCCATCATCCCGAATCTCTTCAGGATATCTACTGTGTACTTCCCTTGACCAAGGAAGATCCCACCTGCATTCTGCCACACCTCCATACCTAGGAAATAGTGCATCATTCCCAAATCTTTCATGTCGAATTCAGCTGCAAGCTTCCTTTTAGTATCTGCAATCAGTCTGTCATCTCCTGTCACAAATAGGTCATCCACATACAGTAGTAGAATCACAGGATTCCCTTCCTCAACCTTGTAGTAAAGGTTGGAATCCGCTTTGCTCTTGGTAAAGCCCAAACTAGATAGGAAACTGTCCATCCTACCATACCAGGTTCTGGGAGCTTGCTTCAAGCCATATAAGGCTTTCTTCAATCTGCATACATATGATTCCCTGTCATGCATTTCAAAACCGAGTGGCTGTTCCACATATACTTCCTCTTCTACTACACCATTTAGGAAAGCAGTCTTGACATCCATCTGGTGTATTTTCCATTTCATTGCTGCAGCCAGGGCAAGCACTGTTCTGATGGAAGTATACCTGGCTACAGGTGCAAAGGTTTCTTCATAATCTATTCCTTCTTTTTGAGAGAAACCATGAGCTACGAATCTTGCTTTGTATTTTTCCACACTGCCATCTGCAGCATGCTTGATTTTGTAGATCCACTTGGAAGTCACAACAGACTTCTCTTTAGGTCTTGGGACAAAATCCCAAACATCATTATTCATTATTGATTGGTATTCCTCAACCATAGCATCCTTCCATTCTTTCTTTTCTGCTGCCTCTTCATAACTGGAAGGTTCTTTGTTAATAATGTCACAGAGTAAAGCAACATAACTGGTGTGTGATCTGGTTCTCTTCTTTGCTCTGTGTTCTTCTTCTGGAATGCCAAATCTTTCTGCATCATGAATGAGCTCTCTAGCCCATACAGATTTCCTCTTGTGAGAGTTATTCTCACGGGGTGGATCTACAGGATCTTGTGGATCTTCAAACTCACGAACAGTTTCTGGAACTGCTTCAGTCATGGTAGTATCCTGAAATCTTGTTTCCTTAGGTTCTTCATAAACTTCGGTAGGTGCCTCCCTTGATTTGATGAATGCTGATTTTTCATCAAATGTTACATCCTTGCTGACATCAATCTTCTTGAACCCTGGAAAGTATATTCTGTAAGCCTTCGAGCTTTCACTATAACCCACAAAGATGCCCTTCTTTCCTGAAGGATCTAGTTTAGTCCTCTTCTCTTTTGGGACATGAGTATATACTGGACAACCAAATATTCTGAGATGGCTGACTTCAGGTTTCTTACCAGAAAAGACCTCTTCTGGTGTCTTGTTATCCAATATCTTGTGGGGTGTTCTGTTTTGCACATATACAGCTGTTCTAGCTGCTTCTGCCCATATATGCATAGGAATATCTTGGTCATGCAACATTGCCCTTGCTGCTTCCATGATAGTTCTGTTCTTCCTTTCTGCAACCCCATTCTGTTGAGGATTATAAGGAGCAGTCAACTCCCTCTTAATACCTAAATCACTGCAAAGCTTCTTGAATTCATTTGAGGTGAATTCTCCACCATTGTCGGATCTGAAATTTTTGATCTTCTTGTCAGTTTGATTTTCCATCAAGGTTTTGAATTCCTTGAATTTATCAAGCACTTCATCTTTGCCCTTCAAGAAGTATACCCAAGTCTTCCTGGAGAAGTCATCAATAAATGATACATAGTAAACATACCCACTTAGGGAACTGGAAGACATAGGGCCACATACATCTGAGTGGATGATTTCCACAATGTCTTTTGCCTTGCTTTCACTGCTTGGGAAAGCCTTCTTAGTGTTCTTACCTTTTGCACATCCTTTGCAAACACCTTCATGTTTGGTCTTGATTTCAGGAAGACCCTCTACTGCCTTGCTTGCAATTGGAAGTGCCCTATAGTGCATATGAGCAAGTCTTCTATGCCAAAGTTCACTTGGCTCCATGGATTCATGCACCATGGCATGTTCAGGTTGTCCCTTCAATTTATACAGTCCTCCCTCTTGCTCTCCAATCACTACTGCATCATCTATTGTCTTTCCCTTTGGCCACATCAGGACTTGGCCATCTACAAATGCAACCCTCATACCTTTTGCATCCAATGCAGAGATGGAGAATAAGTTCTTCTTGAGCCCAGGTACAAAGAGGACTTCCTTCATCTTCAGAGATTTTCCAGAATCTAGGTTGTAGGAGGCTTCACCACTTCCTTTGATTGGGTATTGATAATCATCCCCAAGTTTCACCTTATGGGGTGATTCATGTTCAGATAGGTTCACAAAAGATTCTTTGAATCCAGTCATGTGTTTGGATGCCCCACTATCAATTAACCAATCATTACAACCATGGGAGATTGTACCTGTGAGAGCAGAGATCAGAACATACTCTTCTTCACTTGATGAGACATCATCACTATCACTTTTTTCCCTAGCCTTCTTCTTTGGGGGTTCATCATCTTCGGCAGCATGAGCATGAAATCTTCTTTTGCTGCCCTTCTTCTTCTTACTGAAGTTGTTGTTATTATCCCTTTTGTTCTTGGGACAATCTGAAGCATAATGACCCTTCTCATTGCATGTAAAGCATCTTAGGTCCTTCTTACTCCTTTGATGAGATCTTTTGTGGTGAGAGTGATCCTTCTTGGTTTTTCTTCTTTTGGTGTGAGCTGCAAGAGCTTGATCTTCTCCTCCCATCTTTTCCTCACGAGCTATAAGTCTAGCTTCTTCTTGAGAGCATTCTTCCCTCAATCTATTGACGGAGATCAACTTCTTCCTTGCACAAATTCCTTGAATAAAAGAATCCCATGACCTGGGTAGGCCATTTAGAGTGGTCATCACCACTTCACCATTCTCCACCATTTCATCCACTGCTTCTAGTTGTTCCTTGATCTGAGAGACCCTTGAAAAATAAGATTGAATGGTTTCTCCATTCTGAAACTTTACTGCTTTCAATTGGTTCCGCAGGGTCATCTTCCGATTTATGTTCTTTCCTTCAAATAGCTTGGTCAAGGATTCAAACATCTCCTTGGGTGTCTTGAGAGAAGACACATGGGGTATGAGATGGTCATTGATAGAATCAGCAATGATTCTCTTTTCCTTGACCAAGTTCTTCTTGTGCAATGCCTTGGCCTCTTCATCCTCTGGGATAGGGATGTCTTCTTTCACATATGAGTCCAACTCATTCTCTTCCAGGATTAGCCCAATCCTATACTTCCAGGCTTGGAAGTTATCAGCCCCTTCAAGCTTATCCTCAAGCTTGGTGTGGAGAGACATCTTTAAGAGTACTTCAAATGGAAATAGAAAAGATTTAGGACTTACCACTTGAAGTGCTGAAAACTGGATCTGGTCCCGGATTCGGGTTTGTCAGAGAAACCCTAAAAATTTAAAATGTGAATTTCAAAATTTCGCAAGGATAGAAAGATGCACCTTGGAGAGCTGATCAGCCTAGTACATTCATAATTTGAGATCAGCAAAGTCTTGCCCTTCAAAATTGCCTTTTTGTCCTCCCGAGTTCACTAGGGAGAGCCCTGAATTAGGGTTTGAGTTTCCCGGAGATCTACTCAGCCAAAAATCTCGATCCAAATCTCTAACCTTTGATTGTTGCAAGGCGCTTCCAGTTGTGCCTTCAGTTTCCAGAAATTCCTATTTTTGTGGAAACCCTAATTTTTAGGGCCAAATCTGAAAATGCTCGGAACTGAATTCTGATTGGATAGATAGATGCGCCTTGATGAGTAGATCCAATCTACTATATTGAATTTCAAAAATATGTGGAGAGAAACCCAATAAACAAGGAATACAAGCTTCCGTCACTGCAAAATGCCTTCTTCTCAGTTAAGCTCTGATACCATGTTAAATTTTGAGTATTAAATCACAATACTATAGGATCTTTGCTGAGAGAATAACATCTACAGTATATCAATGCATGACAATCATAATATGACAAGCATCACAAGCATCACAAGAATCAAAAGCATAGAGACAAGAGACACAGAGTTTCCGTGGGGAAAACCCTAAGGTGAAAAACCCCACAACTTCCTCAGAGATAGAGAGAGCAATGGCTCAACCAAAATACAACCAAATAATACTAAGATAGTCTCTTAGCAGATGATCCTCCTCCTCCTCACTAGTGCGCCACTTTTCAGAGAGAGAGATAGTTACTTTTTCGAGTGAGTAAAATAGAGATCTCCTATCTCTATTTATACTCACCTTTTTTCCGAGTGACCTACTGGGGCCGACTTGTCTACTTAGATACATCCACAATATATTATATATTAATTAGGGCTGACCCCATAAGGTGGTCTAATAACCCATCGGCAAGTACACACACTTGCGACACTTGTCAATCCACATGACGACACTTCCTTATAGAGGAATAACACATCTCTTATAAGGGTACAATAAATATATATATAATACACAGATGAAATACATTTCGAAGTTACATATACATCAACATGGAGTGCCAGCTATGGTAGGAATAAAGGGCACACATAGACTTCCTTATCCTACAAGGGATTCTGACATGTCTCACTGTTCCTGCTACCTGATTCCATGGACACAAGATGGTATACTTGCATAGTGGAATTTTTAAACACTCTGCCATTACCTAAAACTATAAGTTTGATTCTTCTTGTATCTTTAACTTCATGCCCACTTTTGTCAGATGGCCTTTATTATTATTTACAATTTATTAAAATATGGAAAAGTGATATATATATATATATATATATATATATATATATATATATATATATAATGATTTTCAAGAAAATGATTATCGTAGTGTTTTGTATACAATTTATTTTCAATTGTTCAAAACATTTGTAGGCATATTAATTATCATATATCTATGTTAATTTTGGATTTATCAAATATTAAAAGGGATCATATTTTTTTTAAAAGTGTAATTCTTTTGATTATTTAAAATGGATCTATATTTGTTATGATAATAAAACTTAAAACCCTAAACTTATGTCGATATAGATATATATAAAATATTTCCTTTATAACAATATTTTTATAAAAACATTATATTATTGTCATATTTCTATTTACAATTATGTAAATAAAAAAAATCATATTAGATATATATATCGCATCTATCTCTTTTTATAAAGAGCTTTATTTTCGTTTGTATTTATATTTAGTTATCATATAATATGACTATCATTATTATTTATAATTATAGAGATGAATGCCATGTGTCATTGATATGTGTGTGTCATTTAATGCTATTGCTATTGTATCTGTGACATGTGTATAATCCACGACAATCACATGAAGCTTCTCTTATTACCGTCATTATAATTGATACCCAACGGTGCCTTCGCAGGATGTTGAAGCCGAGGCGACATACACAATGGTCAAATCTGTCCATTACAGAAGAGCTCATTGGCAATAGACAAGAAGCCCTCTAAATTCATCCCTCCATCCAGCACTGTGAACCGCACAACCCTCCATCCAGCACTATGAACCGTAAAATGAACTCGAAATCGTTTCCACTAGATTTCCCAATACTGCTCTCCTTACTGCCAAATTCTTCACAATCATCTCCTCCTCCTCCATTTTTCTTTGGAATACCAAGCTTCTCCTCCCACACGAAGGGCATTACGGCTCTGGTAGACTTGGAAAACTCTGACAAAATAGCAGTGGATCGCGTTTGGCTGGTGGGTGCACTGAAATAGAACCCTCCGCATTCACTTCCTCTTCCTGGACTGGATGGCGCACTCACGTATGGCATCGTAGAGTTGTTGGGAAACTCATTGTCATGGCGAAACGCCATGGACTTGAACCTCCTCGACCTCAGGGATCCAGTTTTTGTTACAGACAATGGTTCCATTATAGAGATTTCATTTGTAGGTTGAATTCTACTTATTGGTTATCTATGTTAATCCATTTGCAACTATCTATGATGCAGCTTTTATAAAGTTCGCACCCCCGTCTAATTTGATATCTATTCGACAGGAAGGCACAATAAATTCGAGGAAAGGATGCAGTGGGGACTAGAGTAACATACAATGGTTTATACTTATCATGATCACTCTATACCCATTGAATTCAACATCATATAGGCAACCGACCATGTTTTGCACTTGGAAACTCCAGGTGATTGTAAGCGTATTCTGAGTATATAGGAATTCAAGAGTATTATTGAAGAATGACAACTCAATCATGGGGACAAATGGAAAACTAAATTCGATTCATTTTGTTTGTTTGTGTTTTGGGTAGTTCGGAATGTTGGTAGTCAAATTGTAACATCATTTTCATGTCATATTCTAGGTTGCTCCTGCCATGATATTTTGGTTGATTATTGTGGTCAATCTCATTGTTTGGCAAATGGATTTTATTTTTATTTCTATTGCTTTGATCAATTCTGCATGGCTCCTCAAATTACATATAATAAAATATTGGTATTGTTTGGCAAATGGATTTTATTTTTATTTATATTGCTTTGATCAATTCTGCATGGCTCCTCAAATTACATATAATAAAATATTGGTAGGACATGAGGTTTGGGTCTAGCTTGGTGTTCTGATCTAGTCGTGGACGATTATAGAACCACTTATTAAATTTTTCTCTCTTTTCATTTGTGCATTTATCATGGTGGTCCAAAAAGACTAAACTCTAATCAGGGTAAGTTTACTAACAAAAAATCATGGCTTATATCATTACTTTCATAACCACAACCTTGCTCATAAAATCATCATCACTATCAATATTATCAATCATTGTATCATCGCCACTTGACTAATCGCCACTCGACTAATGACCCACTCCACTATTTTCATGAGGCGGTTCCACCGATTTCTTAAAAGGAATGAGTTTAGAGAACACTTTACTTCTCAGTTTAGAATAAAACCTCTGAACATAGAAATATGCTGCTTCTTGAAGTGTCTCCATAGGCTTGGCTTTCCCCATGGCAAGGAATTCGCTGCAACGCAGCTGTTTCTTGTTAAAATTAAATTTTGATGGTAATGAGTGGTTTTTGTAGGTTTTTTTTTTATAAATTGGTTTAATGAATTTTTTTTAGAAAGATGAAGTCAATGTAAACATTTTATGATAATTTTATGGATGGTGAACAATTACACAAAAGTTTTGATTAGTCTTTCAAAAAGTTCAATTTTGAAATTGTGTGTTTTAAAAGAATATATATATATATATATATATATTCATTTTATTATATAAAATTAAACATTTATAAATTTTAATTTTATTATAAATATTTTTAAAGTTATAAATAATATTTTTTTAATATAATTTTTTATTAATTTAACAAATTTTATATAACTAAAAGATGTTAGGTTTTCTTAAAAAAACTCTCTTTCTATATATATAATTCATTATATATTTTTTAATATTTAAAAATATTTATATCTCTATATTATATACTTTATATATATAATATTAATGTTTAATTAATGTTTTAAAATTTATATTATATTTTTTCACTTGATAATTAAACACCTAAAAAGAACAACTATGCTCCATCTCAACCATGATATCTACTATAATATATATAAGATATCATAGTTATGTACATAATAAAAAGAAAATATGTTATGTGTTTGGGGCAATTTTAAAGTTAAATTAATTTTTTATTAAGAATAATTATATTAATATTTTTAAGATAAGAAGTTATATAGTTTTATCTTATGTTCTAAGAATTTTAAGATAATCATTTTTAAATCAATATAGTTGTGATGAGTTAAACTGTTAGGAATGACAATATTATAGAAAATATTTTAAATTTGATACTCATGACATTTTATGAGAAAGTGATTTTCATTTTCAACCCTTTTATTGTTATATTGATGACAAATTCTTTCTTACCATGATGTTTTGGGAATTGTCCAATGCCATGTTTCACTATGGAGCTCATGAGAGTTTGTTCTTATTTTAGGAATGTTTATTTTCTTCTCTACATTGGTTAAAACATAAAAATAATTTTGTTCTAGATTAGGGTTGATCACCTCCTTATACTATCTTAATTTTCTCTTATCTCTAATTCTTTATGGCACCACAACTTCTCCTTAAATTCATATGTAATAATACTTTAATCTTATCACTATTTTGTAACTCAACTCCCCAATGATTTTGTGAAGACTTGTCATCTTTATTCTAACCTCCCCTAAGTCACAAGTGGGTTAGACTATAATATGAAGAAATCTTAGGAAGCCTATTGACTCCCATGTTATGTATCTTGTTGTGGCCTCTTCCTCAACTCCCCGGTGATTTTTCCAAGACTTGTCATCTTTATGCCAACCTTGTTTAAGTCACAAGTGGGTTTGATTAGAATATGAAGAAATATTAGGAATTCTCTTGTCTCCCATGTTAGTTATCTTGTTTTTAAACATTAGGTACCTAGTCATATCCATGCTTTGAATGAGTCAGTGACTCACTTCTATGAGGAGGATAGGATATGGTGTGATTCCTTTAATTTTGAGATTATATGTTATGATTTTTTATTTTTTTTTCTTCATCATTCTCTATGATTCTCTAGAGATGATACAACCCTAGGCTTCACATCCATTGTAACACCTTGTTTTTTACCGCAACATGTAATGGTGTAAATATGTATATAATGATGGAATGGCTAGAAGCTAGATAAAATTTGTCTAGTATGACCAAGATGATGTAATTATGTACATTTTATGTTTAATATAAAAGCCATGACTACTATAGATAAAGAAGGATGAAGAAGAGATGGGAGGCTATGATTCCATAAGAGGGGAAAGTGAGAAGGGGTTTTAAGGGGGAGATGACCCTAGTGACTTATAATTTAAGTCATTATCCTTATTATTCCTTTTATCCTAAGTTTTATAAATCTCTCATTATTAAAGTGCACTATCCATAATCTTGAGTTAATTTTCTTAAGCATGAGATTAGTTGGGGGAAATGGGCAAATCCCATGTATGCCACTTGTCTATTTTTCATCACCCATGCATGCCACTTTTTTAATTCTCAACATGCATACAAATTATTGAGAGCCTAGTTCATTTGATTACTTATGCTATCATTCACTTAACCGTCATCAATCTATCAACATTGAGGAATCATTTTGTACCATACCATGGAGTTGTACCTAAGAACAATGGGAATTACAGACTTGTGAATTTTTTTTTCTTGGGATATTGGTGTTGGGAAATTGAATTCCCTTGTGAGATAACCTGTCATGTATTCCAATTCATTGGAGTGCCAAAAAAAATCCTTGGTCAACATATGTTGGAGCCCTAAATGGGAATTGGGATTCGCCCGAGCGATTACTATATCGGAGAAAGGAACGTGTTCCTTGGATTGTACAAGCTGATGGGGGAGGAGTGCTAGTGGTTTGGGATAACTATGGAGGGGGTTTGGCACCTGTAATTTTCTTGAGGTATTGAGATAAAATTTTCCTTCTTATGGATTGATAGCCCCAACTTGGGGGTGTTGTTATAGATAGAAGTGGTATAACAAGGTGCCTATGATTGGGAGGAACATCATTAGTTTGTAGTTAGTTAGAGGACAATTTTTAAGATAAGTGTCCAACTATGTATGAAATGCTATGCATTTTTTTTGTTATGCATTTTTTTAATTCATTGTTATATGTGAATCTAATTACGTGGATTTGATGCCATTGTATCAATGCATTCATGCTAGAATTGTCTATATGTTTTATTATATGTATCAATCTAATTAGGGTGCCCATATATTTATTTTCATTGTAGATTTGATAAGTAATTAATGCAAAATGAATTTGAGTATTAGTCATGAATTCAATAAGTTATTTGAATACCCCACAACCTCGAAGGCATAGTGAGGTCACTAGGTATGTGATATTCCTATATGATAATAGGAGTGACGATAGCCTATAAAAGAATTTTTCTTCTTATCCCAAATCGAAGGTCTATTGATTTACAATTGTTTTCAAGTCCATACTAATTTCCCAACCTTCATTAATCATTTTCTCAATACTTTAGTTCAATTTAATCTTGCAATGAAGATCAATTATGATATATTTGTATGAAGTTACTCCATCCAAGTTGTTGTTGTCATATATGAAATTAACATAATTGATATTTTTGTATTTGATTATCATAACCTTTATTTTGTTAGTGTTAACAATCACAACCATACTAGAGAAAAAATACATGAGAATTTTTAGTTTCTTATTGATATCATAAGGACTCGTCACCATAAGAACAATATCGTTGGTGTAGAGAATAAGGATGATGATTGTACTAGCCAAAGTTGTGATGGAATAATGTGCATCTTCCAAACAACCCTCTAGATTTTCAATGAATATACCAAAAAGCATAGGAAACAAGGGACAATTTTGATTGAATCCTATATTACATTTTATTTCTTCTAATCGACCCTCAAAGTTCCTAAACTTGGCAATAACCTTCTCATACAACCTTATCACATTAGCTCTCAACTCAAAACAAAATTTTAGCTCTTTCAATCTATTATAAAGGCTAAACAAAGCAACACAAAAGATTGGTTAAATATTATTATGACATGCATGAGAAATGGTTGTAAGTACAACAAGTTTGTCCACACTTGAATGATAGATCCAATATCATGCCTATCCTTTAGCTCTTTTTCCATGACTTTCTAACGATATGATGATCTTCTTTTCTAAAATAGTTCGATATAAATTGGATAAAAGAGGGCTAATAATAATGGTCATACAATTAGATGAATTGTTTTTATATCTTCTTTTAAAAATAGAACAATGAGGCATTATGTTTAGGGTTTATTGAAACCCTCTTCATAGTTTTGTTTTAACAAAGTAAATTAAAAAAAATCTAATGTGCGTAATTTCAAACATTGGTTTTTTAATTGATGGCCACATGAAAATATTTATGAGCCAAAGATTAAGAGGGTTTTCCAAATACATGGGAGTCAAACTAATGAGCAAGCATATCTAGAGCTTCCAAGCATAAAGAGAATTTAGTCATTATGATCTTTAACTCTTGACTTGTTCTATACTTTGGGTTTTTATCTTTGTAAGTGAGACTCATATGTACTTGCAAGAAATTCAAATGGAAAGTTTGATGAAATGGAAATAGAAGGATTTGTCTCTGATGCTTATTCATTCTATTCTCAAAATATTATTCTTACTCATCTTGCTAGGTAATTACTAGTTCTGTGAGGCTAGTAAGTGCACCAACTTGAAACCTATTGCTTGATTAGGGAAAGGCCATTGGAGGGGGTAATCTTGTCTACTTGTAAGCTTGAGAGGGATCCTTTACTGAATTGAAACATATAACAATTGAATTTGATGTAAGTCCTCTTGGGAAAATTCCTATGGGAGTGAATGGTAGTTGTTGGTTTATGGAGAAACTATAGTGTAAGTGTATACTCCCTTCCTAATCAATCACTCATTACAATGTTGCAATTTTGAGAAAATGTTCCACCCGGGGTTTGATGCACAAACATGAGCTCCTTTAAAGACAATTTAATTGCCACTTAAAACTAAAAAACATGGAACTTCCGTATTCAAGAGACAATTTGAGATACCTACACAATGAATTTTAAGATGAAGTAAGAAAGATAAAATATAGGAAATTGAATAATATTTCATAATATATAATTTTAACATTTGGAAAATTTGATTAATCACTTAAAATTTATTTTTTCTAAATGTCACCTTTTGAAGTTTCATGAAATTATGATGTATATGTATGCGCACATGCATCACTTTACAAACTAATTTAAAATAGTAGTTTACAAAATCTTATAGACTTGTAAAGGACATCCTATACTAGTGCAAAACTATTTTCCAAAAAAAATCATGATGTTTTTATTTTTTTATAAATTATCAAAAGTCAAAATCCCTTAAATGAAAACCATGTGTACAAGTGTAGCACTTTAGGTGTTCGACTACACAAGCTATTTTCAAGAGACTAGACAAATTGAGCATCCGATCACACAAATACATCATAGATCAACACACCAATTCTTTTACGCAGTTTAAACCTTCTAAGAGGAAAACACTCCATGGCCCCATCCAAATACCTACTTGAGGTAATATTATTATGCAAAAGAAAAGGAATGTTACAAATGATCTTCTCATAATCGATCAACTAGAAAATGATCCTACATGCTCTTTAAATAGAGATCATGGACCAATCATGTGATAAGCCACAAATCAATGGCCATTAAGATCGAGGTGAGAATGAACCATCATACCACTCTATGTCAAGAACATATCGTGACCATTCGATTACATATATTTAAATGCATACTAATGCATACTAAAGAAACACACTTTACCTGAAGATACATTATAACAAGTTGATATTAAGTAACTCTTAAGTGTCTAAATATCCTAACATCACCCCTTAAGAACAACTTGGGATAGGATTGAAGGATTTACAAAAGTGACACTATAGGAGAAGGAAGGAGGCATTATAGCCTATCCATAGATTGAAGTTTAGAAAACTTCTCTTATGTAAGATATTTTGTGAAGATGTCTGCAACTTGATTATTTGTGGGGAAAAATAACACTTTGAGAATGTGATGATGAATAAGCTTTTTGATGAAGTACATATGTAGCTCAATGTGTTTGAAATTATGTTGAACTAAATATTTGGTGATATTGATGGCACTCTTCAATCTATGAAAGGATATCCAAAAGCCACAAAGATTCTTGACTTCCATTAATTGTGACTCAATATTCTGCTTCTACTTAAGAAATAGAAAGAGCTTGTTGTTTCTGATTACAAGACCAAGTGATAGGTCCAGAACCAAGACTGAAAACATAAACTACAGTAGACTTCAAATCATCACGTTCGTTGGCCCAATCTAAATCAGTGAAACCAACCAACAAAGGAGTCCCCACTAAGCTGTAATGTATCCCAAATTGAACTATACCCCAAATATATTGAAGTATTTTTTTTTCGACTTTGCAGTGGATTTCATGGGGTGTTTGCATATAGCGAGCAAGAAGACCAAAAACAAAGGAAATATCAAGACGCATATGAGTCAAATGTAAGATAATACCAACAAGATGATGATACAAGGTTGTATCTACTTCAGGTGAAGTGCAAGTGGCAGAATGTTTTACTCTAAACTGGAAGGGAGATGGTACTAGTTAACAATCATGGATGTGAAAACAAAGATGAAGGTCAGAAGCATACTTAGACTGAGAAAGAAAGATTCATTCTTTGGTTTGCAAGACTTGGAGGCCAAGAAAATAATGCAAATGTCTTAAGTATATCATTTCAAATTTCTTCTTAAGAATGGATTTCACATGGGTTATAAGATTATGGACACTACTGGTAAGAATAAGGTCATCAACATAAAGAAAAAGGATGATAATATGGTTTCCTAATTTCTTGGTATATACATTGGGGTCGGAATGGAATATACAAAAATCAGTGTCAAGGAGAAAACTATCCATTTTGGAATACCATGATCAAGGAGCTTACTTAAGTCCATTCAAGGATTTATCAAGGCGATAGACACGGATAGATTCTTTATGAAAATAGCCAATAGGTTGTTCCATGTAAAATTCTTCCTGCAAATCCCTTTGCAATAAGGAATTATTGGCATACATTTGATGGACCCCCCATTTACGTAAGGCTACAAAGAAATAATAAGGAGTCCATGGGTTTCATTTTGGAGACAAGGGGAAAGGTTTCATTGTAGTCAATTCCTTCAAGACGGGAAAATACTTTGGAAACTAACCCTGCCTTCACTCTTTCAACACGTCCATCTGATGCATACTTAGTTATGTACACCCATTTACATTAAAAAAATTTCATCCTTTCAAAAGAGGTACAAGATACCAAGTAGATTTCAGCATTAAGGAATGTTATTCTTCACCTGTTTATGCATTTATGCATATTCTTCATGTTATTATTCACCTTATCTTCAAGCCCTTGCATTTTTTACAAGGGCAGTAACACTCTCTATCCTTCAAATCCCCTAATGTAGATATCGGGTCTTCGAATTGGCCAACGGCTTGAGGAATGTTATGTGACCTTTTTCCTCACAAAATATGCCCTACAACATTTGAAAACCGTTGCAGGCATAGCAACAATGTCGAAGCTATTAGATATTCAGTTGTGCAGATCGAAAAAGGCAATAATTAATGTGGGCATCAGTTTTCTGACACTATTATCTGGAGACCATTTGGTATCCGACATTCCATCGGGTTTTCTAAAAAAAACAAAAGAATGCAAGTAACTTCCGATAGTTTTTCCCATTTTCTTCTAACTGTCAGATTGCGCAATCGTATTTTCCTCCCATATGAGTTAGAGACCAATGCATCAATAATGGTATGTCAGTATATTTATAGAGCATCGTATTTTTTGTAAATTATTTTATGTCTGCGAGGTGTGTTTAGGGTGCTAAAATGAACCATGGAACTAAAATTTTATGTTAACTAAACAATGCTCTTTATATATATAGATTTATTGTTAGCGATGTGTCAATATATTTACAGAGCACCATGTGTTTTAAAAAAATATTTTTATGGTTTCAATGTTAGTGTGTTAAGTTTTTTATAACGCATCGACGATGGTGCATGAATGTTATAATTTGACCCTATTACTGGTGCACTCTATGTTTACACATAGTGCACCAATAATAACCATGCGAGATGAACTTACGACACACACCGTGTAGATTGTTTACTTATTTTTTAAATGCCAAATTTAAGTAATTTTTTAATTTTTAGTCTGTGAAAAAAGATAAATGAGAAGTTAATAAAGACAATACCCAGACTCTTTCCCTCATGGAAGGCATGGTTTCCACATACAAAAAAAAATGATGTTTTCAATCAATTTGGAAAAATTCCAAATCTACCAATTATCCAAACCACATGAGAAATTCGAGAGATAAGGAGGACCAAGTGCAGGGAGATCAGTGAGAAAGTACAACACTAGTGCGTAGGTGGGCCTAGGAAGTCTATAGCACTGATAAATGAGTAAAATGAGTTATTTGATATAGTATTTTTTTTATTTTAACCTATTCTGGTACGCTCGAGTTAGTGGTAGGCCAATGTTCCTTGTATATGAGATGCACTAGTGTGCTTCTCGTTATAGAGAGAACTGTTAGTGTAATATCCCCAAACAAAGACTATTTATTTTATGTTTATTTGTTTAAATTGGTGTTGAGCACTAATATTTGGAGCACCTAGACTATTTTAAATTGTAAGTTAGTGTTGAGCAGTAAGCTCTGGAGCACCAGGACTATTGTTAAAGTTGGTGTTGAGCAAGTAAGCTCTGCAACACCTAAATTATGGTTATGTTGAGTTGGTGTTAAGCAGTAAACTCTGGAGTACCTAGACTTGTTATGTCTAACTGATGTTGAGCTAGAGGCTCAATAGTACATTAATTATTATGACTAGAATATTAGTTATCTTCTTTTGCTATTTCTAGTTGATGGGGACAACCACTTGAAGAGGGACCAAGCATGCTAAAGATTAGAAAGGTTAAGTAGCTGATAACTAAAAATCAACTAGAAATAGGATAAATATAATCCTATATTATTTAATTAAAAATAAATTAAATGTGAGAGTTAAAAATAAATCTAATTATTAAAGTAAAGAGAAAATAACGTAGACATCCAATATGATTAGTTACGAAACAAAGTGATTAAATCTAAATCATAGGAGCCTTTTTCCTTAAGAAAATTTCTAAATGGCAAAGAGTGGACATTACAAGGGGTAATTGTCCCTAGCACACTGGAGGGTTCAATCGTAGGTCTTTGAATGCTCAAATTGCCAAGTTGAGAAAATTGGCTAGTCCATGAAGGACTGTGGGAAAAAAAGGGAAATATTTACAAGACTCTACAAAGGGATAGTAAACAAACCTTGTGGCTACTCTGTTGTGGTAATGAAGATAGAAAACATTACCTGGGACTTTTATTTCTCTGATATGTTTGGTTTAGCTCGGGGGTGACCTGTGGAACGAACTAGGAAAGGCTCAAGGTCTACGGTTGGGTGGAATGTGGTAGTTCCCTACTTAGTTGGAAGAAGAAAGGATCGATAAGTATTTTAATCCTTGATTTCTATTCCAAGATTATCTTACAAGTTGTACTGATATTGTTTATTTGGATCTAATATGAATCATAAATATTTGTCCTGTAAACTGTGTATTTATGTTTAAATATATGCATGGTTATAATTATTTCCGAAAAGTATCATCGTTTTATAAACCGAGGGTTTTTTTAAGAATTATATCATTTATAAATGCATGGTTAGGATTAGTACATAACTATTCTTTTATTCTATATTGTAACCTTATTTTTTAGGAGCAATCCCTTTTATAAATACTTCTTGTTACACAAAAGTCTTTATTTGTATATTCGAGGTTGCTAATTTTATCTCAACATACCTGTAATTATGTTTACAAATAGATGATTTAATTATATAAATAAAATAGAGTTATGAAATATATCATAAACCTCTCACCCTAGAGAGAAAACTCCATTTTTAACCCTAAGCAGGGAGAGGATTCGATCTTGAATCATGGGACCAAGTCCTTAAACCCTTTCTTAGGTTAGATAATAAATATATATTTATAAAAATTATATAGAAATTAAATTATATATCTATATATATATATGAACCATAATGAATTGGTATTACAAAACATACAAAAACTATGAATTAAACATTGAGGCGATTTTGAAAGGTGATCGACTCAATTGCAAGGTAGATTGTGAAGACAAGCATACCAGCATTCAAGCTTGTTGAGTACATTGAACACAAAGTTAAGATTCAGAACTCAAAGGGAGGGTCGATGGCCTCTTGGCCTAGTTCTGGTTCACATGGGATTAAATTCATATAGTCATTTAAACACACAAAATAATTCACAAGTAGCAAGAGTTATCATCTAAATGATTAAACAAGATAAATTTAGAGCTCGTGTAAAACTATGTACAGAGGGTTCGCAGACCCCATAGTTTCATTATCAAAATATAAAATTAAATCTCCAGAAAAATTGAGGTCGAACCTCATGGACTTCCTTTCCAATCAAACGATCATCCCCAAGGGAAGCGTGGGCTACCCACGACCGTCCATATGACGCAAAGGAGTGGTATATAAAATTCAAGGGATCGAATCCCAGAAGTATCAATTCTCATAACAACACCAACACTGCCATCATAGCCAGGGATCAAATCCCTCAAAATTAACATATTGCCAAACATATAAATAGTTCAGGATTTATAACAAACCCATAGAAAAATTAATACAGGACATCTGTAAACAGAGTATGGCTCATAATAATCCATACGACGTGTAGGAGGATTTGTATAGTAAACAATAGAACTCCACAATAATAGATTAAAAGCATAGTATATATATTAAAATCCATTCAACATTGAAATGGGCCATAGAGGGTGACTTGGTTCAGAATAAGTTTTACATGTTAAACCCGCACAAGTCGACTCGACCAATAGAGGAAGAAAATCTCACTAATCCACTAACAAAATTGTATCTACATTCCATAGATTAATACAACAAGCTGAACATTGGGTTTATGAAGATCAAAACTCTGTGTTCTCAAAACAAGAAGTCATCCTCAAGGAGGTTTGTGGCCATGGAGCCATGAGATTACCAGGAAAAAGAACACTGAGTCCAACCCCAATGGCCATTCCCATCATATTTGTATCCCTATAAGAGAGTTCAATAAAAATAATTAATACTTATGAACATATCTTATCCAATAAAATACAATGTACAGGAAAATTACAGCATGGAAACAGAGATTACCTTTAAACAGGCTGCCAAAGCAACGAATCTCTCTGGAGCGACTTGGGCCTGGCCAATCTTCCGTTCAGGAAGTAAATACTTCAACTAAGCAGTTTTAAATGCAACTAGGATGGATATAACTTAACCTCTATAAGAATCCTCTAAGAAAGTCATGCCTGCGACTTGAGGAGTAAGGTATTTCATGAGAGTGACCTGGGATTGAAACCCTAAGCTCAAAGAGCTCTTTCACAACCCCAACTCCAAATAGAGTGAAATAAAAAATGATGCATTGAAACAAGGGTTAGTCCATTAGAGCTTGATTGTACAATGTGAATTCAATGCACCTACCATCGTATGACACCGTGGCACATTAAGGAATCGAGCATCATATAATTCATTAACTCCATGGTACGTAATGTCAGTTGCATGGCACTTCCACCTTTGGCTCGTAAAATTAGGACTTGGTCCTTAACACATGGCTTAAGATACAGTTTGGATCTCCATTCAAAGGTATGCAAGGAGTAACTTAAATATATAAAAGTTGGAATCTTGGTCAATCTCTTTAGTGCTAAGCCATAAGCATAGCATGGTAAAGGTTTAAACTAAGATTTTATAACCTCTTACTCCATAGTTAGAAAAGGGATCCTTAAAAAAAGGTGATACCTTGTTAGTTATCCACTTCAAGATATGAGATGTCAAGGCTTGGCCTTGTGCATTATAATAAGCCTAGATATGAGCTTGAAGTTACTATCTAGCTCCAGTTTGGATTGTGGTAATAACATGTAAATAAAACAATAACAATATATTAGCCATCATGCTAAGTAATTAATGTCAAGAGGCCATGACCTTTCTAAGGATAACTTCGCTAATAATTAAAGGACTATAAAAATAAGTGATGTAACATGAGTAAAAAATCGATACAACTTTGTAAACAAGTACATAAAAAGATTGCTAAAAATATATGTGAAAGAGTAAATAAGACAATGGTCTGGATTAAAGATAGACCACGGATTCATTGAGATAGTTTGCATATAAATACAATTAGACATGGTAGAATACTATCATTGAAGTAAACACACATAACGGTGTAAATTGTACAAACAATCAAGCGAGGACAATAAATGTGACCACAATGTTAAGACATTCAATTGACGACAATACTGTAACAAAGCATACTTGCTAGAGAGAATTAAAAATAAATAAAATATTATAGTGGTATTTTTGGTGACATTACAGTTAGCTATTTCTAATTTTACAAAATGAAAAGAGATTATGTTTTTTATTATGAGATAATGTTTTTTATTACATAGTGTTGGAATATTTAAACCCATCCATGTCATTTAATACCTTAGGATATCATTATTGATCAGTTTTTATTCATTCCTAGGTGTTAGACTAGGTAGTTGGCTAAAATACACATTGTGTGGACCACAAGTCTTCATTGTGTGGACCACAACCATCCTAGACTCACCTGGGCACATTTCTAAAGATTATGGATAAGATTTGATTTTATTATGTCTGATCTTATCAAATCCTAGAATAGAAATGCGCCTTACTGCTTTTTACTGATTTTTACCACTTTTTGGTGAAAGGTGAAAGCTAGTTGACTAGTCTTAACTGTTTTTTGGCCAACTAATCCTCCATGATGTTTCTTCCTTCCAAATTATGGATTTAGCATGATTTTCCATCATACAACACCATCTGATCACTAATTCAGGAATTTGTGAGCCTTAGAGGTGCCTTGGAAAGCACACTTTCCACCTAGGGGGGTTTTGCATATTTTTAGTAAGCCTGCTTTTGTGAGGATTCAAATGGAAACATTTTTCTTTCTAATAACTGATGTAAAGTTATATTGTTGTAGCCACTTAATTTTCCAAGGTTGGCTGATGTAATGTTATTGAATAGAGAAATTTTGTTTGCATCATACTTGACCATTTTTCAGTGTTCTTGACTAGTTGTGTGAGATAACTTGTGAGAGGGTGAAATTTCTAGATCATATCTTGTTGTGAACTAAATTTCACATGGTATCAGAGCTATCAAGCTATTATTTTCTCCTTCTATTTTCTTGCAGGATCCAACTAGTCTTAAGGAGGACGCATTCAATCATCCACAGGGCGAATTCATTCACCAAGAGGGCGCAACTGAGCATCGAGGGGCACACCCAAACCAATACAAAAGATATTTCAGAGTTTCCATGGACCATTCACATCATATCATCCTCACTCCATTCAATTATTTTGACTGGAAAGCGCAAATGGAGACCATATTGAAGAGCAAATACCTCTACAGAGTGACTATGGCAACTAAAACTGAGCATATCTCATCAATTGAGAAAGCAAAGTGGCACAACAAAAGAGATGACACCTATGGTCTCATGTGTCTCAGCACATCCAAGGATCTTTTATTCCATCTAGATGGTCTTACCACTCCAAATGAAGTCTGGGAGAAGCTCCAATATTTTTTTGGCAAGACAAATGAATTGAGAAACCACCAAATGGATAATGAACTAGTTTACTTGAGTCCACAGAATTTCGAGAACCTTCAAGACTTCTTATCAAATTTCAATTCACTTTTTATACAATTGAAGCAATGTGGAATTGATAAAAAATATGAGCAATTGATCTTGGCCATTCTCTCCAAGATTTCCCCAGATTACTCAGTCTTTGTTTTGACCTTCCATGCTACAAGGAAGGTAGTTCGAAACTAGAAGAGTCCTACTATGTCAGAATTAATGGAATATCTTACTCAAGAACAAGAAAAGTTGGTATTTATGGGAGCAATCAAAAATCCATCAAAAGATCATTGCTTGGCTACTGGAGATTCAAAGAGTTTGAATAGCAAGAAGAAGGGCAATTTCAAGAAACCCACTGATCAGAAGAAAGACAAATAGAAACTTCATGAAGACTTGTCCAACTTCAAGAGGAATCTGAATAAGAAGCAAGAGAAGGAAAAGTGCACCTATTGCAATAGGGGGTTTCATCTTGAGAGCTCATGCATGAAGAATACCATTAATCAAATGGCTCAACTCCTGGAGAAAGTAAATATTCCACTTCCTCAGAGCGCAAGAAGGAAGGAAGGAGGACATAATTCTGAAGACAAAGAGCGAGTGCATGCTTTGATGGAAAGCACATCCAAGCCTAACTATTTAATCATAGATTTTGAAGCTTCAAGGCACATGGTGTCTATAAGAGAGATATTTTCCTCTCGTGATTCTTCTAGTGGTATAACCATTGTGTTGGGTGATGATTATAAAACTTCAAGCGAAGGTAAAGGCAGTATTGATCTAGATTTTGGTTCATTCACTAATGTGTTGTATGTTCCGAAATGATTTGCTTCAAACCTTTTGTTAGTATATCAGATGACTCATAGTGGATCTCCCAAGAGGGTGATATAGGACTTGCTTCAAACCTTTTGTCAGTATATCAGATGACTCGTAGTGGATCTCCCAAGAGGGTGATCTTCACACCTAATGATGCTAAAATCTGTGAAATGTCAACATGTTGAATTGTTGCCTTATGTACTGCTTACCATAGCTCAAAAATCTATAAATTATCTCATTTTGTGCCTTTCCCATCACCTTCTACTCTACTCACCCATGACAACGAGTCAAGTAAATTGTGGCATGGAATATTTGGTCACCTAAACTATAAATATCTTTCCCAACTCCATGAGAAAGACATGGTCATAGGGCTTCCCAGTATCAAGTTTTGTAAAGGTGTCTGTCAAAGCTGCATCCTAGGAAAGGACCCAGAGCATAAGTTTGAAAGAGCCAAAACTGAGCGAACCTCAGCACCCCTAGAGCTTATTCACAGTGACGTATCAAGTCCATTCCCCCATTATTCTTTGAACCATGCCAAATATATCCTAACCTTCATAGATGACTTTTCCAGATATTGTTGGATCTTTTTTCTCAAGTTAAAGTCAAAAGTGTTCAATTTGTTCAAGGATGGCCACATGCATGCTTGAGGCCAAGTATTTATCTCCAAGACTTTGGGATGAGGAAATAAATTGTGCATCATACATACAGAATAGAGTTCCTCACAAATCATTAAGAGGAATCACTCCATTTGAAGCTTGGATTGGGGACAAACCTGATGTTTCTCATTTCAAGATTTTTGGCTCCAAGGCTTGGGCTAAAATTCCACTTGAGAAGAGGAGGGCCATGCATCCCCAAAGCCAACCATGTACTATTGTTGGCTATTCAAAACAATCCAAGGGATAAAATTTGTTGGGCATTCCCTCTCAAAAATCCTTCATTGAGAGGAGATTTCAATTTGAGGAAGATCCCTCGCAAAGTGTTCAAATTGGAGAACCCTCCACACCACCACTTGAAAGTGTAAGTGGTGCTCTTTTTGAATTTTATGATTCTAATATTTTTGATGATGAAGACCATATTATTATAGATCCTAATTCATCGACAAGGCCTAAGTGGGCTACTAAGGATCTTCAAGCAGCTGGTGAACTAGTGGGAAATGTTCAGGATCCTAGAAGGACTAGATCACAATTTGAGAATGCTCTCAATGTGAATGATACTTATATACATGAGAGATGTTTTTTGATGGTGGATTCTGATCCTTAGAGATATCAGGAATCCTCACATGACCCAATATGGAAGGCTTACATGGATGAGGTGTTTCATTCACTGCAAAAGAATGAGACATGGGAGCAAGTCAAGCGAGTCCCCCCAAGTAGAAAATTGGTAAGGTGTAAGTGGATCTTCAAAACTAAATTTGCAACTAATGGTGTAGTAGTGAAATATAAGGCTAGGCTAGTGGAAAAGGGCTTCTCCCAATTCCATTGCCTTGACTACAATGATACTTTTTCACCAATTGCACAAAAGGATTCGATAAGACTAGTTCTTGCAATTTATGCATCCAAGCATTGGGAAGTGCATCACATGGATGTCAAGAGTGCATTCCTCCATGGGGATATTGAGGATGAGATATATATGCAGCAAACAGAAGTCTATACTCTGATCCCAACTATGTGTGCATGTTGAAGAAGTCCTTATATACGATTAAGAAAGCCCCCAAGGTTTGGTATGCCAAAATGGACAACTTTCTCTTGTCACAATCTTTTGCTAGATGCAAATATGACCCAAATTTTTACATGAAGCCGATTGATGGCTCAATATTGATTTTTTTTTATATGATGATGATATACTAATCACAGGTATCTCTACTAATCAAATAGCTTAATTGAACACCTCTTTGCATCAAGATTTTTCCATGACTGACTTGGGAATTCTTAAGCAATTTTTGGGATTGAGATTTCTCAATCTGAGAATGGAACTAAGGTATTTAAGACCAAATATGCATCTGACCTCCTAAAGAATTTCAATATGGCTGATTGAAATCCTTCAAAGACTCCCTTCCTTTCAGGAGTCAGACTTTAAGAAGTAGATTCTACACCATTGGTGGACAACACCTTGTATATGAAGCTAGTTGGTAGCTTACTGTACTTGAATCATACCCACCTTGATATTTCTTATGCAGTGAGTGTGGCCTCAAGATACATGGAGCAACCACATGAGATTTATTGGAGGGCTGCAAAAAGAATCTTTCATTATGTGCAAGGCACTAAGTCTGATGGGATTCATTATGTTGTTAACTCTAGCCTAGATATTATTGGCTTTACTGACTCAAATTGGGCTGGTGATAGCCTTGATCGGAAGTCCACTTACGTATTTTTTGTCATGCTTGGGGGAGGTCCTGTTTGCTGGTCCAATAAGAAACAGAGTGCAATTGCACTATGGGAGGTCCTGTTTGTTGGTCCAATAAGAAACAGAGTGCAATTGCACTATCTTTAGCATAGGCCGAGTACAGAGGAGTAGTGAATGTGGCTACTCAGTGTGTGTGGTTGCAGGGTATTCTTTCAGAGTTTGATATTTCCTTTAACACTCCCGAAGTCATATGTTTTGACAATTAGAGTGTTATAAGGGTCTCAAGTGATCTAGTACAGAGATAGAGGCCCAAGCATATAGAGATCCATTTGCACTACATCATGATTTTAGTGCATGATCACATCATTGATCAGCAATATTGCCCAACAACTAAGCAAACTGTAGACATCTTCACCAAATCTTTTACTGAGAAGACTTTTAGCTATGTGAGATCACTTTTTGGGATGGTTGAACATGTGGTGTAGTGAAGGATTGATCAACAATATTTCAGTTTGGATTATGTCCATTTTTTAGGGAAGGTTTTTCCCATGAGGTTTTCCTTCTTTTCTTGTTTCATGGACAAGGAAGTATGTTAAAGGGTGACCATGCTTAGTTGTTGGGGTGACCATGCTTAGTTGTTGGGCCCTATTTTATTTCTAATTTTTAGCACATAAACTTAGGATTAAGGGGGGGTGCTTGAATATTTAAACCTATCCATGTCATTTAACACCTTAGGATAGCATTATTGATCATTTTTTATTAATTCCTTGGTGTTAGACTAGGTAGCTGGCTAAAATACACATTGCGTGGACCACAAATCTTCATTGTGTTGACCAAAAGCATCCTAGACTCACCTGGGCGCATTTATGAAGATTCTGGATAATATTTGATTTGATTATGGCTGATACTATCTAATCCTGGATAGAAAGGCGCATTACTTCTTTTTACCGATTTTTACCACTTTTTGGTGAAAGGTGAAAGCTAGTTGACCAGTCTTAACTGGTTTTTGGCCAACTCATCCTCCATAATGTTTCTTCCTTCCAAATTATGGATTTAGCATGATTTTCCATCATACATCGCCATATGATCACTAATTCAGAAATTTGTGAGCCTTAAAGGTGACTTGGAAAGCACACTTTCCACCTATGGCAGGTTTTGCATATTTTTAGTTAGCCTTCTTTTGTGAGGATTCGAATGGAAACCTTTATCTTTCGAATATATGATGTAAAGGTATATATTTGCAGCCACTTAATTTCCCAAGGTTGGCTAATGTAAATTTATTCAATAGATCAATTAAATTTGCATCATTTAACTGTTTTTCAGTGTTCTTGATTAGTTGTGTGAGATAACTTGTGAGAGAATGAAATTTATTGATCAGATCTTGGTGTGATCTAAATTTCACACGCAGTGCACCGATGAGTATTATAATTTATAATGCATTGACGTTCCCTATTTGAAAAAAATGATTGTGTTTTTTCGAGTCGAGGGAAGGCTTTTTTTACTTAAAGTGGCAGATTGTATTGTTAAATTCATCGGTGTGTTCATATCATTCCCACACACTAAACAATTAAATTTGATGGGAAAAAAAAAACATATTTTTACAAATTGCGTCGAGTTATTTTGACACTGGTGCTTTGTTTCATTAGGAATATCATGTTGGAATATTCTAAGCAATTCATCTTGATTTTGCATGCATGCATGCATTCCATGTAGCAATCCATGCATCCATGCATTGGTAGTTGAGTCTCCTAGCACATAGTCCTTCATTTAGCCCCCCTAGAGCTTAGCGTTGGTCATCATTATCTCTCTTATCCACTCAGAGTGCCTTAGTTACATCACTGAAGTCCAAAGGTACCCGCATGCATGATTTTAGGAGTCTACACAGTCAATTCCATAATTTAGGGCGCCTTTTCCCCTTTATTACTAAGTTAATTCATTGTCACACCTCGTTTCATTGCTACTGAGTGTAGCAGCACCCTTATTGATCACTATCAGTGTCGGTCAGTTATGCACCTCCTTGGAGTCTCCTTCCCTAATTTCTAGCCCCAATGACTCAGTCATGCACCAATCCACGTTAGTTGACTAGCCATTCATCATCGCTGGCCACTAGACCTTATCAAGAGATGGTTCCAATGCAAACTAATCCTGCCACTTGTGTGGATTCCAACTGCTTCTTTAGGCTCATGAATTTCTCCTTTGGAGATGCATTATTTATGCACACATTCTACTGAATAATAGAAGTAATGGAAGTTTTCTCAATTTTTCTTCATTCTCTTATGTCATAACACAGTTTTTTATTCTTTATTTTTCTTGCTCAATTATTTTGATCTCTGTTAGACTTAGTGTGAATTTTATCTTTTTCTCTAGATCTCTATGAGAATCTTAGAAAATATCACATGGTATCAGAGCTTTGTCGAGCAAAGTAATCTTCCCAGTAGTTTTTCAGCTTTTTTGTGCAGGTATTCTACAACAACTTCCATGATTTTGAAAACAATTCCTCCTCTCTCTCCATTCAACTATGATGAGTGGAAACCAAATATGATATCATATCTGAAGGGACAAGTTTTTTTTATATGTGTATTGGTGTTATGATATATTTTGCTTCCTATGAAGAGGAGAATGATTGGCTAAACAACTGTAACATAACGTTTGGAGATGTGTCTTGCTATGTCTCCTAGTTTGCGCTACCTCATTGATACTGTTGAATACACAAGTGATCTATGGACCAATTTGGACAAAGAATTTGGAAAGCAGAAGGAAGAGGATCATGCTATCCATTTGGAGAACAAGCCCAGTGATACCTCCTCAAGTGTTCTCTCTGATTGTGTCGCGGCCTCAATCATCTCTCATGATGAAGTTGTTCAATATGAAGAAGAAGCTACGTATTCAACACAGAAAGTTCCCATTGAAGACATTCCTTCCTCTATTGCTTTAGAACTTGAAGACAATTTTGAATTGTTCCCTTCCCATGTAGCTGATGCAGATGAAAGTGATACAACTAATGAAAATGATCCTTTTGGAGAGACTATCCATTCCTCACTCATGTTCCTGATGTCTTATATTTTTAATTCTGAGCAAGATATGTCAGTTACTACTCTATAGGTTGAAGAGTGTTTTGAATTCTCTACTTCCAATGAGCTTACTGATGTGCAATATTGTGAACTATTGGATCTTTTGTAGGCTATATCAATCTTTGGAGATACTACGTACATTCTTCTTGGTTCCATGCCTCCTCCATATTCCATAATTATCAAATACACACTTCTTCAAGCTGCAAATGAAGTTGGAGACATTCTTCATTCGCTCAGACACTTGCTCCTCTCACTTGGAGCTGATTTGAATTCCAAACCACCACCATCATTTCATGGTTCATTTGGTTTTGATATAACCTACGTTGGTTCAAAGAAGATATCAAAGAACCATCTACACATTCATGGAGTTGATCCTACCTCAGTTGGTTTGAATTTCAAGTTCTAGGATGATATTCATATTTTTGGATGTTCTCACCATGTTTGGTCTAAAGAGCAAGTTCAGAGAGCTTCCAGATTTGCTTGCATCCACTGAAGGAGAATTCAAGCACATGTTTTTGGAGCCTGATCCATTTATTCCAAAGAGGAATAGACATCCAGACATTGATTCAAGCATCACACCTACTTGAGTTTGGAGCAGTTAATTTTTTGGTGTGCTTCATGTCTATATTGAAGGGGGGTTTTCCCTCTTTTCTCACTTAAATGGATTGATAAATTTGTAAAGAGTGACCTTTGGTCTCAATTAACACGGCCCTATTTCTAATAGTTCCTCACATAGTTAGGCTTAAGGGGGGGTGTTGTAATACTTTAACCATCTCATCTTGGTTTTGCATGCATGCATGCATTCCATGCAGCACTCCACTAGAATCCATGCATTGGTAGTTGAGTCTCCTAGCACCTAGTCCTTAATTTAGGCCCCCTAAAGCTTAACTTTGGTCATCATTAACCCTCTTACACACTAAAAGTGCCTTGGTTACATCATTGAATTCCAAATGCACCCTCAGGCATGATTTTAGGAGTCTACAGATTTAGTTCCATGATTTAGGGCGCCTTGTCCCCTTGATTACTCAGTTAACTAATTGTCATACTTAGTTTCACTTCTACTAAGTGTAGGAGCTCCCTTATTGATCACTGTCAGTTAATTATGCATCTCGTTGGAGTCTCCTTCCCTAATTTCTAGCCCCAGTGATTCAATCATGCACCAGACCACCTCAGTTGACTAGCCAATCATCATAGGTGGACACTAGACCTTATAGGGAGATGGCTCCAATGCAAAATAAGCCTGCCACTTGTGTGGTTTCCAACTACCTCTTTGGGGTCACAAATTTCTCCTTTGGAGATGTATTATTTATGTACACATTCTATAGAATAATAGAAGTAATGGAATTTTGTCCAAATGTTCTTCATTCTCTTGTGTTGTAACACAATTTTTTCTTCTCTATTTTTCCTGATCAATTTTTTTGATATTTGTTAGACTAAGTGTGAATTTTATCTTTTTCTCTATATATCTGTGAGAATCGAGCACAAAATATAACACACGAGTGCATCGTTGATGTTAGTGCTCTAGTGTTTCTAGGTAGATCGGGGGCATCAATTTTCTTTCTTTTAAAAATAATTACAAATTTTGTTTTTACGTCTTTTAAATGGTGTGTTTTACTCTGTCACGCAATGGTGCATCTTTGTCCTTAACATGCAATATCGAGTTTTATTGGAAAAAAAAATATTTTCTTAAAATGCATCGAGTTATTTTGACTTTGGTGTGTGTGCTAACTAGGCACACTAGTTTGTCAGTTCTTTTACTATTTCTTTTCATTAATGCATCAGGTTATTATGTGCACCAGTATGGTAGATATGTATATATGCTCAATGATTAAAAACCTTTACTAAAACCTCCTCATTCCTACCTCAAATATAAATGGATAAATTGTCTCTTTTTTGTGAAGGTTCTGCAAAAACCTCTACTATAAGGTCTTTTCCTTGTAGTGCCATGTTGAATTAGTATTATTATAATTGAATACAACAAACACTTATTGAATGTAAACATGAATCTCATTGGTAGTGTGCATTGAGATGAACCAAATTGTTGAACATATTTTGGTGAGGCAACAATATTCAAATATTTGAGATTTGTGGAATGGTTTGTTCAACCATATGTTGCAAATACGTGGCAATCATACACATTATATTCACATATATAAATATTGAAAATTTTAGAACATACCTACAATGACATTTTGCTTGAGAGTGAGAGATACATGTAGCTAAAAGATCAGTGAAAATTAAATTTCTGTGTCTCCATGTCGTAGCTACTCCGAAGCTACAAAGGTGGATGTCTCAACAATTGATGATGACTCTACAATGCCACCATGATTATGTACAATAAAAAATAACCAAACAAATAAGATTCCATCGAACAACATAGAAACTCAAATATAAAAAAATTAAATACTAATGCACTAAAAGGAATCAAACATTACCTCATTGTTTTTTATGCTCTATAGTTATTCAGGGCTCAGTTCCATCTCAAACTCATTATGACCCCGTATAGAAAATATTGCATAAAAATTAGATATTTTGTCATCACCTCAATGAATTATATATTAACTCATAAAAAGTTAAAAAAAAAATATTATCATTACCTACATTGGTGAGATACCAAAACCATATGCAACGTCAATATCATTACTTATATCCATTGAATGATAGTGGGCCACATGTGATAGCAGAGTCTCCTTAGATACCAACTAAACATAGAACCATAATATGACAACAAAATAATAAAATTATTTTTGAAATAGATGAAATTGTTAAATTTTAATACATATATATAAGATCAGTTCGATAGACTTACCTATCGAACGAATCCATCGGTAGGAAACTCGAAGGAATTCTCATAGAAAATTCTAGCACAACACATGCAAGGATGTGGGAGTAAAGGATACTCTATATCCTTTTCTTGTGCCACATCGACCGATTTCCAAGGTGAATCCTCCCTACCATGAGAAGAATATGATGGATCACCCTTATATGTGCCCACATCTACATGGATCTCAACAAATGTGCCATGGTGAACCAGTGTGTCTCAGACAACTATAATAATGTCCTCGGGGTGTCATCAAACAAGCAAGGCGTGGAAGGATATAAATGAAGGGGAGTGTGCTTTAAGGGTGAGGAGGGTAATATACATGAATTGCCTGGCATGATCTCTATCCTAGGGCATATCACCTCCTATCCCATGGAACTTTATAATATCAAAATAATTGACATGTCTATGTAGCATGAACTTAACATACAATTTCTTAAGGAAGTACAATGGCATGTCTCAATTTTCATGCAGATCTTCATCGAATACCATGTGTCATCGATCCATCCAATTATATATTATACTTGGTTCTATGCACTAATCAATAGATCAATAGATATATGTAGTTTACGAGATGGAGTAAACATGATAGTGATAAGGTCTCGAAAGAGGGAAAACATCATGACTTTTGTAATTTTAAAATTTTTTACATCTTGATAACTAAGTTGAGTTACATAAAATTACATTTTTGTGTCACTATAAGATGTGATGTTGTATTATGATTATTGAGCTTTGGAAATGGTTTCAATAATGGTTACTTAAGCATCTCAAAGATGCCCATTGTGCTAGGAATGTTTTCCATTTTTTCTTCTTGGGGTGGGGAGTTTATTTTTTCTTCATGGTTAGAGTGTTTTGGGGATTAATGTTTTGAAGGTTTAAGTTTTGAGCATTAATATTTTCTTTAGGATTTTGAGGATCTTTATATAACTAAGTAAGTTATGAATGATGTTATGAGGGATGAAGTGGGATTGAAAATAGTGAAATGAATCACATAGCATCAATCATCACTTGGTAAATATGACTTCTCAGAGGTCACCCATCACAACACTCCATTAGCTCAAAAAAGTTTAAGTGTAGAGTTTTCCCACAATAAAATCCACTTAACTTGCTACCCCATTTTCTTCTTTATAATTTTTTTTTCCAAATATCAATAAGTTTCTTTATTAGTTATTTGACACAATTAAATAAAATATATTTAATTTATATAAAATAATATACATCAATATAAGAGATGTTTTATATTAAGTTATAATTCAAATAATATAAACTTGATATATTCAATGGATATAAACTTGATATAATCAATGTATGAAATCCATGTGTGATATAGAATAATTAAGATTCACTTAACATATCGAATTTAAATTTCAGCTCTAGTATTTAAAAGTTGAAAAATAGTAAGATCTTTAAGTCAATGCTCACAATGTTGGTTAAATATCGATGTCTGATGATTTGTTTTTGGAAAAGCGTATTGGTGTTAAAAGTATATCTGGCAATCATGAATCCCGAAAAGGAGACACCCACCCAAAAACGTCAAAATGCCTGTCAAAATCTAATGATGGGTATAAAGACACCCACCCAAATATCACTATTCTGGTATTCTGAGTGCTTGTTAAGACCTGTAATAAGGACATGTGGAAAGCAAATCCTTGCTTCCAAATTAATGAAAGGAAACACCTTATGGCTTCACAGGTTGAGCCCTGCTGACGACAGGCTGAGATATTGATCACAGTGTGTATAAATAGAACGAAATGAATGATGAATGGATATGCAACTTACAGGTTTCTGAACTTTCATTTAAGCGTTTCAACTTACATGCTGTTTGGTGAAGCATTTTACTTAGAAATCTGTATGGCGATCACTGATCTGCACCACCAACATGTTAACTTCGTCTCAGCTCTTTTTCAACAGGTGCCTGATCTCTCTATTTTCCTTTTTTTTTTTCATAAAACTGCAGATCTGAGTTTAACCTTTGGTAGTGTTAGCCTGAACATTGCACTCCAATTACATACCCCTTTATGGTACCTTTGGATTTGCATTGCAGGGATTTCTGGATGAACAATTCCTTCAGCTTCAGCAGCTGAGGGATGAAAGCAATCCTTACTTTGTGGAAGAAATCATTTCTTTGTTCTTTGAGGACTCGTTGAATTTGCTGAATACTTTGCAAAACTTACTGTATATTCTTATTCTTTCAATTCTATTTACTGTTGTTTGGAATAAGAAATGCAATAAGAATGAGAATTATTTACTTATTTTTCAATTCTGTGTATCAATGTTTGGATTAAGGAATGCAGTGAGCAGTTTCGTATAGAGGGTAGAGAGTCATGTATATTTCTAGGATTGGTAGATGTAAGTTGTGATGTCTTTAATGTCAATAAAAATGGAAAAAATAACAAATACTGATTATAATTTATCTTTTAGTTATAAAACTATATAATCAAATAAACCTTATACATCATGTTAATCTTTGGATTTTTTAGACACTTAGAAGATTTTTTAGATATCTGATAAAAATAAATCCATACTGGTATGTATGCTTTAAATGCTTTTTACACTCTAAAATAAGGAAAGTAATAAGCATTTTAAACACATAATTATTGAGGTCATAATTAAGATTAAGCTTTAGCATAAAGGAAAGTAGTGATTTGCAGATATAGTCTGGAGCTCATCTTTAGTTATCCTGTATTTAGTATGAAAGTTTGGAGCTCATTTATGAGATATGTATGCATGGGTAAAGAAGATTAAATATGAAGTTTAAAACTAGATTTGCACTGTTATAATGTTTTGATGTATTGACTTTGCAGCAATCAGGAACTAGTGGATTACAAAAAAGTTGACTCATGCCTGCACCACTTCATAGGAAGCAGCTCAAGGTATCTGAAGATTGGTTTGCCATTTGCATCTCAGTAGCAGTGCCTTCATTTATTTACTCATACAAACTTTTCATAATATTGTTATTAGAAAACCTATTTTAATACAATAATAAATAGGATAGACAATTTTCATTAGTATACTGATGGAAGAAAGCAGTACTTATGATGATCTCTTACGTGAACAGTATTGGGGCACAGCGCATGAAGAATGTATTGACAATATTTCGAGCCTGCTGTGAAGAGCAAATGAGAAATGGGTAACTAGATGAAAAGTCCAACACTGCTGTGGAAAGTGGAAACTATGACATTCAAATCTTGGAATAACTTGTTACAATTTTCTGCCCTCCTGATACCTCCCAATTAAGTGAAGTTGTTTCTTGCTTTGCTTTGTCAGTGCAGATGCTTGCAGTGTCTGCAAGAACTGAAACAGGAATATTACCTTCTCAAGGACAAGCTGGAATTTCTACTAGAGGTAATTTATGATTTACAGTATTCAATCTATTTTTGTTTTAAGAACATCACATACAAATTCCTCTGAAAATGAATTTATAGCTTTGTAGATAACGTATTAATATTTTTCCTTGGTTTTATGGTAAATTCCAGTTTGAGCAACAAATCCTGCGAGCTGGTGGAACCGTATTCGTGACAGATTAAACTTAATTACTTATCATGGGTTGCAACAGCGCCTTCTAAATTGGTTTTTTATTCAATAGCAATGATAGGATAAAGGATTGAGAACATAGTGATACAACGTTCGTGGCCATGATATTACTTATTTATGCATTTGCATTGTTGTACTCAGATAGTATCTTGTTTTGGGATCTGTGTGATACATATTTTGTTATTTAGTACCCTAACTGCCCTTTAATATATAGATTTGGTACGGAACAGTAAAGACCTGCACAGAGTGTTTTTCCTCTTAGTTACTTAGCTGTTATAAAAAAATTTGACATTTTCATGATTATTACAGACAGAAGAAAATAAGTGATATGCTTCTATGTTCCTCAAAATCTAAATAAATCAGTTTAAACTTATTTTAAACTCGGATCTATTCAGATTTAGTCAGCAAGGATCAAATTTATGCAAGTGTTTTTTTATTCTGATTTATAAGTTTGTTTTAATTAAAATTTATTAACTTGTTCTTTTATTCTGGTTTATAAGTTTGTTTTAATTAAAATTTATGTTTATAAGTTTGTTTTAATTAAATTTTATTTCAAATTTAAAAATATTGTTTGATGACTATTACACAATAAGATAAACTAGTTTTGAAGTGGTTTCATTCATAGATAAATTATTTTTGAAGTGCTTTTAATTATATTTTACTGAGTTATATTATTATTGGATTTATTTAAAATGTAAAATAAAAATACAGTACATCTCACGATGGTTATATTAACCATTCTCATGATCATTGTTTCTTGTCCACCAGTGCAGAGATCATCATCTCTGCACTGATAAATTAAATTAAATTTAAAGGTATGTCATAGAAATTCTCTCATAGTAATCCATTATGTATGAATAATATTTTTTTTTAACAGTAATTGGTATTCTTTTCTTCAATTTCTCGATTATGATTGTTATAAAATAACTTTCAGCTTAAGTTAGAAGATAGGTTTCTTTGTTTCAAAATGTTTTGTTATATATATTTTGAATTTAGGCCACCAGTGTTAGAAGGGTTTTAATAAATGTATAATTAAGTTATTTATAAAATTGTTTTACTTAAATTTGTATAAATTTATAGGATTTATAATTGTTTATTTTTTAATAAAGTTTTTATTAAAATTTAAATATGGAAGAAGGTAAGGTATGTATATCTATATAATTTTTTATTATTATAACATTGAAGGTGGTAATCAAACTAAATTATTTAAGCATTTAGTGTATACAACGACATTAAATCTATTAATTGGAAGCAAGGAAAAGACTCACAAATGCTAGCATATAAGTAATAAACACCATAACAATGTGAGTGTTGCTAAGCCAATAGTTTGGAACTCTTGAGCTATTCCTCTTACACCACACTTGCCTTGATAAAATGCTTTTAAATACATAGAAAGAGATTTATCTATATAAGGATCTAGGTACCAAAAACTATATTACATTATTTCAATGCTCCCCCTTAATTATGGCCAAGGAATAGTTTAGCATCTACAACACCTAATGGCTTTGTAAATATAATTGGTATTTTGACTTAAAAATTCCTTACCAAATTTCACCATTGTTTATAGTATGTATATGCTTTCTTTTCTAGTGAAAAAACATGGTTCTTGGACAAGGCTATGGTTGAACTGTTGTCGCAATAAATTAGAGTTGGTCCTTCTTGTACTTGTTGAAGATCATCAGATCGGTATAACCCGATTGACAAGTTAGTGCTATACTCAGCTTTTTCTATATGAGTGTCACAATGCAACGTTTCTTGGATGCCCATGAAATTACCCCTAAATCAAGATGAAACAATGAAGTACTCTTTCTATCATAAAGGCTACCTCCAAAGTAGTCATTATCAATATAGCCAATCAAAAATTATTTTCATGATTGCTTGAGTATAATATACCATTTCTTGTTGTTCATGCAATGTATCTCAAAATCCTTTTGCCGACTTGCCAATGCATTTATTTAGGTGTCTCCATAGACCTAGAAATCAAGCCAAAAATATACATAATGTCTGGCCTAGTGGCTGTGAGAAGATACATGAGACTACCAACTAGTGGTTGCGAGATACACGAGACTACCAACTAGTGGTAGTGAGATACATGGGACAACCAACTATTCTCTCTTGAACAACATGGGATCTATATTTAAACCTTTATCTTGTTTGTTGAGTTTTATTCATTGTTGCTACCAGGTGTGGGTGTCACCTTGCAGTTCATCATCCTAATATTTTTAGCACATCAAATGCATATTTTAATTGACATAGAAAAAATTCTAGAATATGACTAATTCACTTTTGTTCCAATGAAATACTTCATCAAACCTAGATCGTTCATCTCAAATTCTTGTGAAAATCGTGTCATCAACATATCAACAAACAATTAGAATTTTCCCTTCTCGATTTACCCTTGTATATAGAATATTGGACTCACTATTGCTTTTCCTAAATCCATTTTTCATGAAATAAGAATCTATCATGTTGCACCAAGCTTTGGAGCTTGCTTAAACCCATAAAGAGCTTTCTTCAACTTCTATACCTTATCTTCTTGTCATTTTATCTCATATCCTGGTGGCTACTACATCATTTCATCAACATATAAAAAACACAATTAGAATTTTCCCTCCCTGATTTACCTTTGTATATAGAGTGGACTTATTTTTGCTTTTTTCTAAATCTATTGTTGATCAAATAAGAATCTATCATGTTTTACCAAGCTCTAGAGCTTTCTTAATCCCATAGAAATATTTCTTCAACCTATATACCTTATCTTCCGAGCTCATTTTATCTCATATTCTGGTGGCTACTACACATGGAATTCTTCTTCTAGAATGTCATTTAAGAATACATATTTCACATCCATTTGGCATACCTTCCATTTGTTTTGAGCAGCTAATGCTAATATTTCCCTTACCATGTTCAATTTGGCCACTAGTGCAAATGTTTCTTCAAAATCAATTCCAGGTTTTTCTCCAAACCCATTTAACTTTTCAAATTCACCCTTTTTATTAAATTTGGTTTTATAAACCCATTTGACACCGATAAAATATTTACCTTTGGGAAAATATACTAGTTCCCATTTATCACTTATCTTTATGGAATCCATTTCTTCATCCATTCTGTTGACCCAATGTTCTTCTTTAATTGCTTTTTCAAAGAATGCAGGTTGGAATGATACAAATGCAAAATTTGGATGACACTCTAATTCATCATAAATTTCTTGCAGAATTCTATTCTTTCTAGTAATTTGGTCTAGTAATTTGGTTAGAAACATTACTTGACTGATGACTAGGAGTGGACTTACCTGCTGGTCTTGATAACTCACCTTGAACATAATTTCTTGGAGTTCTTGTTGGAGTCCTTTTAGGAGTACCCTAAGTTGTGATTGGTGATTGTGTTTGTGAACCTTATGTACACCATGTTTAATTTTCTCCTCCTCTGCTTTATCGTTTGCTTGAGGTATTGTTGCTCCAATGGGAATAGACGTGTGTTTATACTCCCATCCCATGCTCTTATTCTTTAAAATCTACATCTCTGCTACTGATCACGTTCTTGGTCACTAGGTTATACAACTTGTATTCCTTAGATTATTCATTGTACATAATGAAAATGTATTTCTCACTTCTATGATCTAATTTCTTGCTTAATTCTTTAGGAACATGAGAATATGCCACACAACCAAATACTCTAATATGAATTATATTGCAGCTCATAATTGTCCATGTTTCCTGTGGCACTTTGTTCTTCACACTTTTAGTGGGAGATCTATTCAAAATGTAGATGGAGAAACCTACTCCTTCTCCCCAAAATTCATTAAATAAGTGTTTTCCTTTCAACATACTTCTTTCCATGTTAAAAAATGGTTATTTTCTTTTTTTCTGCTTCACCATTCTTTTGATTTGTATACCTTGTCGTCAATTATCTTTTGACACCATGCTACTTACATAAAGCATGAAAATCATTTGAGTCATATTCACCTCCTCTATCCAATATTAATACTTTAATATGATAGCCACTTTTCTTCTCAACCAAAACTTTGAATTCCTTGAACTTGTCAAAGGTTTCATATTTCTTACCAAGGAAATACACCCAAGTGTTCCTATTGTAATAATCTATGAAGGTTATAAAGTAATAACTTCCACCAAGTGATTGGGTTTACATCAAGCCACACAAATCAGTATGAACCAACTCTAGGGGTGCATTTTCTCTATAGGATACTCCTTTAGTGAAATTTTCCCTATGGTTATTTGCTAGGATGCAACACTCAAACATACTAGTTAACTCTTGAATGAGAGATAACCCCTTAACCATCTTTTTCTGGTTCAATAATTTTAGACCAATAAAACGTAGATGACCAAATCTAAAATACCATAACCAAAAATAATTCAAACATGTTTCCTTTTGGGTGAATGAGGTATCATGTGTGCCGCAACTCATTATAAGAGTCCATACATTATATTTTTGGTCATAGTAATCTTGGTGATTATCTTCTTACTTGGAGATTTGTCATATCTAAAACACTCTTCTCCCTTAAAAATTACATTATATCATTTTTCATTAAGTGGATCAACAATCATCAGGTTATGTTTCAAACCTAGGGCATAGAACACATCTTGAATACATTTTTGTTGGCCTTGTTTGGTCTAGATGTTGACCACTAGTCCTTTCCCTCAACATCAGAAATAGTATATAGTCCCAATTTGACTTTAGTTTTAACTGAGTCATCTAGATCTGCAATCAAATTTTTATTCCGCATCATATGATTGCTACAACCACTATCTAAGAGCTAATCATCATTCAAGGTTTCTTAGGTAGCATGGCAAGGAATAAGATATATTTAGTGTTATCGGAGATACTAGAATAGTCACATTCTATTTGCTAAGATCATCCTACTTCTTCCTACATTCGCAAACATAATGGCCTAGCTTATTACAATAAAAGCACTTAAACTTGGATTCATCGTACCTATAATTTTTTTGCGAACTTATATTGTTTCTTCTCATATATTGTTCTAAATATTCCTTACCATCTATTTGATCATTGATACTTCTTCTTCTACCGCTACCTCTTGATCTTAATCTGCCTTTGCCTCTCCATCTCCCTCTTGAGATAGAGACCTAGGTATTCAAAACATTTTCCAAAGAGGAATCATCATTAATGTTTATTATGGATTTGTGCGATATAAGAGATCCCATTGCCTCATCTACCAATATCCAGTTCAAGTCTTAAGCTCATTCAATAGTTTCTACCACCACTTCCAAAATTTTGGGTAGGGTTCTAAGAAAATTTTCAACTACCTTTTGATCTGTTATATCTTCACCATATGTATTTAATTGATTTATGATGTGTTAATTTTTTGATAATTTCATTCCATTATTATTCAGGATCACTAAGAGAATAAAATGTATAGCATATCAATCATAAACACAAAATCAATCACACAAGAGACATAGAGTTTCACCGGGGAAAACCAAGAAGGTGAAAAACCCTGCAACTTCCTCAGAGATAAGATAAGCCACAAACCAAGATCACATGGATCAAACCCAATAAGATGTCTCTAGAAGATGCTCCTCCTCCTCCACATGTGTGCCACTTTCTCTCACAACTAATGCGAGATTGATATGTGAGTGAATGAATAGAATGAGAGAGGCACACCCTCTATTTATACACCGACTTAACTTGCCTTTTAACTTTAACTAGGTCGGCCCCAACTTAATCACTTAACATAATGTTGACTGGGCCGACCCCGACTAGGGTGGTCTAATAACCTTTTAACCCACATGACTCATACAAGGTCGACCCCATCAAGGTGGTCTAATACCCCATCAAGTATAAGTTACGACACTTACAATATAACTTGCGACACTTGCAAGTACAACTAACGACACTTCCAATCGGAGGAATAATACATCTCCGTTGGGGATACAATAAAGTACAAATACAATATACAAGTGAATATCTTCTGAAGTTACAAATACATCAACACTCCCTCTTAACTAGGAAGGTATTCTCTTAACACAAGTCATCAATACATATAGGCACAAGTCTTCAATTCTAGAGTTGGATCATCATCACTGGATCACAGAGCATCATCATCATCACTGCTTCTATACTCGACATCTAGATCACTGGGCTATCTCTGAAATCTGTTCGTCATAGGAAGTTCTACAGAGCCATCCCTTTTTCTTGCTGGATGTAGGCCCACCACCTGTAGGTCTTCATCATCACTAGACATACTATGGATCCCAGGACTAATTACGTGCATCAACAAAACCTCGAAAGAGCATCCCAGGCTGTTACGAGCACATAGCTCTACCTGTCCAGATATCCAAGGATCTTTTACATGTGACCTTCACAAAACCTTTAAAGAGCATCCTAGGCTATTACAAGCACACAGCTCTACCTGTCCGGATCTCCAGGATCTTTTCTATTTGAACTTTCTCAAAACATTTAAAGAGCATGCCAGGCTGTTACAAGCACACAACTCTACATGTATGGATTTCTATAGAGCATCCCAGGCTGTTACGAGCACACAACTCTATCTGTCCAGATCTCCAAGATAATTTCTATGCGAGACGGTATCAAAACCTCGAAAGAGCATCCCAGGCTGTTACGAGCACACAGCTCTACCTATCCAGATCTCCCAGGATCTTTTCTATGCTACATGTAGCAAAACCTCAAAAGAGCATCCCAAGCTGTTACAAGCACACAGCTTTACCTGTCCGGATCTCCTAGGATCTTTTCTATGCTACCTATAGAAAAACCTCGAAAGAGCATCCCAGGCTATTACGAGCACACAGCTCTACCTGTTTGGATCTCCCAAGATCTTTTCTATGCTACATGCACAACCTGTCCACGACCACGGAGTATCAACCTGATACTCATAATCATACTGATCATCATCACAGCATCAACCTGATGCATATCTTCTGGAACATCATCCTGATGCTCATCATCCATGATCAACCTGATCATACAATGTATCCACCTGATACCTATCATCATACATGATCCACCTGATCATACAAAGCATCCAACTAATGCATATACATATACATGATCCAACTGATCATACAACACATCCAACTGATGCATATACATATACATGATCCAACTGATCATATCCAAAGCAGTAATTGGAGAATTATCTTGATGCTCAACCCACAACGCTTACATCCATAGCCATGGAAAGGATCCTCCTCTCACCATGCTTGGAATGGCTCCTGCAAATGTGTCTCATCACTTCTTCCTCGAAGTATATTCAGTCTGAAGAACACCAAACCTCTCTCTGAAGTACTCAAACTTCACTCCGGCTAGTGGTTTAGTCAACACATCTGCAACCTGCTCATCTGTCGCAACATACAGGAGCTTCACTGCTCCTCTCTGCACCATATCCCTGATATAGTGATATTTGATCTCAATGTGCTTCGACCTGTCATGGAACACCAGGTTCTCAGATAGCTTCACACAACTCTGGTTGTCACAAAAGATACTAGTAGCATCCAAAGGGAGATCAAATAACTCAAATAATAGCTTCCTCAGCCATGCTGCCTCACAACTAGCCGAACAAGCTGCAACATACTCTGCTTCAGCTGTACTCAGTGCTACGCAGGACTGCTTCCTGCTAAACCAAGAGATCACACCTGATCCCATACTGAAACAACACCTAGAAGTGCTCTTCCTATCTGCAGCACTACCTGCCTAATCTGAATCAACATAACCCTGCAGGTTAAACTTTTGATTCTCATCATACTTGAGCCCATAGTCAATCGTACCCTTCAGGTACCTTAGAATATGCTTTACAGTAATCAAGTGAACACCTATGGGATCCGTCAGGAACTGGCTCAATGTCTTCACTAAAAAGTAAATATCTAGTCTCGTGTTCGTCAGGTACATCAAGGACCCAATCATCTGACGATACATAATGACATCAACCGGATCAAATGAAGCATCACACAGAAGCTTCAGGTTCGATGCCATAGGTGTGGCCATGGCCTTACAGTCCATCATCCCAAACTGCTTCAGGATCTCTACTACATACTTCCCTTGTCCAAGGAAGATTCCATCTGCACTCTACCACACCTCCATGCCTAGAAAATAGTGCATCATCCCCAAGTCCTTCATCTCGAACTCGACAGCAAGCTTCCTCTTCATGTTGGCAATCAATCTATCCTCACCTGTAAAAAACAGCTCATCCATGTACAACAGCAGTATCACTAGATTTCATTCCTCAACCTTGTAGAAAAGGTTGGAATCCGCTTTACTCTTAGTAAAGCCCAAACTAGATAGGAAACTGTCCATACTACCATACAAAGTTCTAGGAGCTTACTTCAAGCCATACAAGGCTTTCTTCAATCTGCACACATATGACTCCTTGTCATGTGTCTCAAAACCAAGTGGCTGCTCCACATACACTTCCTCTTTGACTACACCATATCCATCTGGTGTATCTTCCACTTCATCACTACAGCCAGAGCAAGTATTGTTCTTATGGAGGTGTGTTTCGCTACAGGAGCAAAAGTCTCTTCATAATCTATCCCCTATTTCTGGGAGAAGCCACGAGCTACAAACCTCGCTTGGTATTTCTCTATGTCACCAGATTCTATAGCATGCTTGATCTTATAGATCCACTTGGAAGTCACAATAGACTTCCCTTCAAGTCTTGGGACTACATCCCAAACATCATTCTTCATGATCGACTGGTATTCCTTGATCATGGCATTCTTCCATTACTGCATCCCGAATCTTGGGAACTTCAGATTCTTCAATATCTTTAATGGATAGTTTTCTTTGAACTCCTTTGCTGGAACAAATGTTGTAGTCCTTCTTTTGTAGGTGATTGTACATGATCTTTTCTACAAGTCAAATTCAATTGCGTGATTAGAAACTTCTTATATATTTGAGAACAAATTCTTTCTCATAAAGACATATGTCATACAGTCATGCAATTATGTTAGCCAATGGTTCAATACAACATTTATCCATATTCCGTAACTTTCTAGATGCCTTCCATCTCTACCAGAACATTTGTTAAGAGTGTGCACAACTCCCAACATGTTAGCAAAGAGGTTTCATTCTAGATAAGTAGCAATGGAATGTTGTACAGTACCATAGGCCGCTTACCCATTACTTGCATATTAGTAGTATCTTGTTCATTAATGCAACTTCTCTAATATGCATAATACATATCCTAAATCTAGGAACATAAGTATGTATATGACTGGACAACATCATTTAAGTAATCATATCTATAAGAAATGATCATTCAAATACTTATCTTTGTTTCGTTGTAGGGTGGACTCCCTCTCAATCTTTGCTTCCTTATAGGAACTACTGGAGTGTGCTCCCTCTTGATATTTGCTTCTTGGATTACATGTCCTTGAACATATATCCATCCTGGACCACTATGCATGCTTAAGTGTGCACTAGTGTCATCCTCAAGATCTCATACAAGATCATACATCCATTATTATAATCTCAATCCTATCAAAACATTATGATCCTAAATAAACTTAACATGTATGGTCATGATTATTTCACACATAGGTAATTTATCAAAAGCAATAATATTCAAGGTTTCAGGGAGGACTTCTATTACTCATGTATATTCTTATTTGACCATAGGACTCCTCTCGTTAGTCATATCATCAATCAAAGTAAGAAACATAATATGCATAAACTGTTGATTACTTAAAACTTCTAACTTTCAAGAATAAGCATCATATAAAAGTATAAGATCCTAACACAAGGTAGGATTCTAACTTGATAGAGGAAAAACATACATGGTTATCATGTTACCTAGTTATGTCTAACATACCTGCATAATGTCTTCTTGTTCTCTTCAAAGACTTGTGCTAGTAACCTGCATATCTCATAGGTTAAGCATTGTAGAACCAAATTATACATACCTCGTAAATAGAGGTACCTATTACTCTTGTATATTCTTATTTGACCATAGGACTCCTCTCGTTAGTCATATCATCAATCAAAGTAAGAAACATAATATGCATAAACTGTTGATTACTTAAAACTTCTAACTTTCAAGAATAAGCATCATACAAAAGTATAAGATCCTAACACAAGGTAGGATTCTAACTTGATAGTGGAAAAACATACCTGGTTATCATGTTAGCTAGTTATGTCTAACATACCTGCATAATGTCTTCTTGTTCTCTTCAAAGACTTGTGCTAGTAACCTGCATATCTCATAGGTTAAGCATTGTAGAACCAAATTATACATACCTCGTAATTATACATACCTATGTGATCCATCTATGGATGAGTCTTTGTATTCATGTCACCATGATCTTGATCTAGAACTTGATTTGTACCTTTCATGTTAGTGGATAACATTATCCTCATACAACACCACAGTGCATTAGTACAATCATAAGTGTCATAACCCTAATCAATGAATGTCTTCTATCATGCATTCATACTTCTACTAGGGTGATAAGACAAGTCTAAAATTAATCAAGATTGTTACTAAACTCGATAACATGAAGACAAACATGTCATAAACTTAATCATGAACAGATTTCAAAACATACCTGTAAGTCATACCTGTCAGATTGCTTGTAGTAGTAGTTGTTGTTGTTGCTCCTTTTGTTCTTAGGACAATTCTTCTTGGTATGTGTTGTGAGGGCTTGATCTTCATTCCCCATATTTTCTTCTCAGGCCAAAATCGTAGCTTCTTCTTGTGAACATTCCTTCCACTGTCTACTAAAAGAGATCAGTTTCCTTCTTGCACAAATTCCTTAGATGAAGGAGTCCCCATGACCTAGGTAGGCCATTCAATGTGGTCATTACAATTTCACCATTCTCCACTACTTCATCCACAGCTTCAAGTTATTCCTTGATTTGAGAGACCTTAGAAAAATAGGATTGACTGGTCTCTCCATTCTGAAGCTTTACTCCTTTCAATTGGTTCCACAGAGTCATCTTCCGATTTATGTTCTTTCCTTCAAACAACTTGGTCAAGGAGTCAAACATTTCCTTAGGTGTCTTTACAAGAGGTATGAGATGGTCTTTGATAGAATCAGCATGATTCTCTTAGCTTTGACCAGGTTATTCTTGTGTAAGGATTTAGCCTCTTCTCCCTCTGGGACAGGAACCTCTTCACTTATGTAAGTGTCCAACTCATTCTCTTCTAGGATTAACCCAATCCTACACTTCCAGGCTCGGAAGTTATCATCCCCTTCAAGCGTATCCTCAAGAATGGTGTGGTGAGACATATTAAAGAGTAATTCAAAAGGAAATAGAAAAGATATTAGGTCTTACCACTTGATTTGCTGAAAACCAGATCTCGAGCTGGATTAGGGTTTGTGAGAGAATCCCTAAAAATTAAAAATTTGAATTTCAAACTTCTAAAAAGATAGAAATATGTGCCTTGCTGAGCTAGTCAAGCTGGTATACTCAGAATTTGAAAACTACAAAATTTGACTCCTCAAAATTGCCTTTGAAACTTATGGATCCACTAGGGAGGACCCCAAACTAGGGTTTGATTTTCCGGAGCTTCACACAACCAAAAGGTTTGATCCCAATCTCTAAACTTCGATTTTTCAGAGGAGCTTCCATCCATGGTCTCAGATTTTAGAAATTCCAACTTTTGCAGAAACCCTAATTTTCCACCTTTCCTAATCAAAATCCCAAACTAGGGTTTGATTTTGCTAGAGCTTCACCCAACCAAAAAGTTCGATCTTGGTCTCTAAATTTCGATTTTCTTGAGGAGCATCCATCCATGGATTCAGATTCCAAAAATTTCAACATTCTCCAAAACCCTAATTTTTAGGTCAAAAATTGAAAATGCTCATAATTGAATTCTGTCTCTACAGAAAGATGCTCCCTTTCTAGGAGAGTCAATATAGCCTCCTTCCTTTGATGATCTCTAGAGAGAAACCCAAATATTAAGAATCCCTAGCTTCTGCAATTGCATAGTGTCTTCTTCTTGGGTCAACTCTGATACCATGTTAATTTTTCGATAATTACATTCCATTATTATTCAGGATCACTAAGAGAATAACATGTACAACATATCAATCATAAACACAAAAGAAATCACATAAGAGACACATAGTTTCACCGGGGAAAACAAACAAGGTGAAAAACCCCGCAACTTCCTCAGAGATAAGATAAGCCACAAACCAAGATCACAAAGATCAAACCCAATAAGATGTCTCTAGCAGATGCTCATCCTCCTCCACATGTGCGCCACTCTCTCTCACAACTAATGCGAGCTTGAGAAGTGAGTGAATGAATAGAATGAGAGAGGCACACCCTATATTTATACACTGACTTAACCTGCCTTTTAACTTTAACTAGGTCGGCCCCAACTCAATCACTTAACATAATGTTGGCTGGGCTAACCCCCACTAGGGTGGTCTAACAACCCTTTAACCCACATGACTCATACAGGGCCGACCCCATCAAGGTGGTCTAATAACCCATCAAGTATAAGTTACGACAATTACAATATAACTTGCGACACTTGCAAGTACAACTAACGACACTTCCAATAAGAGGAATAATACAATAAAGTAAATATACAATATACAAGTGAATATCTTCCGAAGTTACAAATACATCAACATGATGGTCATGACTTGAGTCATATTATGATCTATTCAATCTAACTCTTTCATATTTAGGCTTTCAAAATCTTTTCTTAAAGTTTTACAATATTTACCTTGGTAATGCCCTGATAATTTGTCTCAAAGATATCCCAAGTTGTCCTTGCAAACTTTGTGACTGAGATATTGAGAAAGATGGTGTCATCAAAACCATTTTGGAGATCAATTCCTCTGTGTCTTTCGATATGTATTATTTTAATTGATTCTTTTGGGAATTCTTCAAGGCTTCCTCAGTTTCATCATTAGTGAGTTGTGTATACCCACAAGCTCCATCTTCTCAAACATCATGGACATGCAATAATGTCTTCATATTAACCGACTGTACTTCATAATTTTTCCCTATGAAAATGGGAATTTGGGCATAACAGCGACTGCTTGAAGCCATGTTACCCTCTTAAAATCTTGTCTTTAATGGAAATACATTTTATAATATGTCTTTCCCTTCTCCTAGGGTTAGCATACTGTTGGAAGGAGGTAATTAAAAATCTATGTGTTGGGATCTAGTTGCACCCTAGCTTACTCGTTCCCATGATCAAGGTCTTGGTCTCCCCCTCGGGTTTCCCCCTTTAGCACTTATCACCAATGACCGACACAAAAATTCATCTAGATGTCTTCCACAATGATTCCTTTTCCAAATTTTGTTGAACTTTTCTTTGAAATCCTTCACTAGATTGGAAAAGGAAGGTTTATAACCTTGCTCTGATACCACTTTATTGATTGCAAGAAAGGAAAAAACTCACAAATGCTACAACATATAAGTAATAAACACAATAATAATCTAGTTGTTGCTACAACCAATAGTTTGAAATTGTTGAGTTATTTCTCTCCCGCCACACTTGCCTTATTTCATAAAATGATTTTAAATACATAGAAGAAGATTTCTCTAGAAAGATCTAGCTACCAAAAATTGTCTCAATGTCTAAATCTAAGTGTTATTTGACTATGTCAATTTCGAAACTCAAAAATAACAACTAACCCACTAACTAAAAAAACAAAAATAATTAAAATTATGCCAACAAAAATAATTTTACTTTCTATCTTTATTAATTTCGAATTTTTACATTATTAATTTAAAAAATATTAACAAATTACAAATATATATTTAGATAAAAATTTTAACCTTTAATGATACAAAGATGGAATAAAATAGTACACATAATATTCTACCAAAAACAAAATTTCTCCTAAATTTAAAAATATTTAATCTCAAAAATATATTCTACAACTAAGCTCCTTCCAATTTCTAACTTACATATTATGAATTTAACCTATGGAATGAAAATGTTGACTCCTTTCATAAAAATATAACTCATTGAAAACAAAAGCCAATATCATTACTTAAAAAATTATACATATGAAGATACAAGGTCACTTTAGGATGATTACCCTATTGATATTCTCACTTCATGAATCCAATAATTGATACACATATGAAGATGCAAGGTCATCTTCCTAGGATGATTACCTTATTGATATTTTCACATGATATTATCACTTGATATTCTCACTTCATGAATCCAATAATTGATACACATATGAAGATGCAAGGTCATCTTCCTAAGATGATTACCTTATTGATATTTTCACATGATATTATCACTTCATGATGATTACCTTATTGATATTTTCACATGATATTATTACTTGATATTCTCACTTCATGAATCCAATAATTGATACACATATGAAGATGCAAGGTCATCTTCCTAGGATGATTACCTTATTGATATTTTCACATGATATTATCACTTCATGAATCCAATAATGGATACACATATCCAATAATTGATACACATATGAAGATGCAAGGTCATCTTCCTAGGATGATTACCTTATTGATATTTTCACATAAGAAATCCAATAATATAGGGTTACTACTGTATATTTTATTCGATCACACTAAACATGGAGATATAAAATAAAGAACACACTAGATGATCGACTATGAACATGTGCCTCTTAAACACCATTATTCACTATTATTATATTATATATTAAATATTAAATATTAAATATAATATAATAAATGTACAATGGTATATTTAAAAAAGTATATACTAATACATGGGGATATAAAATAAAGTACATAGTAATAATATCATCTTTAAATGAAGGGGTCTCTTAAACATCATTCATTCACTATTATTATATTTATATTAAATATGATGAAGTAAAAGTACAATGGTTTATTAAAAAAAAGTACAATCTAAAATCATCTTTAAATGATGGAATATGAACATGTCTCACCTAAATATCATTTTTATACCTGTCTATGGATGGTATATTGTAATCACTTAGTTATGATGAAGTAAAAGTATAATTTTTTATTAAAAAAAGTACATTCAAATATCATCTTTAAATGATGGAATATGAACATGTCTCTCCTAAATATCATTTATATGGTTGTAATTACTTAGTGGTCAAATTTTTTTAACTTTTAATTAGTTTCAAATTTTTAAAATTATTTAAGAAAAGTTTTATAAAATTATGTAGAAAATATATATTAAATTAAATATTGTAAAAATTAAAAATTAATTTTATATTTTTTGAAAATATAAACTTTATTTTAGGATTGGTCTATATATATGAATTGACTATTTTTATCTAAATTAAAATAGAATTATGAGAAATAAAATTATTTTTAAAATTTTAAATTTACAAAAAATACAAAAAGCCAACTAGCTCTTATTTATATCCATAATCATTATTGATTGTATTTGATGGCTTTAAGTATTTTTCAACTATCACCATCTATACTTTGTTTTCGACGCGTGTTCAACTGGACTCGCCTCCACTTCAGATTACCTTAGTACAGTTGCATCGATACTGTATTATTAAACACCTAATATTGATAATAAAAACCATCGATTAAAATCTATAAACCTGGAAATACTGGTGGATTTACTAACTTGTAAAGCACAAACAAGGTTGGAATTTGATGGGCATATGCATGTCATGAGGCATTTTACCCGTCAAAATGTTGTTAAAAATTTTAACAAACCGTCTCAAAGAATGGGCAAACAATTTTCTAGGATGTATTTTTTACGATTAATTATTTTTCAAACCATCGTTATTTTTTATTAATAGGCTTGTTCAGATATGTGTACGAATATATAAGTGTCTTTTAGTAGGTGGTTTTTATATATGTAATAAGATATATTGAAACTTTCCCATTTGATTGAAGAGTAGTTGGGTGAGTTTTCGTTCAATGGGGATGGCTTTGCTTTCATTCCATTTCTTCTTTCTTTCTTATAATAAGTAAATGTTCAAATCCTAAAGTGAAACTCCAAGAGAGAGGTGGGGGTACCATTTTAGAAGAAGTCGTCGGTTTTAAATTATGTTAATGAAGGACTTAACCCAACCACCCACCAAGCACCAACAATTTATCAGCTACTAAATTTAGCAAGCATCAACAATTTATTAGCTACTAAATTTACCAAGCATCACCTATGGAATTTTAGACATTCTTGCTTTTCAGTTATGGGCATCAGAAGTTAGAAGCACCTACTAAATTTAGATACTCATTTATCTAAACAGTTTGAAACTTCTCTCCTCTGGATGCCACAGACTTGGAGCTACTAATTTTTGTAAGATGTTATTTTCAAATTTTCTATAAATTTGATAATAATCTAAAAACAAATTTTATTGAAACTATCCTATGTTTTTTCTTAAACATGAAATTGTTTTTGTTATTTTGATATTGAGTTGGGGTTAACATTTCTGACTGGTAGAAACAGAGTTTTGTTGTGGGAGGCTCCCAATACCACTTTGGACACTTCCAATATTTCCAAGTTACAATTTATAAGTCTTGTTGATAAAATATTTTCACGTATCAATTCACATTTTTTTTAAATGATTTCTTTGATATATGTTAAAACTTAGTAACATTTTATTATTCTTGTAGTCTTAGTCATTGGTTGAAACAATTACTTTTACTCATGGGAAAAATATCTTACAAACAAGTTTGAAGTTGAAAGTGGTTTATTCTTATCCATTTATAGCCAAGGGAAAGTGAATAGCCCAAAGAAGAAAAAAGGAACCATGAACTATTTGGTACAAATTTTGACCCCCACAAAAGCATATTGAGAATTAAATTGAACCCCACGGTTGTCAATTTGAATGGAAAAATGTATCACATCACTCACTCTATATTAGTAAAACATGCGCCCAAAGAATAGTTTCACTAGAAAAAAAATTATTTATTCAAATTACTAGATGTCAAATTATATAAGTTTACATTATTCTATTTTTATAAAATTAAAATCAAATGAATTACCTATATTAGAAAACTAAATGGTTTCAGTTATGAATGAAGCGAAACAAAATAAATTTATTTTATGAAATTATCATCAAAGTGCATCATGGATAATACATAGACAAATCCACTTCCCTGAAAGATTTGCTTAATATAGTTGAGGAATAATACAATCAACTCCACTTCACATGCAATAATAGTTGAGGAATCCAAAATGGTCATACCTTGGAAAAACAACCTTATTAAACTTCTTTTGACAAAGGAAGGAGAGAACATCATAGTACAATATCGATTGCAATGTGTGTTTTTAATGGGTCGGCTCTACAAAATGCATATTATATTTATCTAGCATTTTAACTCAAGTCCTTTGGAATAATGTCACAATTGCAACTACACCATTGATGCAACATTTTAACCTTGAAATTTTTGGTATGTTGGATTACATGTGGCCTGACATTAACCTCTAGAAAGGATTCTAGGTTCCACCTTTTGTTTGTTTCCTAAGTTATCACTTATTGTACTTCAGATGCATAATGTCGGCACATGTTACTTTTGGGTTGTCTGTGTCACTATTAGTAGGTATTGTTGTTCCATCCTCGGTTTTCAAAGTACACGATCAACAAAAAAACATGGGTAATGATTCTATTGTTATCTTTTAATTATAAATTAAACTCCTGACTCAAACTCAAACACTGACAATAGTTGACCAAACTAAATGTCTCCAATCCTCTTTGTCTTCTACTTGCATCATCTTCCCTATTTGCTTGTTGCACTTCATCGTGATTTTGTCTTCATAAAACTTGCAAATAAAACTTGTATATTATAGGAATGGTCACTTATGAGACACAAACTTAAACTCTAACAATAGTTGACCAAACTAAATGTCACTACAATAACTATTTGACTTTTCTTCCACCCAAACATTAAACACTGTATTTCAATGACCTCACATATTTCCTATTTTCAACACATATTAAGACTTTTTTGTGAGGAACCTGCAACAATTAATTAATGAAAATACACGAGATAGCAGAAATAACAGAACTTAGAATCACTTTTATTGATCACAGGCCACTTCGAGGGGGAAACCTCCTTTGAGCAAGCTCAATACAAATAACTTCATGGTACCTTCATTGGTCTCAACACAAACTTATATACTAGTTCTAGGCGCCAATACCATGGGTTAGTACCACGTGTCAATACAAATCATGGAAAAATACAAACTATAGATCAACAATTACTACAGGATGACTTACAAAGCATATGTGTCCAACAACAATAATACAAACTATGGATCAACAAATACTATGGGACGATTTACAAATCATATGCATCCAACAAAAATATACTAACAAAGTAAATAGAAGAGTTGACATGGGTTCCTAACATCCCCTCTCCCTTATAAAAACTTTTGTCCTCAAAGCTTTAGATGTGGAAATTGATGCAGAATCTGAAGGAGTGGTTCCCCTATAGCATCCTCGGGTTGCATTCCGGGCCACTGACGCCTTTTGAGTTTCAGGGAGGGTTGCTTGGAAGGTTGTAGACGAAGAAGAACCATATCAGCTACGTGAAAAGTGCACTCAGAATGGTGCTGATCGGCTTGTTGTTTCAGTCGAATTCTTTCCATGTGAAGATTGTCCTACAAAATGAGAAGAATCTGATCATGGTTTCGAAGAACCAAGTCAATTGCCTGAACTGGGGAGCTGCTGAGGGTGTATGGAAGAAGAACTGGCGGTGCCTGTCCATAGACTACTTCATATGGTGTCCTTTTAGATGTGGTATTGTACCACTGGAATGCTTCTAGGAAATCCATAGAAATAGTTGTCCAAATCTGTGGAGGGATGGGCAAGTGTTCGAGCAGTCCCGAAATGAGTATAGTTTCACCCTTGTTGACCTGGAAAGTATCAAAGTCAACCCCCATCTGTTGAATTGTCATTTTCAGTCCCTGCCAAAATAAGTTACATTGTTCCCGGTCATATGTTTTGAGGAACTCAGAGTGCCCTGCCGATGAAGAAGCATGCAGTTCATAGAAGAGATAGCCATGTTGAACAGATTACAACCAATTTGGAACAAGCATAGAAATAGATGTAAGAGGAACTGGTTCATCAAATCTGTGAGAAAGAGCATCTGCCACCATATTGTCCTTAACCTTCTTGTAAGTGATCTCATAGGCATAACCCATGAGTTGGATAACCCATTTCAGGTGTGCTGGGCAGGAGACCGGTTGTTCCAGGAAATTTTCTAGACTCTGGAGATCATTCTTGATGCAGAAATGATTCCCTAATAGGTATGGCTGCCACTTATGTACTGCATGCAAAATAGCCAGCATTTCCTGCTGAGATGTAGATGCAGCTAAAGTCTTACCTGAAAGGTCTCTTGAAGGTGACAAGCCCACTGGTTCAGCAAAGACACCTACATATCTATCCAAGGAAGTAGGGGAGACCATTAATGGCTGCATCTGAATGGAATGGAGTTGAGCGATGACACCATGTGAATTCTTCTTAAGGATCTTTTCTAAGCGATGTGAGTTGATGATGCAGAGAGACCCTTCTTGTAAGTCCGTAAATTTGTGTTGTTTGCCATTGACTGAAAACTACATCCAAAGTTCAGCAAAATCCCATAAGATGGGGCCAAGTGTGCATAACCATTAAACGCCCAAAACCACATCACATCCACCTAAGGACAAGGAAAACATGTCAGAGCACAGTTTATAATCTTCCAGAGAGATACGCACATTGTGACACTTCCCCTTGCAAGGTAAGGTGACCCCATTGGCAACCATGACTTCAAAGTTGGAGTAATGATGGACAAAATAATCATCATGTTTGGCGATCCGAGGTTCGATGAAGTTATGAGTGCTACCAGAATCAATAAGTATTGTAAGAGGAAGCTTCTTGAAGTAACCCCTGACCCGCATTGTTTGGGGGGGTGGTGACGCCAGATAAAGCATGGAGACATATCTTTGGTTGGTCATCCTGAGATGGGGGTCAATAGGAGGCTCCTGAATGTCGACTTGATCATCTGTTGTATCTGGAGCTTCTTCACCAATTTTAGAGGCAGGCAAATAATCCATATCCAAGAGATAGAGCTTTTGCTGAACAAATCTATGTCCCCGGGTGAATTTCTCATCACAATTATAAAAAAGCCCTTTTTCTTTGCGTGCCTACATCTCTATTTCAGACAAATGTTTGATAGGAGCCGGTCGAGGAGCTGGCGGGATGGGAGGTCGTTGAGAACCCATATTTCGGAAGGGAACAAAAGTGGGTCTGGAGCATTGTTGGGCTGCAATCTTGTCTTCTACCAACTTAGCCAACCCTAGTGCTTCCATCATTGTGTTGGGACATAACATTTTGACCTCTGAGTGGATTTCATCCTTAAGACCACTAATAAAACAACTCCTATAGAATTCATCAGATAATCCTTCTGTGTGATTGACTAGTTTCTCAAATTCTGTCTGATACTCTCTCACAGTGCCAATTTGATGAAGTTTAGTGAGTGCTCTGGTGAATTCATCAAAAGCACTAGGACCAAATCGTTGCAAAAGGAGTTGGCAAAAATCTGTCCATTTTGGCTCGTCATGAGCCTTGATGTACCAACGGTACCATTGGAGGGCTTCCTGTTCCAAATGAAAGGATGCAAGTGGAACTTTTTGGACATCAAAAGTATTATGCAGACTAAAATACTATTCTGCATGATAGATCCATCGAGTCGGATCAGTAATATTGAAGCGAGGAAATTCAAGCTTCGGACCATGGAAATTGCTGGAAGAAGAGAACCCATTGTCTGATGAAGACTCGGACTGTCGTTTGTTGTTCATCGTTGAATGCTCAAGATGGAGGCCGGGAAATTTTTCATCCAGATCCTGGAGTTTGGTTTGGATGGCTGCAAGTGCTTCCTCCATGGTTTTTGCTCCTGCACGGGTGACAACCATAACCAGGAGTTTTTTTTTTTTTTTTTCCGGTGGGGGGGGGGGGGGGGGGGGGAATGGATAGAAAAACACAAACAGAAGCTTATTTAGTAAAGGGAAATTTGGATTTGGGAAAAAATCGGATGGGTAATTGGGGTTTGACTAGGTTTTGGACACTTTGGAATGGATAGGCAAGCAGAAAAATGAGGATTTCAGAAGCGGGGTGAAAAAATGGAAAAATTTGTCAGAGAGGGACAAAGAAGCAAAAGTAGGGAATGGACATGGTGGCAAAATTTGAGGGAGATTGGGTGAAAATCGAAGGAGTTATGGAAAACCCTAAAAATAGACAAATGTGGGATTTTTGTCTTTGGAAAGTGGAATTTGGGATAGGGTCCTTAGGAATGAAATATGCAAAATGTGATTGTAGGGGTGTCAGTGAAGTTTCAGGGGAAAACAAAGTTAAAACAAGGAAGATATTGCGAAAAACGAAATTTAATAATTTTCTTTTTCAGAATGGATCTGAAACGGCAGGATCTGGAATGACTCAGAGTGGATAAAAAACGCCTGGATCTGAAACAACTTTTAGAATGGATTTGACATGGATGGATTAGAACCAACCTTCAGAATGGATATGCAACGACACGGAAGTGATCAGCAACAGATGGATCTGCAATGGTGTGGAAGTGATCGATAACAGTTCAACTAAAAGTAGATATGGACCCCAGGTATGTTCAACTTCCTATCGATTCAGGGGATTCACTCGGCCACCAATGTTGTCTGACGACTTGCGTATTGGGGAAGTACCCCTCACTCCATGGCTCAGGTAAAACTGATAACTGCTTTGCCACAAACAACATCTCTTAGTTTACCTCACGGGTGGGAACTAGTCAATGAGGTAGGGATCGTTTCCCTTTTCGCTTGCAAGTCCTCTCAATGGGCCAGCTACTTCGAGGTTCCTATGGTAGTCCTCACAATAAGTTTTAGGAATTATTCCTAAGTACTTCCCACAGTTAAGCGGATAGAGATTATTCCCAAATTTGAAGCTACAATAGATGGAAAAAAAAATTGGCGGAAATTTCATCCAGTGAGCCCAAGAAAGTGCTCTGATACCAGATGTGAGGAACCTGCAACAATTAATTAATGAAAATACACAAGATAGCAGAAATAACAGAACTCAGAATCACTTTTATTGATCACAAGCCACTTCGAGAGGGCAACCGCCTTTGAGCAAGCTCAATACAAATAACTTCTTGGTACCTTCATTGGTCTCAACACAAACTTATATACTAAGTCTAGGTGCCAATACCATGGGTCAATACCATGTGTCAATACAAACCATGAGAAAATACAAACTATGGATCAACAATTACTACGGGACGACTTACAAAACATATGCGTCCAACAAAAATATACTAACAAAGTAAATAGAAAGGTTGACATGGATTCCTAACATTTTTCATCAACTAAATTGAGGAACATGCACCTCCAATTTCACAAGCCAATGAGTTCACATATTTCATATTTTAAACACATATTAAAACTTCTTCACCAACTAGATTAAGGAACATGCACCTCTAATTTCCCAAGCCAATGACCTCACATATTTCCTATTTTCCACACATATTAAGACTTCTTCATCAACTAAATTGAGGAACATGCACCTCCCATTTCAGAAGCCAACAACTTTTACATGACTTTTTGAAAGACTTTCAAGTCATGATTACTTTTTATTAAGCTAAGCATATGCAACTTGACTCAACTCCCTTAACAAGAACATACCTACATGACCATTCCAAGTAAGTTGCAAACAAATTTAAAGTGTTCTATACAACCACTTTAGACAATGACCCTTCTAATCAATACAAATGTCAAGACCATGCATTTTCAAATTTCCTATGACACTATATGATGACATCTTGACTTATACACCCTTACCTTTATTAATTCATTGGACAACCTTTTGCTACTTGCACTCCAGTATGTCGTGGACAAGAAGATTCAATTCATACATCGAAACAATTATGACATCTAGTCGAAACAACTATGACATCTAGAGTGACACCAATTCCATGTATCCATCAATCTCCGTCAAATGAGAACATAGCCATACCGCATCTCACATAACAATTTCACTAAATCAATGGAGAAAATAGATCACCGTTGTAGGCTTCAAGCTCTCGCCCACGCTGTACACCTCCATTCATTCTCAGATCTCGTCGACAACACATTTACACCATTGTCTTTTCTAGGTTTCATAGTTTTCAATGAGGTGACACTGTTGCTACTTAGAACTTAACCAATTTGAAGGAGGCCTGTGATAAACGCTTTAGCAACTCTGGATCTCCTCTGGACTGTTTCTGAAGGCAAATCGATTATGATACAATTTCTTAACAACAATTTCTGCAAATGGATAGGAACAGTGATTTGTCTAGTACAACATCTGTTGGCCAGAATTTCGTCCCCAATACGACAGTGATTTCCTTGCCAGTAATGCAATTTCTGACCCTTCAAACCTTGATTAAAACTTGATCATTCACTGGCTTTTTCATCTGAATTTAATGGCGCGGTGTGTCTTCTCTATTGTTTGTCTCGTCATATAGAAAGTATACTCATACAGCACGGTACTTACCCACTATTTGTTTTACTATGAACATATCGGTTGTTGCACCATCAACCATTTCTACAGGAACTTGTACTATGAACATATCGGTTGTTGCACCATCAACGGCGTGGGATAACTGGCACTCAAATTGCCTTGCTTTTCTTGCGATTTGTTCAATAAATCCTGTTATAAAAATTGACAGAATCGTAGTTCCATCTCATTTACTGTCAAACTATGCCATGAAACTGTGCTCCTAGGGTTTTAGCCTATTTATTTCGAAATTCCAAAAAAACTAACGAAAAAAAGATAAAACTGTACCTCCCTTGAAAATTTTAGGTCCCTGGCCATGAGCCATTTGAGTGCCAGTTATCACACCCCATCAACCATTTCTACAGGAACTTGTTATACTATGAACATATCCATTGTTGCACCATCAACCATTTCTACAGGAACTTTTTAAAATTGTGTAATTAATATTATAATCTTAATTACTAAAATTACAAAATTGTTAAAATAATAATTTCCAGCAATCAGTTTTTTATCCTAAAATAACCAAACAAACGTTTTGGTTGTCTTTTATACTACCCGATTTATACTTTTATCCTATCCTATTTATACATTGATTTTGACTAAAAACAGAAGAAAAAAAAATCCAGAACAAATGTTCAACACCGATGTCGATAAGAACTCTTACCTATAATATGGATTCGCTTCTACTCCTTCCTACACCAGCTCAAATTCCTTCCTCTTAAGTCTTGACTTCGCTCGGTGAGAATAAACAATAGTCTCCTACAGATCCACAAATAGTAACGTTGCAAGCATCCACTCAACAACATATCAATTCCCCAGCAACACTCCTATAGTTTTCCAAATACCTTGAAAAGTAGGGCGCGGTGGTGTGACAGCCCAATGCCATGTAGGCTCTACATAATGTGACGTATAGATCCATGTGGTAATCCAAAGCTTTCGGGCTGATTCCACAACTCCAGAAATTGATCTCTACATATAAATTATTTAGAAATCGATCTCCACAATGGTTTATAATTGAAAAAGGAATCCATTTACAAATATTATTTTGACTATACCACTGGCAAACTCATATATGAACCAGCTTGTTTTCATGGTCTTAGACTAATGATGAGTCATTAGACCTGTAAAACAAATGGTTACACGGTCGTGAGATTTCCCGCAACCATGTTTCAGCGCCTGTTTTCATGGTCTTGGACTAATGATGAGTTATTAGGCCTGTAAAACGAATGGTTACAGAGTCGTGAGATTTCCCGCAGCCATGTTTCAGCGCCGTACCCATAGCCGATACCGTTCGCATAACTGTTTCCGCGAACCCATCGCCCTCACGTTCGCGAGTTAGTTGCATAAACAGTGCACGAATTAGTTGCATAGCTGTTATGCTGCTGCGATTAAACCCCGCTGTTACATTTGATAGGCCATTCAGTTTGCCTCTGTTTTTCACTGATCTGTACTGCTTGCGGCGCCAGGCAAATATGGTTTCCATTGGCACAGCATGAAACGCGAAACTATCCCGCACAACAGCAGGGAACAATCCTCGCAAGATGCTTTCTACTCTTGCCTGACACACTGTCCAGTTACACGACCACAGAAGTCCAACAGATCCATGTATCGTATTCAACAATTCTGTCGCAAGCTTCGCATAAAAGACACCTGAAAATAGCTGTAGCAACGAAGACACAAACTATATTTATGCCTTCTATAGTCTTTTTATTCTGTTTGCAATTAAATTAAGGATACTGTGTGTTCTATAGCCTTGACCCCTTTGTGTGCAGTCTTATAGTAACAGTATTGAATCTAAAGAGTGTTGTGTAATATGTATTGGATATGCAAGATCAATTTCTATGTTGGGAAGCTCATCATCCGGGTTTAGATAGGTCTGTGCATATTATTTCCCAGCCAGAGTTTCGATGGGTATTACCAGGCCTCAAATGCTCGGGCCGTTGCTTATGAGATTCGTCAGCCCAGCACGCCCATAGAGCTTGGCTAAGAAAATAGTAGCGTTCGCCTGTGACTCTGTGAGGGTTATCCAGTAGATAGAGTTGCAGAAACAATGGTGTCCTTGAATGTATAGCTTGTATTGGTTTGGGCTTTGCTTTTCAATTTTGCTAGTCTTGAAATCCTCAGCCTGCTTTCTCTTTGAAAGTTTGTAAGTTCAGTCGGAATCGCATTTCAACACAAAACATTTGAGACACTAGACTTAGCTACATTATGGAGTATAACTTCGTTTTCGCAATAATTTGTCATGGGTGCCCATGAAATGAAGTCCAACCACGCAAGTAATTCCAAAGTCAAAGCAATCGATAATCCCAGCGAGTACAGATGCACCCCGCTGTTTTTGTCCTTGATCAAATCGCATCTGAAATAATGGCATCCAAGTCATTTTTGATGTCCATTTTGACAACATAAAATAATATCATCATAAATTTTTCACTGAGATATAATGAATAATGATCGGTGTTGAGTGTTATGTTTTCAATGGCTGAGCTTATCTCGCCTGTAGGTTCAGGCGAGACTTGCCAGCTCGCCCTTGACTTTCTCTACCAGGCCCACTGCGAGGCTGCCCCCCGTCGGAGGCCCAAAAAAGTTTCCAGTAAAAGTTTTAAAAAAATTTCCGTCACGTTTCCCCGCCAACCGGCTCAATGACCGAGGCTCCTCCCCTCCGCCCGGCCCCTCTGCCCCTGGCCCCTCCCCTTCAGCCCCCTTCACGGGTCATATCCCTGTTTACGTCTCTTTCACTGTGCATCTGAGCACTACCACTGCGGGACCGGCTATCACCTTCCGCGGGCGACCCAAAGCGACCGGATAGCGACCCATCACCAGCGTACCAGCTCATAGCAAGTTTGTTTTCTTCCCAGGTCAGCTAATTCCCTAACCTCTGCAGCTTCCTCCACCATGATTTTTGATTTTAAAGATGTCAATAGCTCCTGATTACGAGCCGCAAATGTTGTACTTACATTCGATAGCTCCCCTTTGGATTGAAACCCCTTTAAGCGGCCAGTTTGAAACCCCTTTAAGCAGCCAGTTCCCTCGTTTTTCTTCTTTTCATTCGAACATGCAATACTCTGCTCCATTCTGGAGCTCAATTAGTTCATGCCCATCCACTGGGGATCTCACCGGGCTATAACATTTCTTTCACTAAGCTTGATGGATCCCGATTCGAAATTATTGCCCAAGCTGGATATGCAGAGCAAGGAATTATTCATCAAAAGTTTCGACTTCTCCCAATCGACTTTTGCACCACTTTCTACATCAAATGAAACGCCATAATCAACACCGTCGCGCCCCCCTCTCATGCCAACATTTCTAATAGACGTATATATTTGGATATCAAATAAGTTTTTCTTCTTCTTCTGTAACCCAGAAATACTTCTCAATTTCCGAAGGATTTCTCTGTAAGGTGCCAAGAAATCCTCACTGGGCATAGTGCCTTTGAATTCCATTTCCTTGCATAGTTCTGAAGCTTCATCCAATCAACCTTCTTTACATCCCATCGATTACTATTATGTAAACAAAATTATTCACCACAATTCCCTTCTTCAGATCTTCCCTTAAAATCTCATATGATCCTTTCATCCTCCCTTTTAATGTTTCCCCTTTCACACTTTGAATTATCATTCTACATAAAGTATTTCCATTAGTGATTAAACCTTTCTCTAGAGTTAAATGAAAAATATTATTGGCTTCTTCCAAATTATCTTGCTTGCGAAGATCATTTATAGGAACTTTGAAGATTGGTCAGGAGGTATCTCTACTGCATTCTAAAGTGAAGCCTTACAATCATATCCATCTTGCCTACTCTTTAAATTCCACAAATGACAGCACCGTACGTAAAAGAATTAGTTGCAATAACTCTCTCTTCCATTCTATAATACAAATTCATAGTAAAATTTGCATCTTCCTCATCAGAGCAAACATTTTCCAAAGATGTTCAGAAGTTCATTAGCTTATTGCTTTCTTCCATTCTAGAGTCCCCCAAAATATTTCATTAGCTTCTTGCTTTCTTCCATTCTAGAGTCCCCCAAAATATTTCATGTAATTACTCACATATGGGAGAATGCCTTTCCTTTTTTTTATTGAAGAAATTTAGAACAATACCAAATTCACCTTGCTTGCAAACTTTATCAATAACAGTGCCTTAGAGATAGTTGTTTTGTATATTCCACAACCTATCATGCTATCAAGAAGTTCATAAGCTTATTGTATATTGCATGCCTCATAATACCCTTTAGTTAATACCAAGTATGCAATAAAATTTGGGACCAAAATTTTGTCCAATGCCTCTGCAAAGACTCAATAGGTTCTTTGATATCAGCATGTCACCATTATTGAAAAGTGCACTGATAATTGAATTGTAATTATCAATGTTTGGCATAACAACACTTATTAATGGTTCATCCAAGTTCCAAAGCCTCCTCTCTCTTGTCATCTTTACAATATTCAACAACACTGGCAACCAAACCCTTCTCTGGTATCTACTTGAGGATATCATTTACTTTCTGCAAATGGTTTGCCAGGCAAAGTGCTTTCATAAGCACACATTACAAGAAATGTCATCCAACTTGTTTCCACAAACCAAAGGTGTGAGAGATGTTGGAAAGTTGTCATTGATAGGATTGTGTCATTAATGTCAAGATTGTCAAGGTGCCTCCTCCATAATCAACACCATCGCGACCTCCTCTCATGCCAACAATCTAACAAACGTATATATTTGGATATCAAATAAGTTTTTCTTCTTCTTCTGTAACCCAGAAATACTTCTCAGTTTCCGAAGGGCTTCTCTGTAAGGTGCCAAGAAATCCTCTCTAAAAAGCCTAAATTGGGTTTCAAGGTAACTATATGAATCTTGATAAGCCCTCACCCACCTTGTTGATAGGAATGTAATTATCATCCCCTGCATTTTCAGATGATAAGAATTCCTCAGTTGAAGGGATGATAAGAATATTAATGTTGGAATATGATATTAAATATATAATGATCCAAAATGGCTGCAGAGAGCATGAGCGGGTGAGGCCTATGGGAGAGAGATCCTCTATTTCCATCTTTGACTTGGAAGCCAATCATTGAATGCATGTGGTGGTTTGTGAGGAATTCCTACCTCACATATTTATGGAGGCATGGGGCTGGGAGACATTTTTTGAATTGACTTATCATCATTTGTCATGTTCATGCCCTTCCACTCATGTTGCATTCTCCATCACTACTCATTAACCAAATCTGGAAATTGACCAAATCAACACTATGTACGAGGAATTTGCAGACCTTGAGGAAGAGATAGATCACTGTAGGAAATATGTTGTATTTTGCCTAATTCCAAACATGTTCATTTGATTTCCATGAATTCTCTTAATTTTTGTTTGTTTAAATCTGATTCATCTCATTATTTGCACTCATGCGTTCATTTGAATTTTGTTGGGCTGTTACTGACCCAAAAGTGAAGTGGGGTCTTGTTCTATGGCTAAAATCCATGTAAGGGGACATGACAACCAGTTAGGGGGCTGACCATGGTTTTTTCATGGATAGGATTATAGTTAATTGAGTTTATGGTTGTTAAAATCAATTCAGGATGAATAGGTTGTTGGTTAGTTTAGCCATTTGGTCAAGTATTAGCATATTAGCAAATATCTGTATGTAGTTTCTCAACCCTTGTTGTGTTATTGTACATTAATATGGTGAAGTTGACTAGGGATGGAAAACCAGACATATTAATAAACCAGCTATTCTAGTTCCCTTGTACACATGTTCATTCAGCATTCCCTCGTGGAGTTTTCATTATGATATTGTGGTATGGCCAACTCTAAAAGACATTGGCATTTGGCCTTATTGAATGAACACTAATCTTCCATGCACATGCACTACATGCCAATTTGCTTTCTCTCATGAAGACCTTGCCATTTTGGGATTGCTTCTTGGTTAGGCAAAAAGAATACATAAGCACACAGTGCAGACACAGTGCAGGGTTCATAACTCTACTCACACACAGTGCGGACACAGTGTAGAGTTTTTTGAATTAAAAAATCTACATGTCAGTTTAGAATTTAAAGTAAAAAAATCAAATCAAATAAATAAAAAATAAAAATCAAGGACCCGTGTGTAAAATGTTCTCTATTCCTTTGGGATTTATGTTGAGCTAATGATTTATAGAATGTAATAAATTTATACTGTATGATGTCAATTTTTTTATTTTTCCAGTGTGGTTATATCTGTTGAATATCCAAGTGCAAAAACTTCTCCATCTTCCTTCTAGGGTTACAGTGCGATACCAAACCCTAATACAACTTTTGGTGATGTGTGATGAGAGTTTATTTCATAACCTGCTAATATTTCCTCTCGATTATTATAATGTTTTTTTAAAATTTTATGTTTTTTCCTTTTATAAGTGGTAATATGAACGCTTTTAAGTGGTAATATTATTTATTTACAAACTAAATATGATACTAACAAAACATATCACATGGATTTTGTTGGCAAATAACTATGGAGTGCCAATGGATATTGTGCATTGCCATATCGTGTCGTCCAAATCCAGGCCAAGGGACAATAGCCTATGTTTTGTATGACAAAGTGCAAGACATAACCATAAAGAAAAGGAGGTCTATACATGGAGAGACCACAAACAACAAGGCATATTACATTGCCTTAATGGAAGGGCTAGAAGTAGCTTTAGAAAATGGGGTGAACGAACTTGTTGTTTACATGAATTCAAAGCTTATTATTGACCAAATGAGAGGGCATTGCAAAGTTACATTGACAAATCTTGTACCATTGTGTAATAGTGCCCACGAACTTGCTCATAAATTCCTCTCATTTACCATGTATCATGATGAGATGGATGGAGATCATATGAATGCTAGCAGGATGTGTAATGATCTTTTATCTGGGGTAATGTCATCCCCAGTAAAAAATGTTAATCAACACCAAAATAGATCCCATGTACGACGGAGTGAAGCAAAATGTGGTGGACATCAACGATGGATGTGTCATGCATGCATCTGGTTCATTTTTATTTTGTATGTTTTGCTTATGTTAATGTGGCATTTGATTTGACCACATAAAAATCACATGCCATAATGGATGTTGCATTGTATTTGAATGTTTATAACAGATATTTTGTGTAATACCAAATCCTTTGATGATTCTTGTGTTCCAGTATTGTGTGTGATGCTTTGTCTCATGGACAACATATTTACTTTGGATTAATATTTTTGTACATGTACCATAATGAACCAAATGCCTTGTTATACCAGGATCATTAGCCTTAAATATTCTCTTTCATCTCATCAAGTCAAAGACTATGAAACTTGCATTGCTATGCCAAGAAAATCTAACCAGGGAAGAACCTTGTATGAAGCTTGTTCAACTTTTGATTGTGTTCTGCATTTGTTTTTGGGAAATCGTTATGAACGTGACAGGTGTAACTCAGAAGTTTCATCCCATACCAAATATAACTTAGCATTCAAAAGACAAAACTTAGCAGACAAATATGCCATTTAGCACTAGAAGGTGAAGAGAACTTAGTTACATTATACCCAATTTACAGATCCTATAAGCCTTTCGACATTGGTTGCCTCTTAATCTTCAAATATGCTCTTTCCATAGACACATACTACATAAGCTTAAAAGAAATAAAAGTAGATAAGATCAGTTAAATAATATTAATGTCCAGTAAATGACCAAAAAGGTAGGTTAATGGGACTGACAAATGTACAATCAACATTAAGCACCTTCAGAGGTGTCTAGGGCTACTCCGAAAGCATACAGTAAGCTAAACTAATTGATACATGAGAAATGCATAGAAGAAAGATCAAGTAGAGAGGATTGAGAATCGATTGTTTCAAACGACTTCCATGATTTTGGATATAACCCTGAAAACTAGATTTGCTCCCATCTTTCCAAAGGATTCATCCCATATGTTGCTCCTTAAAATTCAACAAATTTGCAAAATTATCTATAACACTAATGGGGAGTAAACACAGTTTTGATTCTATAATAAAGTACAAGGAAGTTGGAAAATTTCCATAAAACCCTCACTCTTTCAAGACAATAATACCATTTAATGCTGGTCTGAAACAAGAAGAGAAGGTTTTACTGAGAAAAATCCTTCGGAGTCTTCAATAAACTGCCCAGAGACAAACACATTATAGGAACCCCATTCACAATCAACATTCTGACAGAAATTGACTTCAACAGTAGCCATGCTCCTTTGAACATGACCTGAGAGCACATAGAATGTTATCCATGGTGTCCATATGACAACCAAGAATCAATAGAAAACCATTAATAGAGGCCCCAAAATGCTGAAAATTATCCAACATCAGTTAGAGACTCTTTGAATTCACTGAAATATACTCGGATTTACAAATATATTTAAAATTGCTCAAATCTTCCCACATGCCCAAAAATCATTAAATTTATCACAGGTTTCTGATAATTTGGGAAAAATATTATCCCTGGGAATATAAAAGCACTCGGATCCTCTCTACTAAGAGCATTTTTTAAATGACCAATTCAAAATAAGAACTTTGTTGGCTTAACCCAATTCTTTGATGGCTACTTCAAAAGTAAACTTTAATCTTTACAAATCTAAATCTGTGTCACAACCTGACAAACCACAGACCTAGTCACCTAATAGATGAGGAAAACAAACCAAATATCAGCTCCCGACTCTTCATAAATTTGGTGTAAAATCTGGAACTTTGATGGGAAACTAGTGCAGTTAGTTGATAATGTTATGTATCTCTAGTCTCTCCTTTGAGAACATTACATCTGCCACTGATTTAACAATGAAAATACAAGAAGAACCAGCTGACACAATTAAGAAACATTATGAACTACACTGGCACTGACAAATAGACCATTTTGCATTGTTCCCCCAACAATACATGGTTTAAGATGATTCAAGCTTTCACAGTTAAGTTGTCCATGGTCTTCCCGATTTTTCACTGCGTAAGAGATTTGAAACTGACGTTTCGAGCAGAAATGCTGCTCATCTTCGGGGAAGCACAACTAGCAAGAATTTTATGAAGAAACCATCTGCAACATGATTCTTCAACTTTATTCTTTCATGTTTCCTCAATACATGGTTTACTTCTCCCAATGGCCAACATTCTATTACAACTTCTAGTATATATCATTGAATTCTGTTGACAATTCTGACAGACCATTTCTATTTCTCTTAATAATGTGGGATTTACAACTCCCACCTGCCAAAAATGCTTGCTTTTTTGGCTTTTTTAGGGTATGATTTTCCTAGTACCTCTGTTGTTTGTGTGATCTAAATCTCTGACCTATGATTTACTTATTTATTCCATGAAGTAAAAGAAGCAGCAATTCTAGAAAAATGATTTGACAAAGTATATACCATAGAACAGTTCATTGATAATATTCAGCCTCTAGCTCAATATAGAGAGATGCCATGATGCCACTTTTCATGTGCCAGACCTTCCAATGATGACCTCAAATGATTATGCAAAGGCCTACCTTAAATTATTCAACTAAGAACAAGAGATCTACCCACAACTACAAAGGAATGTTGCAATGAAAATGACGTGAATCACATCAAAATTTGAAAGGAATTCTAGTGGGAAGCTTGCCCCATCTTTATACACTCGTCCCATATATGAATTATAAATAGCATCAGCAGCAATCTACAATATGTTCTCGGTCTTTCTCCCTATTCGGATGAATTAATTCCTTCAAAAAATCCTTAGCTGATTTTATAATAAGATATATACAGAATAAAAATATTCCTTTACATGAATCCCGTTTGAACTAGTTCTCCACGAGACAACCTGTAAACCACAAACTAAACCAAAAACAAGCCAAAACTAAAAATTTTCAACCATGGTTGACATTGTAGTAATGATAATAACTATGTAGTATAATAATTATAATAGTAGTATAATAACTATGTAGTAATGAAATTCAGTTTTGTGAAATAAATATAGTGCACATATTTCCATGAAATTATTGTGAAGGACATGCCCTTTCAGACAAGTTGCCAAAGCTACCAATATGTTATTTGATAAGGAAAAACATAATCAAACAGTATAAGCAACTTGAAAAGTTAAAAATCTTGATAATTGCAATAAAAGAAATCACCCAGGCATAGCCACCAAGTCATTAAAAAGAAAAAAATGCCAACTATTACTGCTCGGATTAATAGTAATTAATTGCCAACAATTTACAAATGAAAGATGCATCTTTCAAATAAAATACTGCTAATGCAAAAGTCCATCACAACATGAGATTCAAATGAAGAAGTTTACAAGATTCATGCCACAATGACTCGTAAATAAAAGAGGCTTTGGAACTTTAGAAAAAAATACAGATTATACATACAGGCTGTAATATCTTAAACTTCAAGTTTTATATTTAGACAGATGTAATGGAAACTTAACATCTTGAACATGAGAAAATTTTAGCTACTGAGTAATGATGATAAACTTTAGATACTGATAAATAGAAACCATTGCAGCAGTAGCGATTAGTGTATAATGTTGTAATTTCAATTACTGCTAAGTTTCTAACCAAGCAGTATCAATCACTAGCAAATTGCAAAAAAGGTAGGGAAACTGGACCATGATAATAAAAGGATCAGGATGTCCTTTAAGAACAACTTTTCTTAAAAATTCATGCATCTGAGATACAAAAGTCATTTGGAATCTCCATCTGGCATAAACAGAAAGCACATGATGTTTCACATAAGATCACAACTTCTTGCTGAATTCCATTAAGACATAATTGGAATAAAAGTCAATGAAGCAAGAATGAAACACAAAGGCAACAACATCAAATGCTACATTTCCGGAAATTCTGGTCAAACACACGAGACCACTAGGATCCCAACAAAAACAATCAAGAAGATTTACATAAGTACCAATAGATCGTGATAAGTTTGCAATGAAATAGGGTTCTATATCATAGACCTTCTACAATGACTATCCAACAGTCAACTACACATTTACAACAGTTTGACAGTACTATCTCATCTAGCAGCTCTATAGGGTACATCATCAAATGTTTGTCTCCTAGTTCTTTGTGTTGGGCGAGGAAAGTGTGCAGAACTAGATGATGTGTAAGAGCGCTTGCGATTGACCATCCTTTCCAAAAAATCTTTTCCACGTTGTAGGGTATTCCCAAATCCATCTTGCACTTGTTGGAAATATGGAGCAGCCGGATGGTCCAACCCCAAAGTGGTAGATGCCAATGCTGTTTTGAATTCATTGGCAACGTCTTCCATGCGTTTATCTAGGAAGCAGAGATGTGATTCTTCACTGGGCAACTACATAAGTGACTCAAAAATGTCTCTAATACGTTGTGAAACTCTTCTTTGGTCATGACTTGGATTTACATTATTGGAAGTAACCATCGAACCATTGACATTATTATCTACCTGGAAACAAAGAAAGAAAAATTCACATCAACATGAAAAGAATAATAGAAAAATATGAAATAAACCAAGTTATGAAAATACTACCATGACAGGAAAATCCAAGCCATTTGCAACTCCAAAGCCATCATTTTCAGCTATCTGGTAACAGCTACATTGCACCATATTAGACCACACCAACTACTATTTATGATCTAAAACATTTGTATTGATCTAAATATGCATTATGAAATACTAAAACTCACCTGATATGGGATTGTTTCATCAATTCCTATTTCTAGCTCTTCTTGTTCCAACCTAATTTTTTTCCTCATCGTGGTAACCTTAATGACATGCTTGCACAAATATCCATTATTTGCCCAGCTGCAATCACACATAGCAAAGTTTGGACTTGATTGCCATACCATATATCTTTTCTCAATATCATGTTGGCTTTGCACATATGCTATTGAAGGATCAGAGTGGTGTAGTGTAACATTATCATCTGGAATAGATTGTGCTCTTAGCCAAGATTGAGCTTCCATTTTCTCCACTCTATAATTTCTATGAAAACCATTTTCCTTTACGCATTCACGCCACCAATAAAAAATGTGGACCACTGTTACCAATTGATGCACTAACCAATCTACTCGACGATGGGAGGATGATCATATTGACCTTAGAAATACCTTTTTCAAGTGTGAATGGTATGACTTGATGGCCCCATTTGTTTCTTGTCCAGGGTGCTTTAAAGTGCGACAACATTTTGCCCACATTCCTAATAAACATCAAACAATACCACTTAATAACTAGAAAGCATGTCAATAGGTAAAATATAATAGAAATATGAATTGAAATCTAGAAGTATGTGAAATTCAAAAATATAGTAAAATTCTCATAGCACCTGGAGATTATGGATAGGATAGTCATTAAATAAAAATATCTAGGATATTATAATATGAAAGCAAACCTATTTTGTCCAACCATCGTGCTCGAAAGTACTCAACAAAGGCATCTTCTTTTTTGAATTCATTCAAAAATCTATTGGCTTCCTCAAGAGCATAATCTCCATTTGTTTGGTTGTGCATAATGTCACCTAAACACTTAAACATGGAGCGCCTTGTAGTGTCATATTTAACTTTCATCACAAGATGTTTTAGCCACGCCCTTCTGACATGCCAATTGCATAGGTAGACTTCACATTGAAATGTCTCCCTGTTGAATAAATATGTTATACACTGTTAAAAATATATGCCTACTTTAATATTGTATGCAACGCTTCATTTCAAGAAATGGAGAAAACAAACCCTATTAGCTATATGTACCTAATTGCACCAATCTCCGCTGCTGCATCATCTACCATGAATGCATTCAATTTCCATTCCAACATACCCATGCGTACTTTAAGAAGTAGAGTTTCCATCCATCTCACAATATCTGAGGTCGTAGATCTTGACATGATGACCCATGCCACTGGAACACCATTATGTTGGGAATCGAATGCCAATAATGTATAAAGTTGGAACTGCATACAATTAAATAGGACATCAGTTACATGCTTGAATTATACTATAAATAACAAATGATAGTAAGAAAAAAACATTTATGATATATAAACCTATCTTAAAGCGATTTGTTCCAAATGTAGAGTCCATTGCTAATATACTATCATGACCATATTTCCTCATCCATTCCAGCTGTAATGGTTGTTGGATGCCTAAAATGAATGGAATGTGACCCTCATCATCTATGGTTTTGTCAACTCAGAGTAGTAGAACACTTTATCAAGATTTGCAGCTTACCATTTACGCACACTTTGGGCGTCATTCTTATGAAACATATATTGGGCATGTTTTGATTTTCTCTCTATATTGCCAATGTCATCACGTGAGAGAAAATCATTTCGATCAAACTCAAGTTCGAAAGAGGATACTTTATCATGCACTAGTTCACGATGTTTTTGATGTACACATTCAGTAGACATCCCCAAAAGCAAACATCTTTCTACCCATTGATATAGTTTTTTGCTAATATGAGGTGCATGGTATGCCCTTGTGCCTACAAAATCATCAGTCTCTTGTCCATGACAAGGTTTACCGTCAATATCTATATGATTACTCTCACTATAAGTGATTATGCAGCGTTCCGGTGCCTTCTTGAGTATGCGGATGCTAAAATGACAAAGACAACCACGTCTTATATGTTTACGACCTGGACGACTCCCCTTACCATGCTTAGGCACTTTGGATATATCAACAGGTAGTTTATCAATCTCTCGATGGTCATCTAGCCCATGCGAACACCAAAAGATGCAAGCAACAACAAGAGATTAACACTTCATACATCACAATATTTCAAAGCATCAATTGAATATAAGAGAGTCAAGAAAAATAGAGAAAAACTCACATTATATACTCCAAGGTGTTGTCGATTCTATGCTTTTGATTTCCAACATTTTCATTTTCATTTTGTGATTTGCTGTTGTAACTATTTCGAAAGCTTGTTGGATACAATGGGTTTTTTCTCTCCCCGATAATGAACTCTTTATACCTATTTGATTTGATCCAGACAACAACATTGCCTTCAACCATATTCCAGTGTAAATCAAAAGCAGAAAAGTTTATTTTTTCTGGGTCTTGCACCTCGAGAGCTAGAAGTTGTTGCCATTTCGAAACCATCTGAAAGGCCAAAACAAGAATACAATCAGTGAAAGATAAAACCAAAAATAACAAAACAAAACAAGATGTAGTTACATTCAGAAAGACATTGGGCACCAGCGACCTTGGTGGAGAACTTTCTCATTGGGAAGATCGTTTTCATTTATTGAAAATTTCAGAGCCAAACATAATTTTAACTCCACCTTGATAGATTTTAAATCACCTACCATAAAATTAGTGACTCTAGCCCAATTATATCCAAGGAGTTGGCCTTGGGCTCGAGTTCTGTCAAAGACATTATTGTGTAGGTCTACAATTAACTTTACAGGTGGTGATAAATCTACATAACCTACAAAGTTTGGGGCTCAAAGAATTTGTGGGACTGTTCATGCTGCCAAAAGAATTTCAACTTCTATGCCAGCTGATAAGACTGGATCTGACTGGATCCAATTTGCTAAAACTTCCAAAAGGTCTTGATCAGTTAAATGCACTTCAAAATCTGAATCTTAGTTGGTGTGGAGGGCTGAAAGAATTGCCAGAAAGCATAGGGAAACTCCAAAGTTTGAGGACTTTGAACTTACAATTTTGTACAGAGCTGAGTCAAATACCTGGGAGATTTTGACTGTTGAAGCTTCTGAGAATTCTTAAATTTAAAGGTTGTCGCAGTTTGTCATCGCTATAAAAATTGAATTGCAACTGGTTTTTTATGGCACAGCTGACAATGAGCATTTGATGTTTAACTTGTTATCAACTTACAAACGATTGCTGTATTTTTTCAGATTTCTAAATCCTCAAATGGCATGCCCAAAAACTCATCCAGTAAGTCACTCATATGCTTTAGTTTTGTTTCCCAGTACACCCTTATTTACTGGAAAATTAAGGAAATACATGCAACATTTATCTAGCAAAGTACACACATGAAAACTAGGTCTTCACCCTCATCTCTCATGCAAACTGGAATACACCCATGCAAACTGGGTATTCCACTATTCTCCAATGGAAACTGGAATAGTCCCAGGCAACTTGGTCTTCCACTATTCTCTCATGCAAACTGGAAAATTCCCATGCAACTCCATCTTCTGCTATTCTCTCATGCAAATTGGAATAGGTCCATGCAAACTGTTGTTTGAAAGATATGCAAATTACTATTTTAAGAAACATGCACACTGTTGTCACAACATGCCCTTCACACATGAGGATCACTGACTACTGGGGTTATGTGATGCATGCAAACCATGGCTTTAATTCAAAACCTATAACCATTTCTTATAATATCTCATGTAAACACTAATCTATATCCTATAGCTTGCCCTTTAAGCCATAGCCTTGTTCACCATCAAATGGAGCCATCTATCTCACTGTTCTTCATGATGCATAGATGGATAAACCTATGTGTTGGATTTTTGAACTATAATCATTGTTGAATGATCATGATTCTTTCTCATATCATTCAAGAGAACTTGGCAATCACAGCATTGAAACCTCCTCCGCAGTGAATTGTCTATATACGATCACTTCAGTATGAATATGCCTCAGCAAATAACTGATCTGGGTGCTTCCTTTATGATAAAATCATGTATTACCATGACAGGCAGATAGAGAACTATACATACAAAGCCTTTCAAGTTGTAATGATTTCCTCTTGGAAGAAATTTTTTGCTTGTAAATGGAAAAATCTGATGATGGTGATCTCCAACATCTACTGCTATTTGGGTTCCAAATTAAAAGTCAATGTTGTTTATTTCATGAATTAGCAGAGCATGGTTTGCGGTAGCATATCATAAAGGTCGGAATTTTCTGTTAATACATTGTAATCAAATTGAAATCAATTTAGGATGGATCCATTTGCATACCAATAGTACCATTTTTCCTTATGTCTTAGCACATTGTCCTCATACTCTAGTTTGGTTTGGTTCTATTTTCAGTGGTTGATTCATTCCATTATAACACCATAGAATTATATTTGATACCTGAAATCAGCCCACGTACCATACTACTCTCTTTGTATCCCTGAGTTTTATTATTGTCAAGAAGTTGATCCCTATGGAGAATTATGGGTGAAGATAGACCTACTTCAATCCTTCATTAATTCTCACCATCCCAAGTTGCACGCATATCCTTAAAAAACTGTAGGAATGACCTCTTTCCTTTTCGTCTTAAAAAACTGTAGGGATGACTATGGTCGGAATTCAAACCCCACATTGAGTGCAACTGATTTACTTAAAGTCGTACAAATATCCTGTTTAGTTGAATTTGGATGAAGCAATGAGTGGTGGTTCCATGAAAGTTACATTAAGACATTTTGAATTAAGTCTTAAAAATGTGTTCTTCATTGTTGAGGTTTAATGGTATGATTCATTCATTTATATTAAATTTTGAGGCATGGAAGAGCGTTAGCAAGTTCTAGTGAATAATGGTTTAACACTGATTATTTTTTTTGCGTTAGTTACAAAATAGTACATCCCATTATAGAAACACATCCCAGTACCCCATTATAGAAACACATCCCACTACCCGTAAGGATACTTCTAATAAAACTGGAGAGTCGTCTAATTATGTGAAACCCATTGTTGACATGTTGCAAAATGAGCCATTCGTATATGTAGCATTAGACAAGGAGGGCACATCTCAAGCAATGTTTTTGAAGGGAGTATAGATAATTGTTAGGGACTTAGATTATATGAAACCATGTTATGAAACCTTCAATGCAATGTATATTTCCAAGCAAACGGAGAAGATAGTGCATCATTTTGATCAATTGTCTGTAGTAGATGAGCATGTTCCCACACCTTCTACCTAATGCTCATGTATGTGTAGAGGTGGACTTATCAAGATAAGGTTCACCCATCAGGCATCCACTTGTTGTTTCACAATATTGCTCATATTCAAAAGGCAGTCTATCTCAACCTTCCAAATTGTTGTTTATTTGTTTCTCACCTACACACTTTGTTAAAGAATCTTAAAAAAAAACTCTAGTGATTTTGTTTCTCAAAATCGTATTGTTGGAACTCAAAACCCTACCATCCATCCTAAAAGGCAACTTGATGATCCTCAAGGATGGAAAGTTCATAGCAAAGGAGGCCAAAAAAATAGGGGTCACAATAAAATGCAGTTGCGTTGAAAAGAAGCAAAAAATTGGTCTAGAGTAAGGGTTTCAGGGTAGTGTGTCTGCACAATACATTCATGAGAGGGCAAGCATATTGAACAAATATAGGAGGCTTCTAATAAACGTGCTTTATATGGCTTGTCTCGACAGGTTTCAATAATCATAAGAAAAAATATTATAAGAAATGTTGAAGCTCATCCACAACAACTTCCAACTACTCCATATATCTACACCTTTAGATTTTCTCCTTCTCATGCTCCACCTATTTCCTTTTTAAGGACTCCTTGCTCCTTGGATGGCAATCAGTTGGCTGAGCATTAAATCCTACCATAGCCATAACAATCTACGGCTACTAGATAGATAGAAGGCTCTATGCAAAGCGGAAAGGTGACTAAGGTATTATATCAGAATATGTAACTGTCCGGGAAGAGGATTGTTTTTGAAAGGAAACATCAATAAATTTTAATAACCATCAAATACTCGCAAACATGCAACTAGTGTAAATGCTAGACAAATTACATTAGTAAATTGGACATGGAAGTAGGAGACAGAGAACCACACTCTCGGGAAGGCGATCCCTTACTCAGGGACTGTTAAAATTTTTAAACTATCCTTGCAGTCATCGACTAAGATCTACTCTCTATCCTAAATCACATATATGGTTGCAGAGGACGGAGAGACATAGTGAGTTAGCAAATAGACAGTGAAGATGTGTTGCAGAGGTTATTGAAAAGAAATAACGATTATGTTATTTCTAATTTATGGATGGTGAAAACAACCTGCTATGAGCTGGTACGTTGAACGGAGCTGGTGATGATTGGCTTGGCCTTCATTTGGATGAAAGAACCTTTTTAACACAGGGTGGATTGCTCTCTTCAGGATCACAGAAACTCCCATCTCTGGTAGTCTTGCATTATAAGCTTTGTGATAGAGCAGACAAATGGCCACTTGTGTATGTATCTTTAATCACAAATTGAGTTATAGTTTTTGCTGTTATGTATATTTAATCACAATTTGAGTTAGTTTTTGTTGTTATGTACTGTCAATTGTTAGTGTTGGTTGATTCTTCAAATGTGTTGCAGGACAAAGGATTTAGAGAAACCCAAATCATCCCTTCAGTTGAGGAATTCTTATCATTTGAAAATGCAGGGGATGATAATTCTTATCATCAAGTCCTTCAAGTCCTTCTTAAGGAGGCGGAGGTTAGGAAGGAGGGGACGGGGTTTTACCTTATTTAGAGCATATTGAAGATGGCGGACACCATAGTTGGTGGTGCTACAAAATGAGGGAAGGGATGGCCCAGTGATAAGCTTGATCCCCATTCTCTATAGTTGCATTGATATTAGCCTTATGTTTTTAGGCTTTAATGAATTATTTTTATGTTGATTGATCTCAAATGCGGCGTAGAGTATTTGGGGATAGGACAGCTCAGGAATCTCGATACCAAACTGTCAAAACCCAGAAATTTCCGAAAAATTTAAAAATTTTAAGATAACAATAAATGTTATTAAATGCAGTCCTTTAACTATTTGTTAAATTACATGAATTTTAAATGTGTCTGAAAGGTTTGTTGTTGTACTTAAATGTTATTATTGTTTTCTCTTTTCACTTATTGATTGTTTTATTGTTTGCAACCTCAAGGGGGAGTTGCCAGAGCAGACTGGGCTTACTTAGCTTTCGAGCTAACGCATCAACTGTCTTTCTCTTTACAGATACACAGGTAAAGTGCGGTTGCGACAATTAAATCTTTAAAGTGTTAAAATGCATTTATCTGCACCAATTCAGTCAGTAAAATCTAAACATGCTAGTCGGTTATCAAAATGCGTAAAGGTAGAACTCCCTTCCTGCGATACTCGTAAATCTTATTGTTAGCGAGTCAGAATTTATATGAGAATATGCTAGCTATTTGTTCTTGATCAAAATGACTGAAGTATCACCGTGGAGTATTGTTCCTTTGATATTATACCGTGCTGTAATAATAATACCTCTTATTTAATACAGTATCAAGTCACTGGATTGTAATAATTAGACCACTTTTTGTTTATCTGTTGATACTGTATGATGCTACATCAATAAACTTGAAAATATAGTTTCGATTGACAGCTTGAATGCACCGGCGACATATGATATGGTCTTCTCTTATCACATCATTATAAAGTTAGATTTTGTTTGGATTTTGCAACTTGACGGTAAAAGATCTGGAATTACCAATATCTACTTTTCTTATTTCTAAAATAGATATCAGACGCTCTGTCAGAATTACTACACCCAGCTCTACTTCACTATAATAGAGTCTTTAATGAGGAGCAAAATCTGTTGTTGTTTTCATATAGCTAGAGTATAAGAATTATTGGTGCTAGTTATTGTGAATTACTTATAGTTAAATGTGATGTCATCTTACTTATAATCATAATTTTTTTTTGATGTGAAAACCATCTCCTCGTATATATATAGAGTGCTCAAAACTGAAATTGATCGCTATCTATAATTCATCAATTACTTGAGAATAATGCAACATTCTCCTTGTATAATAATCCAGACTCCAAGTATTATCATAATGTTTAGTTACTAAAAGAATGACAAAAGCTATAGGGTCTTACTACCCTTATATATGATCGTTCTATTTACCCATACCATGGTTGTATTGAATACCAATGCTAAGTATTTCATCGCAAGTTTGAACATCCTTAACATTTGCATTCATGTATTGATTGTAGGCAAGTGTTATTGTTGTTATAAGCAGAGCTCGATGCATTTCTCTACCATGGAGAAATTTCCAATTCAAACTATAGTTTATTACCATTTTTGGATTATCCAAGCTATGATGTTTTAATTGGCAAAGATGGATCTTTTTATAAAAATTCTTATACATTAATGACAAGTGCCTATAATCGTTGGTTGTAGGGGGATGTGATGTTCACATCACAAGGTTTGGAGGCATTGTTATCATTATGCAACTAATGACAAGTTAAACATGGTGCCAATATCCATATGAAATATCAAGTTCGTAATATTAATCACTTATGCCATGATTTGGTTTATTCCCGTTATAATTTTGTTTGGAACAAATCATTGGAACACTTTTTTGTATCAACATTAGAATCTCGACCCACTCTTATGCAATATTTAAGCTGCTACGTGGTTGCATGAGAGCAAAGTGCTTGGCGTTATAAAACCTGGGCTTAACCCTACCTCGTCATTATCCTCCGCCTGCGGGCTCGGGTCTTTCCCTGCAAGCTCTCCAGGTCTGAACTATGTGGTAGCGTTGTTGTTTTCAGTTCTCAGACTATTACCACTCCTTTGCTTAATGTTATCATTTGCAAGTCTTTAACACAAATCTGTTACAACTATGGGAGTGTTTAGTGCTTAGGGTTTATCCCTTTCCTTCCTTTGCTAACCTGGCTCTGGCATAAGGGTATTGTTAAACTTGTTTCGTTACGGCTTCCATCACAGAATGAATCTGTGGCTCCTGTCAGTTGTCCAATCGTCTCTGCTCGTGGTTGATGGGATATGTGCTAAGTTGGAACCCCTTTCGAGTTCGTTGGTAAGCTAATAAAATTTCATCGTTTTCCAGTTTTAAACGCAAAGGGGTTTAACCAAATTCAAAAGTTCGTAGCTAATATCCCATTGTTGTTGCAGGTGCTGGAAAAATCGTGAAGATGTGAGAGACACCACCCTCGGCGCTTGTCTAATATCGGGTAAGCCTAGTTTCACCATGGCTTTTCCTCCTTGCTGGTTGTTGAGTGGTTAGGGTTTGGTTTGGATAAGGCAACTCTGTGATGTATTTGGATACTATGGCTTCTATCAGTGTTGTAACTGTTTTACCCTCCTTTCAATACTTAGGGTTCTATATAGAAGATAGGTATTGTAAATTATGAGGAGAACCAGGCTTATGGACCTGTTCTGCAATTGATGTTACGGCCTCGGGTCTAATACTGTATCGGTATTTTGCTTTGGGGTTTCATTACCCAGGGTTTTTGGAAAGTACCTTAATATAACTTAAGTCTTGTATGAAGACTTGTTCTATGTCTGCGTTTTCTTTTTAAAAAGATGAAACTAGGTACAGTATTACGTAATTGTTTAGTTTCGAAAACGCTTGTATCGTAGGTTTGTGAACTTGGCTGTGGATTAACTACTGTAGTAGCACGGTTTTGCTCCTTATGTTTTCCCTATATAATTTTTATCTTGTAAAAGAAATGACTTGCTCAGCCATTCTGTAAGATGGAGTCGGTGTATGGGTGTGTTTCAACTTCGGTGTTTATACAGAATGTTGCTATCAAATAACAAAGAGGCTTACGGTCATAGATAAATTTGTTGTATGGATTTGAATGTTTGCAAAATCATAACATTCGAAAAGATAGGGTTTAGCTAAAATTTTAACTGTTACAAAATTGTTTTTTCCTGATTACTAAGTCATTAGGAAAATGGCTCTGTCAGTTTAGGAAATAGGTGAAGGATATAGTTGTAAGTCTGCACTCAATATTTATACAGTTCTGAAGTTTTGATTAAAGTTCTGATGATACATGACAGTTTTGAAGGAAGGATAGCTTCGATCCAAAACATACAACAGTGATCTTGTTTAGATATTGAAATCTATGTTACGATTTTTGTTTTTAAAAGTTAATCTATTATTCTGAAAATGTTTCTGTTGGTAGTTGGGAAAACAAGTAAAAGATATTAAAAAAATAACAGATGAGCTCGATAGCTGAGCTAAAATACTTCTCTGTAGTTATTTAATTTTTAAAACCGTAATTAGATCTATTTCTCTGTTGATGAATTCGTAATGTAGAACTAGGGTGATAGGATTCATCCCCTGTCACGATATTGTTTAGTTACTAACTCAGTTAAACTGATTACTATTCTGTGGGTAATATGGAGGCTTACGGAAATAAGATTAAATAAGTTAAGTTTATCATCGAGCTAACTATAGTTCTGTTGATTCTAAGTTCCTAAAACAATAACTAGTTATTTGTCTGTTAATAAAATCTGTATGATACAGTTCTGGTAAGGTTTAATACATAATCGTTTTGTTGAAAGATAAAGAATGGTTAGTCTTTAGCTAGGGTTTTGTATTTGATTTAAAAATAATGGATTTAAAAATAATGGATTTAAAACTGATCCATTCTTAACTAGGGTTTACACTCTGACATATAGACCCTAACTGTAGCTATAAATGTCCTGCAAATATAATTATAATGCTAACGATCATTACAATAATAATCTAGGTTAAAAATTACAAAATTAACTAATGCTTACAATATTACCACTATATGGCATGCATTGTAAATACTTTATCTGCAAGATAATAATAATATGAAAGAATGCTGAAGCACAGTATTTCTTATTAAATCTACCACTAATAATCAGGGATTGCAAACTTATAATGAATTAATTACTACTCAGATATAATGAAGATAACATAACATACAATCATTTATATTTAATAAACAAACAGGAATAGGTAGCAGAACCTGTTCAAACTGAGGACAACAACAGCAATGGGAGGTTGTTCCTCCCTACCAATTCCTGGAGAGTGCCCAGACAGCACTTCTCAGGACCCCCGAGCTTGCTCTGGTCTCCCTGGCTGGAACTAGGTGCAGCAAAATAATTCACTCAGCCAAAACATCTAAACTGGAACCAAGTTACTGCAGCTTCCCATCTCAAAACACTTCCTTACTATCTTTCCCTCTTCCTCAATGGGACTCCTGAATAGCATTCACCTGAATGTATTCTCCCTCCATAACTATGTTGAACCCCCAGCTCAGTTCATTGAGTACTATTTAAAAGATTGCCTAGGTCTTTGTTGGGTTAACTGTCATTAATGAGCCACCTGCTCAGATTCCACTTTCTTGGGGAATCATGACCCCAAAATATAATGAAGTTGCCACCTGCAACTTAAGAAGTGTTTGAGGATGCTGCCACTTGTATTTTGCCTTTCCACCTAGTTCCATCCACCAGTTAGACCAGTAACCTCTTTTAACAGCTCTCCCATGCTGTTGTCTCCATAATTTATTTATTAATAATAAAATATTCAGACTTACATTCCATTTCTAGTGACTCTGCTAAGTCATCAATTTCTACTAAGCATTAAATTTAACATAATGTCTTAGAGATATGATAAAATAATTACATTATTTTCACAAAATTGGGGTATGTGACATACACACCCCCTTAAAATGCAACATCGTCCTCAATGTTACTTATTCTTCATCCTCAGCCACCTGCTGGAATAGATTTGGGTATGCTTCCCGCATCCTACTTTCCAGTTCCCATGTAGCTTCTTCAGGACTAAGGTGCTTCCATTGCACCTTCATCTGTCCAATGGTGCGGTTCAGCAATGTAATTTCCCTCTTCTCGAGGATACAATCCGGTTCCACCAGAACTTCCCCTTCTGGTTCTACCTGTACAATGTTCCAATCAATAACATGAGTAGCATCATGAACATACTTTTTCAGAACAGAAATATGAAAAACATTGTGTACTTTTAAGTTAGGTGGTAAGGCTAGCTGATAAGCAACTTGACCGATTCTAGATAAAATTTCAAACGGACCACAGTAACGTGGCGCTAATTTTGCACAACTTCCCAGTCTTAGGGAGCTCTTCTTTGGTCTTACCTTGATGAACACATGTTCACCTACCTGGAACTCTTTAGGAGTTCTTTTCAAATATGCTTGACTCTTTTGCCGATCCTGGGCAATCTTCAAATTTACCTACACTTGTTTCACAATCTGTTCCATCTCTTTTAATAAATCAGGTCCTAACACTAATCTATCTACTGGATTACTCCAAGAGATAGGAGTGTTACATTTACGTCCATACAGAATTTCAAAAGGACTAAACTTAGCTGACGATTGATAGCTGTTATTGTATGCAAATTCTGCTAAATGTAAATAATCCTCCCACTTACCTGGTTGATCTTTAACATACATTCTTAGCAGATCTTCCAATACCTGATTAACTCTTTCAGTTTGTCCGTCCATTTGAGGATGGAAGGAAGTGCTAAAATTCAGTGTGGTGTTTAATCCTTTAAACAAGGATTTCCAGAAATTCCCGGTGAATTTAGGATCCCTGTCTGAAATAATAACTTTTGGGACACCATGTAACCGAAAAATCTGTTTTAAAAAGATATCAGCTATGTTTGCAGCCTTGTAAGTGGTTTTAACAGGAATAAAGTGTGCTGATTTACTCAATTTATCTACTACCACCATAATTGAATCATTCTGATGCTGATTTTTGGGTAATCCCGTAATGAAATCTAAACTAATTATCTCCCATTTCCAACTAGGAATAGGCAAAGGTTGCAGTAACCCAGCTGGATGTTGGTGTTCCATTTTTACCTGTTGACAGTCTAAACATCTAGCTATATACTCAGCTGTTTCAGATTTCATATTAGGCCAAAAATAATCTTTTCTCAACATAGTGACGATTTTTTGGTAGCCTGGATGTCCTGAATAAGGGGTTTTATGAACCTCATCCAGAATTAACAGTTTAACTTTAGGTGCATTCGGAATATACAGCCTGTCTTTAAACAATAAAAATCCATCTTCATTTAGACTATAACCCTTTATCAAACTTTCTGTAGGTGCTTCTTTAGCTGTAGCTTGTAAGTGCTGATAATTTTCATCTGATTTTATCCCTTCAGCCAACTGTTCATTCAAATCAGAGGTATAAGTGCTGCTAGCTGATACAAAATTCAGCTTTGCATTTCTGCTCAAAGCATCAGCCACCTTATTTTCCTTTCCTTTTATGTGCTGAATTTCGAAATCGTATTCACTTAAGAAGGCCAACCACCTGGCTTGTCTTGCATTTAAGTTAGGCTGGTCTAAAAGGTATTTCAGACCCTTATTATCAATCATTAAAGTAAACTTTCTGCCTATTAAGTGGTGTCGCCACATCTTTAATGCATGAATAACAGCAGTTAATTCTAAGTTATAAGTGGCATAATTCTTTTCATGAATTTTCAGCTTCCTAGACTCATAGGCAATGACATGTCCATCCTGAGTCAACACTCCACCTAGACCGTCATTACAAGCATCGGTGCAAACCACGAAATCCTTATTAGGATCTGCTATTCTTAGAATAGGCGCAGTTGTTAATAAAGTTTTTAACTTCTTAAAACTTTCCTCACACTTCAAGTTCCAATCAAACTTCTTGCCTTTCTTTTGCAAGGAAGTGATTGGGTTGGCTATTTTTGAAAATCCTTCAATGAATCTCCGGTAATAACCGGTAATTACCATGAAGGATCTAACATCTGTTACGTCTTTTGGTACTGGCCACTCTTCAATTGCCCGGATCTTTTCAGGATCAACTAAAATCCCTTCCTTGGTGACTACATGTCCTAAGTACTGGATTTCGTCTTTGAAGAAGTCACACTTACTGAACTTTGCAAAGAGCTGTTGTTCTCTTAGTTCTTGTAAGACTATCCGTAAGTGTTCTTTATGCTCCTCTTCATTCTTAGAATAAATTAAAATGTCATCGATGAATACGACAACAAATTTATCTAAGTATTTGTGCATTATGTTGTTCATTAAGCACATAAAGACAGCTGGGGCGTTAGTAAGCCCAAATGGCATTACGACAAATTCATAATGTCCATACCTTGTTCTGAAAGCTGTTTTGAAAATATATTCTTCTTTAATCCTCACCTGATGATAACCCGATCTCAGGTCTATCTTAGAGAACACCATAGCTCCACGTAGCTGATCAAACAGATCATCTATGCGAGGCAACGGATATCTGTTTTTAATCGTCATCTTGTTCAGTTGACGGTAATCTATGCAAAGTCGCATAGTTCCATCCTTCTTTTTAACAAAAATTACTGGTGCTCCCCAAGGGGACACACTGGGTCGAATGTAATTCTTATCTATTAACTCCTTTAACTGAGTTTTTAATTCATTAAGCTCCAAAATATTCATACGATACGGAGCTTTTGAACTGGGTACAGCACCTGGTACAAGTTCAATTGTAAAGTCCAGTTCTCTTTTGGGAGGTAATCCTGGGATTTCCTCCGGGAAAACATCAATAAAATCATTTACTACAGGGATATCCTCTACTGTTATCTTGGTGCCTTCAGACTTATCTGTCTCATCTTTAATAGTGACAGCATAGGCTTTGCACCCTTTTCTGACTGCCCTTTTAAGTTGTAAAGCAGAAATCTGCCTGACTACTGTTTTCCTAGGAATACCCCTAACAGTTACAGGCTGTCCATTATTGTTTACACACCTAAAAGTTTTGTCAAAATGGTTTAAAACTACCTTATGCTGTTCTAACCAGTCCATACCAATAAGCATGTCATACGAGCCAAGTGGCAGAATATTTAATTGAACAGTAGTTTGAAAATCATTCATATCTAAAGTACATTCTTTAACATAACAATTCACCTTCCTTTTTGCCCCAGTGTCTAGTTGTACTGACCAAGAGTTATCAAATCTTTCAACAGTCAGATTACATTTCTCTACTATACGTGGTGAAATATAACTAAGGCTAGCACCTGGATCTATTAAAATAGTTACAAGGGTTTTGTTAATCATACCTCCTACTTCCACCATGGAAGTTTGATAGTCAGCTTGGCGGTTCTCCAACGCTGCATTTATTCGGGGCATAGTCCCTGCAAAGTCTCCAACAGTCATTTCTTCTTGTATAGTATGAATATTGCTGATTGGTTTCTTCCAATTTGGGCAAACTGAAGCATAATGTGGGCCATTACACTCCCAGCATTTAACAGGCTCCTTCCGTTCAAAATTCTTAGTGTAATTTCTGTGATTGTTAGGAACCTCCTTACTGCCCTTGAAGTTACTGGAGTTATTAGAAACTCCATTTTTGCTTCCCTGGCAGTTTTTACCATTAAACAGGGTTCTGTTCTTGTTATTTTTGAAACTTTTCTGGGGTACAAACTCCTTTTTCCTGTACTCAGGCTGATTGCTGTTCTTTTTAGCTTTCCAGCTGGCTATCCCTTCTTTCTTTTTATTCTGTTCATAACATAAATTAGCCTTTCGCATAGCCTCTTCCAGCATTTTGTGGTTATCATATTCAATTCTGTCCTTGATATGATAGGACAGGCAGCTAAGAAACCGCTGTATTTTTGGTTTCTCTTCAACAAAATACGGCACATACCTTAACAGACTTAAGAACTTACTGTTTAAGTCCTTCATCGTCATAGATCCTAGCTTTAATTCATAAAATTCCTTGGCCCTCTCCTCATAATACTGTTCGGACAGAAATTTCTTTTTGAAGTACCTTTTAAAAGTACTCCAATTGACTTCTTTTTCTTTAATCCCTTTGACCCTTTTCAGGTCTTGCCACCATATGTCCGCCTTTCCAGAAAGGTTGTAGATGGCCATTCGTGCCTTCAGCTGATTTGAATAGTTATAAATCTGGAAATATTTTCTCATCCCGGATAACCAGGATTCTGCCTCTTCTCCTGTTTCAGATTCTCCGTTGAATGTTGGGGGTTTTATTTTCTTAAACTCCCCGAAAATTTCTTCGTAAGGTCTGTACTTTTTCTTTCTGTTATGCAACTCAGCTTCACTGCTGTCACTAGTAGTGCGAAATTTGTGTTGTTCCCTTCTTTCTTCAGATGATGAACTGCTGTCAGATTTAGCTGGTTTCATCCTTTTAGACCCTCTTTGATGACTAGATTCTTCCGAGTCAGCTATTTTGCTCCTTCCTTCTGTCTGAAATTTTTCTATCAATAGCTGATTTAGCTGCTCTTGAGTTTTCAGAATCCTTTCATTATCCTTCTTGACTGTTTCTATCTCTGTCTTTAAACCTTTTATGGTCTGCATCAGTTCCGAGGAGTGATCAATTACCTCCTCTGTCACAGGTTCTCTCGACATCTGTCTTGTCGCAGTGTTTGGAGATTCCTCCTCAGCATATTCTCCTAGCTTTTCCATACCTGCCTGTTAGATTCAGAAAAAGGAAATTTTTTTCTGCTCTGTATTTATAAAACATAAATACAAGTTAGTACATGATATTTATATATATAAATTTTTCATTGGCACTGTTCTGCGGAATCTAGTGGAGCCATATTAAGGCCTAGTGTATGAACCATGCTCTGATACCACATGTCAAAACCCAGAAATTTCTGAAAAATTTAAAAATTTTAAGATAACAATAGATTTTATTAAATGCAGTCCTTTAACTGTCTATTAAATTACATGAATTTTAAATGTGTCTGAAAGGTTTGTTGTTGTACTTAAATGTTATTATTGTTCTCTCTTTTCAGTTATTGATTGTTTTATTGTTTGCAACCTCAAGGGGGAGTTTCCAGAGCAGACTGGGCTTACTTAGCTTTCGAGCTAACGCATCAACTGTCTTTCTCTTTACAGATACACAGGTAAAGTGCGGTTGCGACAATTAAATCTTTAAAGTGTTAAAATGCATTTATCTGCACCAATTCAGTCAGTAAAATCTAAACATGCTAGTCGGTTATCAAAATGCGTAAAGGTAGAACTCCCTTCCTGCAATACTCATAAATCTTACTGTTAGCGAGTCAGAATTTATATGAGGATATGCTAGCTATTTGTTCTTGATCAAAATGACTGAAGTATCACCTTGGAGTATTGTTCCTTTGATATTATACCGTGCTGTAATAATAATACCTCTTATTTAATACAGTATCAAGTCACTGGATTGTAATAATCAGACCACTTTTTGTTTATCTGTTGATACTGTATGATGCTACATCAATAAACCTGAAAATATAGTTTCGATTGACAGCTTGAATGCACCGACAACATATGATATGGTCTTCTCTTATCACGTCATTATAAAGTTAGATTTTGTTTAGATTTTGCAACTTGACAGTAAAAGATCTGGAATGACCAATATCTACTTTTCTTATTTCTAAAATAGATATCAGACGCTCTGTCAGAATTACTACACCCAGCTCTACTTCACTATAATAGAGTCTTTAATGAGGAGCAAAATCTGTTGTTGTTTTCATATAGCTAGAGTATAAGAATTATTGGTGCTAGTTATTGTGAATTACTTATAGTTAAATGTGATGTCATCTTACTTATAATCATAATTTTTTTTTGATGTGAAAACCATCTCCTCGTATATATATAGAGTGCTCAAAACTGAAATTGATCGCTATCTATAATTCATCATTTACTTGAGAATAATGCAACATTCTCCTTGTATAATAATCCAGACTCCAAGTATTATCATAATGTTTAGTTACTAAAAGAATGACAAAAGCTATAGGGTCTTACTACCCTTATATATGATCGTTCTATTTACCCATACCATGGTTGTATTGAATACCAATGCTAAGTATTTCATCGCAAGTTTGAACATCCTTAACATTTGCATTCATGTATTGATTGTAGGCAAGCGTTATTGTTGTTATAAGCAGAGCTCGATGCATTTCTCTACCATGGAGAAATTTGCAATTCAAACTATAGTTTATTACCATTTTTGGATTATCCAAGCTATGATGTTTTAATTGGCAAAGATGGATCTTTTTATAAAAATTCTTATACATTAATGACAAGTGCCTATAATCGTTGGTTGTAGGGGGATGTGATGTTCACATCACAAGGTTCGGAGGCATTGTTATCATTATGCAACTAATGACAAGTTAAACATGGTGCCAATATCCATATGAAATATCAATTCGTAATATTAATCACTTCTGCCATGATTTGGTTTATTCCCGTTATAATTTTGTTTGGAACAAATCATTGGAACACTTTTTTGTATCAACATTAGAATCTCGACCCACTCTTATGCAATATTTAAGCTGCTACGTGGTTGCATGAGAGCCAAGTGCTTGGCGTTATAAAACCTGGGCTTAACCCTACCTCGTCATTATCCTCCGCATGCGGGCTTGGGTCTTTCCCTGCAAGCTCTCCAGGTCTGAACTATGTGGTAGCGTTGTTGTTTTCAGTTCTCAGACTATTACCACTCCTTTGCTTAATGTTATCATTTGCAAGTCTTTAACACAAATCTGTTACAGCTATGGGAGTGTTTAGTGCTTAGGGTTTATCCCTTTCCTTCCTTTGCTAGCCTGGCTCTGGCATAAGGGTATTGTTACACTTGTTTCGTTACGGCTTCCATCACAGAATGAATCTGTAGCTCCTATCAGTTGTCCAATCGTCTCTGCTCGTGGTTGAAGGGATATGTGCTAAGTTGGAACCCCTTTCGAGTTTGTTGGTAAGCTAATAACATTTCATCGTTTTCCAATTTTAAACGCAAAGGGGTTTAACCAAATTCAAAAGTTCGTAGCTAATATCCCATTGTTGTTGCAGGTGCTGGAAAAATCATGAAGATGTGAGAGACACCACCCTCGGCACTTGTCTAATATCGGGTAAGCCTGGTTTCACCATGGCTTTTCCTCCTTGCTGGTTGTTGAGTGGTTAGGGTTTGGTTTGGATAAGGCAACTCTGTGATGTATTTGGATACTACGGCTTCTATCAGTGTTGTAACTGTTTTACCCTCCTTTCAGTACTTAGGGTTCTATATAGAAGATAGGTATTGTAAATTTTGAGGAGAACCAAGCTTATGGACCTGTTCTGCAATTGATGTTATGGCCTCGGGTCTAATACTGTATCGGTATTTTGCTTTGGGGTTTCATTACCCAGGGTTTTTGGAAAGTACCTTAATATAACTTAAGTCTTGTATGAAGACTTGTTCTATGTCTGCGTTTTCTTTTTAAAAAGATGAAACTAGGTACAGTATTACGTAATTGTTTAGTTTCGAAAACCGCTTGTATCATAGGTTTGTGAACTTGGCTGTGGATTAACTACTATAGTAGCACGGTTTTGCTCCTTATGTTTTCCCTATATAATTTTTATCTTGTAAAAGAAATGACTTGCTCAGCCATTCTGTAAGATGGAGTCGGTGTATGGGTGTGTTTCAACTTCGGTGTTTATATAGAATGCTGCTATCAAATAACAAAGAGGCTTACGGTCATAGATAAATTTATTGTATGGATTTGAATGTTTGCAAAATCGTAACATTCGAAAAGATAGGGTTTAGCTAAAATTTTAACTGTTACAAAATTGTTTTTTCCTGATTACTAAGTCATTAGGAAAATGGCTCTGTCAGTTTAGGAAATAGGTGAAGGATATAGTTGTAAGTCTGCACTCAATATTTATACAGTTTTGAAGTTTTCATTAAAGTTCTGATGATACATGACAGTTTTGAAGGAAGGATAGCTTTGATCCAAAACGTACAACAGTGATCTTGTTTAGATATTGAAATCTATGTTACGATTTTTGTTTTTAAAAGTTAATCTATTATTCTGAAAATGTTTCTGTTGGTAGTTGGGAAAACAAGTAAAAGATATAAAAAAAATAACAGATGAGCTCGATAGCTGAGCTAAAATACTTCTCTGTAGTTATTTAATTTTTAAAACCGTAATTAGATCTATTTCTCTGTTGATGAATTCGTAATGTAGAACTAGGGTGATAGGATTCATCCCCTGTCACGATATTGTTTAGTTACTAACTCAGTTAAACTGATTACTATTCTGTGGGTAATATGGAGGCTTACAGAAATAAGATTAAATAAGTTAAGTTTATCATCGAGCTAACTATAGTTCTGTTGATTCCAAGTTCCTAAAACAATAACTAGTTATTTGTCTGTTAATAAAATCTGTATGATACAGTTCTGGTAAGGTTTAATACATAATCGTTTTGTTGAAAGATAAAGAATGGTTAGTCTTTAGCTAGGGTTTTGTATTTGATTTAAAAATAATGGATTTAAAACTGATCCATTCTTAACTAGGGTTTACACTCTGACATATATACCCTAACTGTAGCTATAAATGTCCTGCAAATATAATTATAATGCTAACGATCATTACAATAATAAAATAGGTTAAAAATTACAAAATTAACTAATGCTTACAATATTACCACTGTATGGCATGCATTGTAAATACTTTATCTATAAGATAATAATAATATGAAAGAATGCTGAAGCACAGTATTTCTTATTAAATCTACCACTGATAATCAGGGATTGCAAACTTATAATGAATTAATTACTACTCAGACATAATGAAGATAACATAACATACAATCATTTATATTTAATAAACAAACAAGAATAGGTAGCAGAACCTGTTCAAACTGAGGACAACAACAGCAATGGGAGGCTGTTCCTCCCTACCAATTCCTGGAGAGTGCCCAGACAACACTTCTCAGGACCCCCGAGCTTGCTCTGGTCTCCCTGGCTGGAACTAGGTGCAGCAAAACAATTCACTCAGCCAAAACAGCTAAACTGGAACCAAGTTACTGCAACTTCCCATCTCAAAACACTTCCTTACTATCTTTCCCTCTTCCTCAATGGGACTCCTGAATAGCATTCACCTGAATGTATTCTCCCTCCAGAACTATGTTGAACCCCCAGCTCAGTTCATTGAGTACTATTTAAAAGATTGCCTAGGTCTTTGTTGGGTTAACTGTCATTAATGAGCCACCTGCTTAGATTCCACTTTCTTGGGGAATCATGACCCCAAAATATAGGGACGTTGCCACCTGCAACTTAGGAAGTGTTTGAGGATGCTGCCACTTGTCTTTTGCCTTTCCACCTAGTTCCATCCACCAGTTAGACCAGTAACCTCTTTTAACAGCTCTCCCATGCTGTTGTCTCCATAATTTATTTATTAATAATAAAATATTCAGACTTACATTCCATTTCTAGTGACTCTGCTGAGTCATCAATTTCTACTAAGCATTAAATTTAACATAATGTCTTAGAGATATGATAAAATAATTACATTATTTTCACAATATTGGGGTATGTGACATCATTTCATCCTCTGATGCATAGCATATGCGCTCTGCACATTTGTTGGGTTAATAATTATGATTGAGTATTAACTATATATCGACTTATTATGTTAAGCATATATAGATTGTGGTTAAGAAATTGCCGGTAGTATATATGTTATAAACTACCCATATATCGATTCAGAAGCAAGCTCTATTTTTATCTATTACAGAGCTTGAGGAAGGGGACAGATTAACAAAGACCGATCCCCAGCTTTGTATATCTCTATCTAATTTATTTATATGCTTCTTGATTTCTGAGTTATAATCTTTTGATACCAAATGGGGATGGGCTGGCCTACAAGACCGATCCCAAATTGTGTTCCCTCTGTGAAAACATTTTGATTACTATCTAGGGCTATGTAGATGCATGTGTTATTTCCTTGTTATGAATACGTTTTGCACTAAGATGGGAAGAGGTCAGCTTGAGAAAGCCCGACTCAAATCATTGTTCCTATTGTTCTGTGGTTATAATCTGCGTTGAATTTTATTGCTTGTAGTAATGTTTTCTGTGTTTGTAAATGTTTTAATTCCAACTGCATTTATATTAATGCCAACTGCTTGTAGTATTGTTGGCATAGTATTGTTTTAATGCCAACTGCTTGTAGTAATGTTTCTGTGGTTATCATCTGAAAATGCAGGGGATAATTACATTCCTATCAATAAGGTGGGCGAGGGCTTATCAAGATTCATATGGTTACCTTGAAACCCAATTCAAGCTTTTTAGAGAGGATTTCTTGGCACCTTACAGAGAAGTCCTTCGGAAACTGAGAAGTATTTCTAGGTTACAGAAGAAGAAGAAAAACTTATTTGATATCCAAATATATACATCTGTTAGAAATGTTGGCATGAGAGGGGGCCGCGACGGTGTTGATTATGGCGTTTCGTTTGATGTAGAAAGTGGTGCAAGAGTTGATTGGGAGAAGTCGAAACTTCTGATGAATAATTCCTTGCTCTGCATATCCAGCTTGGGCAATAGTTTCGAATCAGGATCCATCAAGCTTAGTGAAAGAAATGTTATATCCCGGTGAGATCCCCAGTGGATGGGCATGAACTAATTGAGCTCCAGAATGGAGTAGAGTATTGCATGTTCGAATGCAAAGAAGAAAAACGAGGGAACTGGCCGCTTAAAGGGGTTTCAAACTAGTCGCTTAAAGGGGTTCCAATCCAAAGGGGAGCTATCGAATTTAAGTACAACCTTTGCAGCTCGTAATCAGGAGCTATTGACATCTTTAAAATCATCAATCATGCTGGAGGAAGCTGCAGAGGTTAGGGAATTAGCTGACCTGGGAAGAAAACAAACTTGCTATGAGCTGGTACGCTTGTGATGGGTCGCTATCCGGTCGCTTTGGGTCTCCTGTGGAAGGTGATAGCCGGTCCCGCAATGGTAGTGCTCAGATGCACAGTGAAAGAGACGTAAACAGGGATATGACCCGTGAAGGGGGATGAAGGGGAGGGGCCAGGGGCGAAGGGGCCGGGCGGAGGGGAGGAGCCTCAATCATTGAGCCAGTTGGCGGGGAAACGTGACGGGAAATTTTTTAAAACTTTTACCGGAAACTTTTTTGGGCCTCCTACGGGGGGCAGCCTGGCGGTGGGCTTGGTGGAGAAAGTCAAGGGCGAGCTGGCAAGTCTCTCCTGAACGTACAGGCAAGATAAGCTCAGCCGTTTTCAATGCTTTGCAATTTATGTTCTCTTAATTGAGTTTTTATCTTTTATGTTTTGGAGATTTGGATAATTAATGGAAGATTGATTTTTATTTAATTAGAAATCATATTATGTCTTATTTCAAGATTAAAAAATGAATTCAGGTTACCGTTTGATGTTATGCTTGATGCTATTATCAATGGGATGATACTCTATTCAATAACGTTTAGGTTTACAAGAAATCAAATATTATTGTTATTATTATTTATAATTTACTTTTTACTCAATTTGTTCAATTTGTTTTATAGTTTATTAAAAGTATATTTATAACAAAAAAATTAATTTACCAAATATTATATTCATAATATTACGAAAGTTCTATGTATTTATAAAATATTGTTAAGAAAATAATGGTTTTATATATTTATAAACCAGTATAGATCCATCTTAAATCTGTATCATCAAGCACGGACAGAGATCCAATTTCTCGAGGTGTATTTCTTTTTTTAAATTTCAACTCAAAAAATTTGATATCTCTTAATTGATAGACCCGGGTTTAAGTTTTAAGTTTTTATTTTATAAACAAGATATTTTAATTACTTTTAAAACAAATAATTCGTTTAAATAATAATTTTTTTTTATAGATTATATTTACTTTATCATTATTTAAGACAAAGAGAATTGTTGATTCTAGATCTATTATATTAATTTTTATTTAATTGATTTTTTTAAAAGTATAATAAATTTTGTAATTTGTTTTAATATTTTATTTTATAGATTAGATTTTTTTTTTTCAAATTTCTATGAGTTAATCAATGATAAAAAACTTTAACATTATATATATATATATATATATATATATATATATATTTTAAATTAAAATATAATGTGAGTAGATTTTATTGGCTAGATGTTAATTTCCATTTGAATGCATTGACACCAATAGGAGAGAAATATAAAAAATTATCAAAGTGAACCATGGTTTATGAAAGTCTATTACATGGTTAAACAATATTCATTATGGTGATAATTAATGGTCAAGTCAACTATGATTAATAAATCATGGTTAATCAAAGTCAAACATGGTTCACTAAAGTCAACCATGATTAACCATGGTCAAACTAAAGCCAAACATGGTTAAACAATGTTAAATAATGTTCGCTAAAGTCAACCATGGTCAAATAATAGTCAACCATCCTTAGCTAACCAATATCCACCATAGCCAACTATAGTTGATTAAAGTCAATCATGGTGAACTCTAATCAAACATGGTCACCATTGGTATTTCAATTCAACCATGGTGAACCAAAATAAATCATTGTTCATTAAAGTCAACGATGGTTAACTAAAGTCAAGCATGGTTAAACAATAACTAACCATAGTAAACTATGGTGACATGGTTCCCTAAAGTCAACCATGGTTAACTAGTTCAAACTTAGTCAACCAAAGTAAATATAGTCAACCATTATAAATAAAGTTAGCCATGGTTAGTTAAAGTCAAACATTGTTTACTGAAGTCAACCTTGGTTAACAATTGTCAAACTAAAGTCAAAATGGTTAACCAAAGTCAAACACAGCGCACCAAAGTCAACCATCGTTATCCAAAGTCAAACATGGTGCACCAAAGTCAACCATGGTTAACTAAAGTCAAACATGGTTCATTAAAGTCGACCATGGTTCACTAAAGTTAACCATGATGTAACTAAAGTCATCCATGGTAAATATAACCAACTATGATTAACGAACCATGGTTAACCAAATTCAAACATGGTTCACAAAATTCAACCATGGTTAACTATGGTCAAATAATAGTCAACCATGACTTAACCCTAGCTAACCAATGTCAACCATAGCCAACTATAGTTGAATAGAGTCCACCATATTTAACCACAGTCAAACATTGTCAACTCAATTCAACCATGGTTAACCAAAATCAACCATTGTTCATCAAAGTCAACGATGATTAAATAAAATCAAACATGGTAAAACAATAATTAACCACAATAAACTATGGCCACATGGTTCACTAAAGTCGACCATAGGAAACCATGGTTAACTATGGTCAAACTTAGTCAACCAAGGTAAATAAACTCAACCATGGTTCACTAAAGTCAACTTGGGTTAACCATGGTCAAAATAAGGTCAAACATGGTTACCAAAGTCAAACATGGCATGCCAAAGTCAATCATGGTTAACTAAAGTTAAACATGGTCCATTAAATTCAACCATGGTTCACTAAAGTCAACCATGTTGTAACTAAATTCGACCATGGTAAATATAGTCAACCTTCCTTAACCATGGTCAAATCATAGTCAATTATGATTAATAAACCATGGTTAACCACATTAATAATAATGTGGTCCACCAATGTCAACCATGGTTAACTATGGTCAAAATAAAGTCAAACATGGTTAACCAAAGTCAAACAATGTTCACTAAAGTCAAACATGGTCAAATAATAGTCAACCATGACTTAACACTAGCTAACCGATGTCAACCGTTAACCACAGTCAACTATAGTTTATTAAAGTCAACCATGGTTAACTCTAGTCAAACATGATCAACCATCGGTATCTCAATTCATTAACCATGGTTAATCAAAATCAATCATTATCCATTAAATTCAATGATGGTTAATTAAAGTCAAGCATGGTTAAACAATAATTAACCACAATAAGCTATGGCCACATGGCTCACTAAAGTCAACCATAGGAAACCATGGTTAACTATGATCAAACTTAGCCAACCAAGGTAAATATAATCAACTATGGTAAATAAAGTCAACCATGATTAAACTAAAGTCAAACATGGTTAACCAAAGCCAAACATAGCACACCAATGTCATCCATGGTAAATATAGTCAACCTTCCTCAGTCGTGGTCAAATCATAGTCAACTATAATTAATGAACCATGGCTAACCAAATTCAAACATGGTTCACTAAAGTCAACTATGGTTAACTATGATCAAACTAAAGTCAAACATGGTTAACCAAATTCAAACAATGTTCGTAAAAGTCAACTATAGTCAAATAATAGTCAACCATGACTTATCCCTAACTAACCATTGTGAACCATAGTCAATTATAGTTGATTAAAGTCAACCATGGTTAACCCCGAGCAAACATGGTCAATCATTGGTATCTTAATTCAACCATGGTTAACCAAAATCAACTAGTATTCAGTAAAGTCAACGATGGTTAACTAAAGTCAAGCATGGTTAAATAGTAATTAACCATAGTAAACTATGGTTGCATGGTTCACTAAAGCCAACCATAGGAAACCATGGTTAACTATGTCAAACTTAGTCAACCAAGGATAATATAGTCAACCATGGTAAATAAAGTCAAACATGATTCAATAAAGTCAACCTTAGTTAACCATGGTCAAACTAAAGTTAAACATGGTTAACCAAAATTAAATATGGCACACCAAAGTCAACCATGACTTAACCTTATGTAACAAACATCAACCATTCTCAACTATGGTTCACTAAATTCAACCATGGTTAACCATAATCCATTATGGTTCATTAAAGTCAACCATGGTTTACCAAAGTCAACCATGGTCAACCAAAGTCAAACATAGTCAAACCACTTTCAAACTATGAACCTTAGTTAACAATTATCAACCATAGTCAAATATAATGAACCATGGTCAACCATAGTCAACCACATTCAAACTATGGTTAAACATAGTCAAACTTGGTCCACAATATTTCTGTATAGTGAACCTCACTTAACCAAAGTCAACCATAATCAAGCATGTTTCATCACAAGTCAGTAATGGGTAACTAAATTCAAACATGGTTAACCAAAGTCAACCATTGTCCATGAAAGTGTATTACATGGTCAAACAATATTCATCATCATAACCATCATTTGACACCCATCATTACTTATTTTTAATGATAATCAAACATGCTTAACCTTATCTGTTTTCAACCATGGTTAACTAAAGTCAAACATGGTCCATTAAAGTCAACCATGGTTCACTAAAGTCAACCATGGTGTAACTACAGTCAAACTAAAGCCAACCATGATTAATCAACGTCAACCATGGTTCGATAAAGTTAATCATGGTCAAATAATAGTCAAGGTTGACTTAATCTTATCTAACCAATGTCATCTATACTCAACTATGGTTCACCAAAGTCAACAATGTTTATCCATAGTTGTTGCTTGGTTTTTCAACCAAGCATGTGCTAAAGAGCACCTGCTAACTAGTAGCAGCAGTCTCAATGTAAAAGTAAAAAACTAATGTAAATAACAGTAAATCTGATCGAACATGTGCAAAGAAATAAAACTAGATTTAAGAACAATAAACAATGAGATCTATGAGAAAAACAAGAAAATATAAAATTTGATCTTTTGTATTGCCTCAAATGGTGAGGATGGTGAGTTTGAGAAGCTCCAAGGTTGAGATGCTCCAATGGTCCAATGGTATCTTCTTCTCCAAAGCTCTAATGGGGATCTTCAAACTCAAAAGTGAGGCTAGGGCTCTCAAAAGTGAATTTGGCAGCATAAGGATATGATGAATGTGGATGAATAGTGAGGAGCCCCTATCACCTTTTTATAGTTTTTTGGTGATGGGGAGTACCATTATGGTTTAAGGAAACCAATGGTATTGACCAAAATGGTTTAGGTTTATTTTTCTCTCTTTTTCCTTTTTTGAATATATTTTATATTTTTATTCCCTTTTAATATTTTTTGGGAATTTTGGACCCTTTTTGAGGGGTTTTTGTATTTTTTGAGAAAAATTACATATTTTGAGTGGAAAAAGAATGGGTTTTGGTCTTTTTGGTAACCTTTTGAAGGTTTTAGAGGCTCAAATAGTGGAAAAAGTGGACAAATGGGTCAGGAGAATAGGGGAATGAGCTAGTGAGCACTTTTTGGGTGTTAACAGATTGCCCCCTGATGTGTGAGGGCAAGAGCTCATCGTATGGCCGATAGACATCATAGTTCTTTTGTCTTTTTCCTGGGGCATGGAGAAGAGAAGAGACCTATTAGAGACTGGAACAACGGTCCCTTGGAAGCTACAAAAATCGAAGAAAAAAAAAATACATGGCCTCAAAAATGAATGATGAATAATCTATGATAATGGACGAGGCAGGCATTGCCATGCTCGTATCAAGACATATACATAACAATTAGCCCCAAGAAAGGGGACCTGAATAATACATAAAAATATGCTAGTACATCATAATGGTATAGAGGGGACACAATGCTAGGACATACTCATGGTCATACCATGACTGATCTAAATAACTGATTCATTGGAAAAGAGCAACAACCCTTCTGAATAAAGTATCAGAAGTGTTAATGAATTGTTGAATATGAAGGTGTCCAACATCTGTAGGGACTCAATGATTGTGAGCCAACTTCTAAGGAGTATATGTAAACTGTATACTCGAGGGAGTATAAAACTGGGGTATATCTGAATACTGTTGTCGAGTGCAACCCGGGTATCCATAGGAAAATGTAACTGGTTGTTTCCTCAATTAGACTCTTAAATGTGGTAGAGTCAAGTGATATCCGGGGTCTTCAACAAATAATTGAAAGGACTGATACCCTATATGAGTCTCAACGATGCGATCAATTTGTTGACGTCGAGCATGTGAGAAACAATCATTTGGAGAGGCACTAAGGACTCCTTTCAAAATGATCCGTAGGCACTCATCACTAATGGTGATGAGTCCAAGGCACAGGGGCCTCTGGGTCTATCCTCTGGAATAGATTTGGTTAGCGTCAACAGAGGGAGACTAGCAACTACCAAGGCAATGATGTTTCCTTGATAGGAGTGCGAGGTGTACAACTGAAGTGTGATAGTACTGATGATAGGACTAACACACTATGGGAATGGGTCATAACTGGGGTCATAGAGTGGGTGGACTCAAACTTCCTTTGTTCAGAGCATGATGACATGGTTGACCTGACAGCATAGGAAACTGACTTTTAGGTGTGAGGATTGTAGCTTAAAGGATCAGGGGTATGTATTGCAGACTGGAGTGACTATAAGGGACAAGCTGATGGATGCGATTGGGAGATTCTCAGGGTGACATACTACAAAATACTCTAAACAAAGGCGACCATATTGGGGAAGCTTCCATATGAGTGGACATGATCTGTTGTGGCGCCGAAAAGCATCGTTGGGTCCTTCTTCGTGGTTTTAATGAGCTCTAAGAAGGGATAAAAGTGTGCTCTGAAATGGTACTGTCCTATGGATTTATCCGAGCCCAGGACTATTCATGCTCGTGAGTGCTTTCATTTTTAAGGAGTCTGAAAACGATAAGGAGACTCTGGATTGGTGGAGGAGTACCATCCTGTGGATTTATACGAGCCCAAGATGGTGATTGCTCATGGTTGCTTTCATTTTTAGAGAGTCTGAAAGCGGTAAGTAGACTCCATTGGTGTTATTTTTCCTTATGTTAGTTTCCAAGGCCCGAAAAAGCATAAAATGATGCAAATGGAGAATTCTTCTAGCCGATGTGACTATAGTATTCATTTTTTGTAATTAGTCTACAAGGTCAGGAAAAGGGGTAAACTTATACCAGGTAGACGCCCTTTCAGATACTTTTAGCGAGCATGAAGGGAAGCAAGATTGCTCGGTAATCTTTTCATTGTTTTTGGAGTTAGAAAAGAGCTTAACAGAAACTCCCTAAGTGCCTTTTTCGTAAAAGAGTTGATCGGCCTGAAAAAGGGATAAAATTATACTGAACAAAAGTAATGGTGAGGCAAGGAGGAAGTGTTCGATCAAGGGACAAGTATGGGAACCAATAATAGTGGTAGGGGGGAACACTTGATGAGGCCTCATTGTGGGTTGATGAATGATAGCAAAACAACGCCATAATTGGGGTATGGATAGAGTGGATGGCTCATGTATAAGTTGTGATGCACAAAATTGTAAAACTCGACAGCGGCCAATGCGGCCCGCAAATCAAGGTAACAAGGTGTAGGGACAGAATGTCAAAAAGGGTTTCTTGTTAGGGCGAGAAATGATCTCAAGCATCATCACGAGTGCGAAAAACTGAATCCAACGATATAAAGAATGTTAAAAATGGACAACGGCCGATGTGGCACACAAACCGAGGTGACGAGGGGCGTGTGAAACAATGCCCAAAAAATCTTGTGGTGAGAGCGAGAAATGATCTCAAGCATCATCACAAGTTCAGAAAACTAAATTCGATGGTATAAAAATCACCAATAAACTGACAACAGCGGATATGGCATGCAAATCGAGGTGGTGTGGGGCATGGAAAAAATGCTCAAAAATTTTTGGTGAGAGCGAGAAATGGTCTTAAGCATCATCACAGGCATGGAAATATGAATCCGGTGGTGCAAATGGTGCAAACAACGGAGGTCATAAGGACTCCGGAATGGTCAAAGGAAATAACTAGGTTAAAAAATGGCTACAAATAAAGGTGAGCCCACCAAGCCAAGGATGCAGTGGTGGGGAGAAATGATGACCCGCTGGGGAAGAATACTAGGTGTATCAAATCAAATCAAATATACAAGTGATATGTGACCTCAAAAATGGTTGATATCACGCATGTGAAAAAGTGAGCAGGGTTAATGACCTGCCCCCATGCTATGTGCATGGGGTTTATGATTGTGGATCACATATGTGTTGGTTTGAACAATGGGGTCATTGAAGTGCTGAGATAGATGTGATGGGGTAGGGTCAAAATGATTGATCATACCCCCTATCCCAGGTTCGAGGTAATCTATTATGCCCCCTAAATCAGAGGTGTCAATGCGGTGCAGATGTTGTCTTAGAGAGGGATCAATAGGGCATTGACCAATTGCTGGCGGGGGGTGTACCATGAGGCTGTGGGCCGTGGTGGCATACTGAAGTGATGATATGATGATGGGGGATTTCCCTTGCGGGGTGGATGCCCCCAATATCACCGATGAGAATGACAATGATGATGAGTAGGCAAGTTTTTGGGCCTACCCCCATGCTGTGGAAATGTGGTTTCCTCGTTGATTTGAAAAGGTTGAACATGTGGGTCGAAGAGATTAGTGGAAGGGACCGACCGAACAAAGGGGTCTCTAGTGGAAATCGTGTAAATTGTGTTAATCTCTTCCGAGGAGGAAGATGGTGGGGTATGAATTTCCTCAATAAGAGGAGGGGATGTCTCTAGGTTGGCATTATTCAGTTCATAGAGGGCTGCTCTGTAATCTAGGAGATTGGGACAGTGATGTGAGTAATGGCCATAAATAATGCATATCGCACAAGGGTGGTTGGTATGCAAGGATTTATCACGAGGTTGTGGGGGAAGGTCAAGCTTAACAACTGGGATGTTAGCATCATCATCTAACATTTGCATGTGTTCCTGTAGTGCTGGCAATTGTGGACATTGATGGGTAGCATGTCCTATATCATCGCACAAAGAGCACTTGGGGGGAATATGGATTGTTGGGGGATTCTTCTCCATCTTTAGAGTCAATGGGGCGGTCCGGGTTGTGGGTCCAGTGGTGTAGGTTTGCGGTCCTCTGCCCCCATTGTAACGGAGTTGAGGGGGAGCATTACTAGATGTTGATGCAGTGGCCCTTGTTGCAGGTGGTCGGTTCTGGATGTTTGCTACACCAAGGGGTGGATAGTTATAAGTATTGATGGGTTGCACCAGTTGTAAAATGACATTCGGTGTCGGGGGAGGGGTTGGGGTAGGTAGGTACCACACAGGTAGTCCTAATGTTAATCCTAGGAGATTAAGTGTATCCATGACTGATATGCTGATGGCGCTTGAAGGGGGAAATAAAAATGGGATAGTATGAATTGGTGTGGCTCCTACGTGAGTTGGAACTGAGGGTGGTTGTGGGAGTAAAGGGGGTTGTTGGTTTGGTACCTATTTGTTATGCGAGAGGGTGCACAAATCATATATCTTGGTTATCTTCAAAGGGGGTGGGATGGATTGGAAGGCAGAAGTCATACTTGATTCCGAGTATAATCCGGGTCTGACTGTGGAGACAAACAATGTAGGTGTGTTATGAACTAGTTGTTCAATCATAGGGAGAACATTTTCAGGTGCAGCAGGGGCGTATTGGTTTTGATGTGTTTGGAGATTCTGTCAATCGATGAAATCATAAGGAGATGATGAGTACCTGAATCCATCGGTTGGTTTGTGTGTGCAGCGTATGTGATTTGTTGTTGTTGTGTTGTGGTTCCTTGAGGAGGATCCAACGGACGAGTGTTCACCACTCCTTGTGTGGGAAAAGGATTCTGCAGCACCATGGGTTGTGGTTGAGGAGGTGGTGCTAGTTGTGTTGCGTGCCTTCAGCGTTGGGCATCATCAGTCCACAGTTGGCACGCTCGATCCAAATGGGGGCAAGTGTGTGTGTAATGGTCGTATCCCCGCATATAGAACATGGGTGGTTTGTTCATAAATTGTGGTTCTTACCCTATTTCGGTGGTCAATCAGGGTTTTGGTTGGAGGGGGTAGCATTGTTGTTGTTTGGAGGATAAGTCTGAGCAATTGAAAGTTGTGGTGTAGCAAGCACTGCCTATGTTGGGTAATAAGCCGTTGGGGCTTATGAGTGAAGAGAAGCATGTGTAGCTTGCTGATGGTAATACGCATGGGGTGCAACCAGAGGTGGATAGGATGAAGGTGCATGACCATAAGACCATGGTGGACATGAGGGTCCATGAGTGCGGTGGAGGTGGGCCATGGGAGCATACGAAGTTGTAGCTCCGGAGTGAGATGTGGCCCGCGAAAGATCGGGGCCGGTATTATTGCGCATAATGGAAAAGGGTTGGTTGTGGGACGCAACTTGTCTAATGATGTCGTCGGCGGCGTGGGATGCCCCTGGCGTGTTAGTCCAGGAGGAATCGCCATGGGGAGCATCAAGTAAAATGGTATACAAGTAGCCACACTGGGCATAGATCAGATCAAATTGCTGGGCTTTTAAAATGGCTTCTTCTTCCGACTGGGGTCGTTCAGAAGCTACCTCCTTGGCTATGAGCGGAAGGAGGGATTTCAGGAACCAATACAGGAAGATATGGTCATCTAGCTTAATCTTGCAGAGACTACGACGCTTACGCCACTCATGGATATGATCTGTGATATGGGTGGTCGTATTCTGTCTACAAGAAAGTAGGATTTCTACTCCTGCATCATAGCATACGGGTAGTTGGAAGAACTATAGGAAAGTTGATGCGAGGAATGTAAACATAGGGTGTGTCCCATGTGGCTGCTCAATATACCATTTGGCTGTCGAGCCAGTAAAATTTCTTTGTAAAAGTCAGAGTTGAATGGAATCATCAACTATGGAGTTTGAGGAACACCATAGGTGAAACGACATAACGTGATTTTGTGGGTCTTCTCCAGCCTTCCCTTCAAACTTTGGGATGTCTAACGGGAGCTTTGTGGGCATGGGGGGCCAGGTAGGGTCATTTCTAATGGGTTCATTTGTTAACCTTTCCAGGTATGGTAAGTTTAAACTAGCCATAAATGGCAGACTGGCGGAGGGGTGTGACATGGTTGCTCGAGAATAAGTGTTAGTGGTAGCATTATGGGTTGAGCCACTACCCCCAAGGGGGATATTAGTTGTAAAAGGGATGTGCCCTCCACCTAAATATGTGTGGGAGGGGCCAATGCCCCCAAGTGCAACATGAGTTACAGATGGGTTAGGATTAGGTATAGTAGAACCTGGGTTTGGTATGGTGGAAGTGTTTCCTGTCAAGGGCATACCTTGAGTGTGTGTAGGTCCCATGTTGGGCATGCCTAAGGTAGGTTTGGGTCCCATGTTGGGAATCCCTAAGGGAGGTGTGGTAGATGTGGCTACCGTGGTGGCCATTGTGGTGGCAAGAGTGGTTGATGTTCCACCAACAGTCCCTGTGAAGAAAGGGTCAAAAGTTGTACTAGCCATGTGGCTATTGGGTGCGGTTTAAATGGGGTTTTTGGATTCTTCCTCAGAGTCAGATGTTGAATGAGGTGCATCAGAATCGGATGACGGGGCTCTATGTTGATGACATGTGGAGTCGAGTGATAAATCTTTACGTCTATAACGTGTGGTGTCAAGTGAACCAAACTAAGGGGGTTCACCCCTGAAACGTCGAGAACGTCTCGGGGACTCAATGGTGACAGTCGTATGATTAATCTAATGGGGGTGGTGGTGAGTGTAAAGCTCGAAAAACCCTAGTGCAACCGTGTGTGCAGAAGGGGAGCACAAAAAATAATGGCACTCAGGCCAACAACCAAACTCGAAACACTTACTATAACAACTGTTCTATAGTAAGTGGAGTAATAAAAAAATGTGGTCAAAATACCAACATGCAAATGGCTCCTAAAAATAGAAAAAGGTGGACTCACTGACCAAGGGGAGGAAATAGAGCATGCAACCACCTAACTAAAAAGTATTATGACTCAACAAGACATATCCTCTGCAAGGTGATGAAATACAAGTCAGAAAATGTGAATTGTAGAACCAAAGGCTAGATATCCCCCTACCAGGAGGGACATCAGGTAGACAATCCTAGAAGATAGGTCACTAAGATACCTCATTCATGACACGTCTGGCTAGGTGAATCTCCAGCTCTTGTTCTATCACTGTTGTACTCCCGTACAATGAAAACAACGAGTAGGTATCCTTTGGTGACTGAATGGATTGCGGTATTCCACTCAGGCCTCCAGAACCAGTCTAGCTACTTCAACCCTCCTAAGGGAGAGGCCTTTCTAACGAATTGGTTTTAAACCATGCCAACAAATAATAAGATATTTTGGTACCCTAAAAGTCAACCACTATGTCTCAACATGTAAGTGAGTGAGGGGTGTTATTTGGATACTTATCCCCTCAATCCTACCTAACTACAATATTCTTTTTGCGATCCCCAAGTGGGGTCAGAATGTTGGTTGAGTTAAGCAGATTTTAAGGCTCACTTTGATTTAGGTGACAGATTGTGTGATGGTGTGGTTGTGTACAAAAATAATCTGCCTCTCTTGGGCGACTATTACAAATTAAAAGAACGATTTCAATTTGTAAAAAATGAAAAACCGATTTAAATGTAAATGCTTTAATAATATTTTCAAAAAATATGGATTATTTAAAAAGATAAAGGTAAAGAAAATATTATAAAGATGAGTGAATCTCTAATGTATCACTTGGGTGAAATATGAAGCAACTTAAATTTCTGATTTTAACTTGCAAAACATGAGATTTTTAACTAAAAAATGCTTCACTACTTTTTCTTTCAATAAACTGAAATTTTTTAAAATGATACAGTAAAGCAAGTATCAGAAAAGTGCAGCTAGCAAAATGGGTGTAAGTAAATAAGCCTACTAAAAATATGATGAAAGAGATAGCAATGCATGTAGACAGGAGTCTATCCAGTGCTACGACAAGCCAAAAGTAAACAAAAGTGCTATGAGCAGAATATAGAGTATGAGAGGGTCGACTACAATGGGTAGAGTATATAAATAACACTAAAAAAAAAATGGAGAAACGTATATGAAAAATTTATTAATAATGATAGGATATTTGGATTCCTTGTTCGAAAACACCAAATTTGAAAAAAAAAATCGTCTCAAACAGAGTTCGGGAGAGGGAGATACGACTGTTTGAAAGTTGAGTCGCGCTGCCAGGAGATTACATTGCGGGTTTCGAGTTGAAAGCCACGATGTATATCGCAGCGATATGGGAAAAAGTCACGATGTGCAGCATGGAAAACAGGTGAAAATCTACGATGTGCAGTGAGGAAAATAGGTGAAAAGCCGCGATGTGCAGCGCGGAAAACAGGCGAAAAGCCGTGATGTGCAGCGCGGAAAACATGCTTAAAGCCGCGATGTGCAACGCGACTGTGGGTGTTGAAAGCCGCGATGTGCAGACGGAAAATAGTCACCAAAAAACGAACCCAAAAATTGAAATTTCGGGTTGTTTGGGCTGCAGAAAGGGCCAATGGCTAGGGTAACAATGAAGAGGCTGACTAGTATGGCAGATACACAACCTTAAAGGGAAAAAACAACTAACATATGGATCTAAAGCAAAGATTCAATAATTAAAAAACGAAGTGGAGTCGCCAAAAACTATTGCTTGGTTTTTCAACCAGCATGTGCTAAAGAGCACCTGCTAACTAGTAGCAGCAGTCTCAATGTAAAATTAAAAAACTAATGTAAATAATAATAAATCTGATTTAACATGTGCAAAGAAAGAAAACTAGATTTAAGAACAATAAACAATGAGATCTATGAGAAAAACAAGAAAATAAAAAATTTGATCTTTTGTATTACCTCAAATGGTGGGAATGGTGAGTTTGAGTAGCTCCAAGGTTGAGATGTTCCAATGGTCCAATGGTCTCTTCTTCTCCAAAGCTCTAATGGGGATCTTCAAACTCAAAAGTGAGGCTAGGGCTCTCAAAAGTGAATTTTGCAGCATAAGAATAGGATGAATGTGGATGAATAGTGAGGAGCCCCTATCACCTTTTTATAGATTTTTGGTGATGGGGAATACCATTATGGCTTAAGGAAACCAATGGTATTGACCAAAATGGTTTAGGTTTCTTTTTCCCTCTTTTTACTTTTTTGAATATATTTTATATTTTTATTCCATTTTAATATTTTTGGGGAATTTTGGACCCTTTTTTAGGGTTTTTTGTATTTTTTTTGAGGAAAATTACATAGTTTGAGTGGAAAAAGAATGGGTTTTGGTTTTTTTGGTGACCTTTTGAAGGTTTTAGAGGCTCAAATGGTGGAAAAAGTGGACAAATGGGTCATGAGAATAGGAGAATAAGCTAGTGAGCACTTTTTGGGTGTTAACAATAGTCAACTATGGTACATCAAAGTCAACCATTTGTAACAAAATTCAACCATGGTTAACTAATGTCAAACATGGTTGTCACATCCCCTCTTCATTAATCCGACCAACATTGAAGGTGCATGAACCAGATCTTGGGGCATTAAGAACTCACCCTAAATCCATTTAATACCACACTGAAACATGCATGCATACATGTGTAAATGAAAGATCAAATATACAGTGGAATGGGGTTCATCCACACAATGACAACATGCATGTAGAAGAATTACATCTCAGTCATACAAACAAAATTATTCCAATTTAAATGCAAGAGAATGCTTATCTTTATCAACGTAGATCCAAGCAACTGGTTGTGTAAGAGCGATTTTCCACCCAACCATAGGCACTCAATCTAGAATATACTCTTTCTGCTACGAGGCCACCCCCTAGTTGGGCTAGGATTCCACCATGGAGAAGGAAAACACCTACAGGATTCTATCTCTCGGCCCACAACAAAAAAATTTCCCTCCATGCTTAGCCAATTTCTCTTACAGAGCTCTACACCATCTCACTCAACAAATACAGCCTTGGCTTTTACAATACCTTCCCCACACAACACCCTTCTAGGCTTAGGCATCCCCTTCACCAATCCATGGTTCTCTTGGGAGATCCATCTTTCCAGGTACTTCTAGTGCGTGCATAGAAGAAGACCAATTTGCTATGATGCTAGAGAACCACCTGTAACTTCAAATTCGTGGCTTCCTAAGAATCTATGAGCAACAAAACTCAATGTGTAAGGGTCCCTAGCTTTCCCAACCTTTTTGCTCACCGAAAACCATATCCTTTTTCCTCCAAATCAACAACCCTCCTCTAAATTTGAATTTATGGGTTATACACAGCAATGGGGAACTCATGTGAGGTAGCTCTGCATGAGAAAAAAAATGATAGAATGTGTGAATGAGATAATGATCCCAAGGAAGATGGGAAAATGGGTGAAAAGACAACTGAAATTTCTTATGACTATAGAAGAAAAGGACTGTTGTCACTATGTGGTTGATTTTTAGTAGCTAACGAGACTGTCACCAAATTCAGTCACCCCCATGCTTCATAAACTATGTGAGGTGACTTTTCCCACCAATCTCACATATGCATTTAATGATTGGGTTCAATAGTCAAAAGGAGGTGATTTGCTCATTTAAAAACACAAGACATATTTTGAATGAGTTCTAAGGTTGACACTTGGTAGCTTAGAATTTAGTCACCCATGGGCCCCATTCCTCTCCCTTTCTAGTGGAATTATAGCCCCTTTGGTGCTCTTGATGAACTTTGGTTGTCATCGATGTCAACTAATGTCAAAGAGGATTCAGTACTCCTATTCCAGTTGAATAAGTATATGAAAACCACTTTGAAGAAGTATATGGAAACCAATTTGAATAAATACATAAAAAGTATATCCAAAAGTACATCAAGCATATCCAGTTTGAAGAAGTACATAAGGAATACATTCAGTACATGTGCAAGTCCCATGTCCACCTAGTCATTTTACTTCAAGGAAATGCCAAGGAGATGGTTGGACAAGTTTCGGGAGTGTGCAAGTGGTTTGGAAACAATAAGCGGTTGGATAGGTATACAAGCCCCAAAATTGTGCATGACACACCAATTAGACAAAGTATACAAGTTGTTGAAGCCGCAATAGTATCGGAAGAAAGTGGCGAGTAGAGAATTCAAGTGTACAAGTCCCGCAAGCGATGGTACATAAAGGGTGAGAGACCCACTAGACAAAGGACCAAGTATGCACAAGAACCTCAAGAGATGACACCTCGGTGGTGCAGAACATGACAAGTGGTGGAAGCGTGAAGAAAGCAGTGCCATGAATCAAGGAAGAAGGAATGTTGTGACCAACTTGTAGTCATACCGTCCACGCAGGATAAGTATAAATAAGAATACGAGACGGAGAGTTGATGTAAGGTTGTAAGCTCAAGACGGGAAGATACAGATTTCACAAGCTTCTTATCTCGGGGCATCAAGGGCTCGTGGAACCAGAACAACATGATCTAGTAGAGAGTCGAATGCGCACGAATAGAAGAAAAATAATTGATGATGGTGTGCAAGATGATGTAGTTTATATGTGAGAATTGCGCAAATACATAAATGCAGAACTACAGAGCATGCGCAAGTGCGTGAGAATTGAATGACAGTATTGTAGACAGTACACATAAAGTCACAGATTATCTAAGACAAGTGCATGAGGACTGACTTGAAGTATAACTAGTAATGTGCAAATTACTTTATCTGATGCACTAAAACAAAGTTGTTGCACAGTAAACGATGCACATTATGATAATGGTGATTTGAGACAAGTGCAAAGAACAGAAAGGATACATCATAGATGATGCACAGAAGGTCGTAGATTATTTAAATATTGATGCACTAATATAGAAGTGTGATATCACAGAAGGTGCGCAGATTTATCTGATACTGATGAGCGAAGTCAGAACAACAATATAGTAGAAGGTGTAGTATCAGTTGAAGTTGCAAATGCGGGGGAGCAGAATGACATACTGAACCAGAGCATAGACTACAGAATGTCATGAAGATGCAGTAAAGCAGAATGTCATGAAGATGCAATAAAGTGAAGTACGAATTCAAGAGTATAATGTTGATGTCGTCACTTGAAGTTCATGATACAGATCAGTGATTGCAATATTGCAAGGTTATAGTAGGTGTGCACATCATTGCAAACAACATACTATCAGAAGAGTGCATGGATTAGAAGAGCAGCAAGGAAATATATTCTACAGTCATATTAGGGTGGAAGGATGGGTCAAGGAGTAGGGGGTTGGTGCCTCCTTCTAGTTGGAGTTGGTAAATTAGGGAATCGGTGCTTCTTTTAGGTTATTTCCTTTAAAAGAAGGGGTTCAATTCCTCCTTCTAGTTGGTGCTGGAGAACTTCGAAAGTTGGTGCTTCCTTGAATGTAATCTTTTAACATAAGAGAGAATTATGTGGTTTTCTCTGGTTTTGGTTTCCAAGTAAAAATATGTGTGTTCTGTTTTTTGTGCAAATGTGAATGAATGTTATTGTTTATGTGAATGCATAATTTAAGTTCAAGTTAAATGTGATATGAAGTAAAAATTGTTCATAACTGCGTTAATACGGATTCACCCCCCTCTTAGTATTAATAATATTCCAACAATTGGTATCAGAACAGTTGTCTTTAGTAACAACTTAACATCTAGAAGATAGATCAGTGCGCATATATGAACACGTATGAAAATTTATTTATGGATCACAATGATGATCTAATAGATATGGACACAGAATATCAAGGGATGGCTGAAGTAGATTCTAAAGGAGAGATAATCAGTGCTTTGGAAGAGATAAAGAAATCAAACAAGAAAAGTAAACATTTACAGGAATCCCTACTAAAATTAGAAGCATACAAATCAAGGCAGTTGAATTTGAGAAAAGAAAAGTGTGAGAAACTAGAAGCTAAGATCACTTGTCTGAAGATAGAACTTGAAAAATTCAGTATCTAGTTGGAACATGAAAACAACACCAAAATCCTACCAAAATGAGACTATGAGGGTTCAATATTTGTACTTGATACAAAGAGTTATGCTAATGCACTCAAAATTTATACTCCAATGAACTATCAAAATTTTGAAGAATCAATGCACATGGAAACTAGACTTGTGTAATTCAGAAGATCTCATCCAATCAGATATCAAATTCTCTTTCTGGGTAATTACTATTTCTGTCATAATTTCGGTCATAAGGCAGTAAACTATAGAGCATATGAAAATGCAAATGCTAGACTAGATAACAACTATAATCAAGCCAGTTTTAGACATAACAATGCTAGAAAATCAGCTTAAACTCCAAAAGAAAATGCCAATCCATTCAGCCAGGGTATTTTTTAAGGATTACAAAAGTATACATAAGTATAGTATTCTAGGCGATTATTTTGGAATTAAAAAACATATATATAGATTGGTAGGTGAATATTAAATATGAAACATACAATTTACTACTAAATGTTGTAAATTTTGGCGAATATTATGATAAAAAAACATATTTTATGTAAATATAGGTGATATTAGCGACTAAAAATGACCAAATAGAGAATTTATTTTTTGAAAAAAATCCCAAAAAATAGCCATTTGGAAAAATTTCGGCACCTAAAAATTTCCATGCATTCAGCCTCCTGAACTTAGATATTGAATGCTATAAGTGCCATAATCACAATCATAAAAGTCAGGATTGTAAAGATCAGTTACCATATGCATAATTGGTCGAAGACAAAAACATCCCTAGAAAGGTAGAGTTGGAAGAATGAGGTCTAGCTCTACATGCACAAAATAAGAAGGGACAATGGTACATTGATAGTGGTTGTTCTAAGCACATGACATGGGACATAAATACTTTCCTAAAATACAGGGAATAAAAGGGAGGAAGTGTCTACTTTGGGGATAACAGCTCAACCAAAATCCTAGGTAAGGGCTTGGTAAGCTTGGGAAATAGAAGGACCAAAGCAGAAAATGTCTTACTGGTTGAAAACATGAAGCACAATCTCCTTAGAGTTAGTTAGATGTGTGATCTAGGACATGCATTGACCTTTGATTCATAAAAATGAAAAATTAGAAATAGGAATACAAGAAGGATAGTAGCAATAGCTACTAGAACCCCCAATAATGTATATATTTTGGATGAAGGAAAGGGAGGAAAATGTTGCATGGGACAAGTAGATGAAAGTTGGATCTGGCATAGAAGATTGGGACATATAAATTTTGACAATCTGGTAGGAATAAGTAAGAAACAAGTTGTAAGAGACATTCCAAGAATCATGAAACCAATAAATTATATTTTCAAGCACCGTCTACACGGAAAGAAATATGGCATAGAAGATTGGGACATATAAATTTTGACAATCTGGTAGGAATCAGTAAGAAACAAGTTGTAAGAGACATTCCAAGAATCATGAAACCAATAAATTATATTTTCAAGCACTATCTACACGAAAAGAAAACAAGAGTCATATTTAAAACAAAAGAGTACTACACATCAAAACCTTTGGAACTAGTGCACTCAGATCTCTGTGGTCCAATGATAACTAAAGGGTTAAATGCTGATTTTACTAGGATGACATGGTTGTTCTTCCTTAAAGAAAAGTTAGAGACATTCGAATGCTTCAAAGTATTTAAGGAATTCATTGAGAATGAAACCAAGCTAAGGATGAAGTGTTTAAGATATGCCAATGGAGGTGAATAGACGTCGAATAAATTTGAAAACTTTTGTGAAAAACATGGAATCAAGAGACAATTCTCAGTTGCCAAAAATCTGCAGCAAAATGGAGTGGCAGAAAGAAAAAATAGAATTGTGACAGAAATGGCCTTAACAATGTGAAATGATTCAAAACTATCAAATATTTTTTGGACTCATGCCATTCATACAGTTGTACACGTCCTTAACAGATGTCAAATAAGGACAAACAATAACTCGACGCCTTACGAAATTTGGAAAGGGAGGTCAGCCGTAGTCAAGCACTTTAGGGTATTTGGAAGCAAGTGCTATATCAAAAGAAACAATGAAAACCTGGGAAAGTTCGACTCTAGATCATATAAAGGAATTTTTCTTGGATATGCTACAAGAAGCAAAGCATACAAGTGTTATAATATATGACTCATAATAATGGTAGAAAATCTAGATGTAAACGTAGATGAATTGTTCACACATAGGAAAGTAGAAGACAATAATGATCAACCAATATTTGAGAAATCATATGAGGAACTTCCCGAAAATAAAGATTCACCCCCCTCTTAGTATTAATAAGATTGCAACATCTCTTTACACAACCATTATTGGACCATTTTATCATTTATGCACCTAATATTTACATATATTTCAAGTTAGCATGTGAAGCCAACCATATGGTCCAAATAACAATATTACATCATACATGCCTAGCCATTCACTAATCGGTCCTTGGCCTTGATCTCCGGTCTAGGAATTCACACTAGCATATTTACATCATTTATATACTTTAATTGAATATATTATGAGGGTAAAACTAGGGGCATTACAATCCTATCCCCATTGGAATAAAACTGGTATTACAATCCCCTCCCCTTTGGAATAACACTATCCTCGATGTTTTCTTTATTTTTAGCAAGGTTCCATGTCCTTCTTTTTAGCTGCAACTGCAATGCTTTTCTCATCAAGGACACTTTGTCTTGCTACTAACTATCTTGGATTGAAATTCTCCATCATTCCTTTGTGTCACCTTAGAACACTTCCAAGGTATTTGGCATCCATCAATACCTATGCTCAAACAATCAGTCTATTCACATGTCAAATCCATTCTCATAGGATTCATCTCTTAACAAGAGTTTCAAAACCATAACTGAATCATATACACATGCATATTCACATTAAATAAGCAAGAAGATTCAAAATAAACCAAATACTTATATTTATAAACATATTCCTTTAGCTCCACAGGTATCCCGCATTAACTTCAAATAATTATGGCACCCACAAGACCTGCCCCACCCCACATAAGGATGGTACATCTTCTATTCTATATAGTCCCTCGAGTGTACCCACCCCTTCCAATGCTCTTTAGGGTGTGCATCGAAAGGTAACCAAGTTTCTACAAGCCTCAGATCACTTGTGCACACGTATAATACACATGTTACACCAACACATCGACTACACCACAACATTCTTGAAATGACCAATGCCAAGCCAGTACACTGATTGGGTTTATCAGGCATTCCATGAACCAATATGCTAATCCAACTCTTCGACTAGGTTTATCAAGCATACAAAAACCATTTCCAATCCAACACCTTGGATGGGTTTATCAATCAATATAAATGAATACAATTGCATGGCCCCTTCTCTTATGAAAACCAGTGGTTCCCTTCAAGAACTCTATAGGTGAATCACTTGACTGTGGGCTAGTATGGTCCCACGATACCCACTCACACAACACAAGGATGGTACCCCTTCTCTGCTACGTATTCCCTTGGGCATACCTATCCTGCTAGTGCTCTTTTCCCTGAGCGTAGAAAGGTTACCAATACCCATGCAAGCCTTCTGGGTACCCATGCTCTTACTGGGTTTAACAAAACTACAGAGAGACAAGCACATGCAAGGAATTTTAGAGGGTTTCTCAAACCCAAGCCACACTTGGAATTTCTTTGCATGCATATTACCTATATTTTTCAAACATGAGGCCCTTCTCATGATGTTTGGATCATGTAGGTCACAACACAAGGTCTTCCCGCAATGTGTCCTCGATGGGGCAATTTTCATATTGGTTGACTCTTGTATGTGGTATCACTCTGTCCCTTATGGATTTACACTTTATTCCATAACCTGGAAATCCACTTACAACATGTCCTCTTGACACAATTCTATATCATCCATAGAATCATTAGCAAAAATTTAAAATATGAAATTTATAAATCTATTCCCTATAAAAATTAGATTTTTCAACCATGAGATCCTTCTCATAAATTTAAATCAAAAAATTTCAAATGTTTCATACAAAAACTAAATTTTTCAACCATGAGATCCTTCTCATAATGTTTGGTTTTTACACATGGTATCTTCCAGTCTTTATTATGGAATTACCCACAATTCCATACCCAAGACAATTCTACCCGTAATATGAAATTTGCAATCAACCAAGCACTTTGTGAGGATCCATGCAACTAATCTTTTCATTGCAGCATTTACAACAGTCACTAAAGTGATCTCAAAATTACAACAATCAATAGTTCAAACACTATCAATTGTTAATATCTCAAAGGAAATGAAATACATTCACTTTATATGCATCATTATCGCCATAAAATTGCAAGAAACAATCACATTAACTATGCAATCAAGTAAAAATTTCAATATTCATGATTACACAATCATATCCTTTCATGCAACTTTGTCCTTCCAACAGAGCATCCTTGTAGCCCATCAATCATGACTACCTTTTGCATGCAAGTCTTTCCCCTGCATCCATATCAGCTGATGAAATGATCTTAGAATTGCCAAAAAATCTATCATTCCATCTACTAATTAAATCAATATGCTACAATCATGCATTTACGCAATGCATCTTTACATATGTACCCACACATATGTAGGCCTAGTCAACAATATTTTCAAAAAAATTTAATGCAAATTCACGCAATGCACCCTTGCATTGATTCATGAATATCATATTGTCATGTTATCATACTCACACTTGCATATCACTTGTCAAGCTGCTCCCTTCACTACTTAACAGTCTCTTGGGAGCACATGGAACCTCATCCCAATAATTAATTCAATGTGCATAATTCACTTATGCTCATGCACTCGATGCACTCCAACATTTCTCTAAAATATTTATGTGCCTACATATGTGTCCTACCATGGTATGTTGGACATCCTAGCCAATGCTTTGACACGATACCTAACCATGTCCCCCAATCACTTGGTTAACTATCTAGTGCCTTCTTTCTTCACCTGAACACAGCATTGGGAGCTCACTCACTCCCTTCATGTTGGAAAAGAGGTTTCATCCTAGATTAACACCAATGGGGATTTCATGGGGTATAAGGTTCCTTACCATTACTACCCCATTATTTACCATCCTTGTGGAATTCCATTCACATAAATTCCTTCAATATTACATGCATAATATTACATGCATACCATTTTATGACTATTAAAATATCACTAAAGGGATTCTTACCTAATTCCCATTTCAATACTCATGCAATCAACATAACCCATTACCTACATGGATTCCATTAACATCTTTTATGTTACTTGATCAGTTGGTCTCTTACGAAGGGTTACATAATCCTTCCACCAACCTATTGATCATAGTTTTAGTGCCTCAACTTTTCTTCAAAATGATATTGGTTACATGTAATAGCATCATCGACATCTTCAACCATGCTTCAACCATCTTTGGTTAGACAATCATCATCAACCAAAAAAATTGTCATTAGTGTCTCATTGCATATGTAAAACCTCACTACTTTTACCAATATGGAATATCATATGCATGCATAAGCAAGTTCACATATAATATCCATTATCTCTTAATATGCATAGTAGTGCATATTTATTTCAGCTATCTAATCACTTTGCATTTCCAACAATAATATGGCAAAATTTCAGTATATTAAACTTAGAATATATAAATGTAACAACAAGATAAGAGTCAAGGAATTCTCCCTTTCCAATTCATCATCATAGCGTGTAATTTCTCTTCCACATCATAGTTGATCCAATTTCACGGCCTCTCTACCAAAAACACAAGCAATTATTAGCTATGATATTTGCACCAAGCAACAATTCAATATGTACACACGTGTATAACATTTATACTTGCTACTTTCCAAGTATGGAATTCCTATGCTATAAACAAAAATAGTTTAAGATGAGAAATTTCCCTCTGTATCAACATTTCCTTATGGATATTATTCTCCAATTTATTTTTCAACCATATTATCAACCCTATGTAGCTTTCCTTGGTCATTACAATGATTCTTATTGCACGATGTTCACATTGCCTTACTGCTCCAATTGCTTTAAGAAATTATGGCCAAATCCAACTTGACCTTTCTTGGAATTCCTAGCACTTATCAGTGCTACAATTGATTCAATTCCAACTCCGTAAGGAGTCTTTTCAAAGTCCATTATATTCCCTTGCACCTCATTCAACTATGATACTCCCTTCCCTTTCTTATGGAAATATTTGCCACAATTCTGAACCACATACTTGATTCACACATGGGAATGCCTCATTTCTTAATTGATAGCCTTTGCATGGCCACTCTGTCACTATCATGAACCACATGATAAGTCCACATACTAGAATTTTTTATTCTATCAGTCACATCTTCTGGATGAATAAAAAATTTATTACCCCTTCTCATTACTTATTCATAATTTGTTGGTTCATCAACAACTTCTCTTAGCATGTAATCACTTTCCCACAAGGATAATTCACCTATCACCTTTACAAGATGCATGTTCCTTTACTTGCTGGTATATTCCATACCTTGCTCAGCATTCTCTTATGGTATACAATATCCATCTCCAATAATCAATAGCTCCCATGTCTCTTTCTTTCAATTCAAATTACAAATTCTGAACATAGAGAATGCATTGCATGCATCCTGGATAAGGAACCATCACTTCTTCTTAGTTCCCTTCTTCCATCAGGAGTGTTTATGAAATTCAATCTGCAAGAGTGCATTCTTATCCATTCAACATGTTTTCTCACATGTTAACATAAATTTCAATAATACTCTCAATTGAGTATCACTGCTCATTAATGGTACTACCTTGTTACCAAGCATCCAACCAGACTTGGTTCAATTCTTTCACATTTCTAGCTAACAAGCAATTTTACCATGATTGATTTCCCAGTTGTACCTCCACTTTATTGTGGGGCCATTATTACCATGTTACGGGTGTCATAATATTTACTCACTTTGAGTCACTTCATCTCTAGTACACTCTTATACCATTATACAAATTTTTCCCAAGATTTTGGGTTACTTTGAAATTCACCCACATTGAAAATGTTATTTCTCAATCAAGCCTAGAGGCTCTGTTCTACATTCCTTCTAAAACAACTAGAAACATGTTTCAAAATAAGAAAATTCTATTTTTTATTCTCCCATGGATAATATTTCCAATGGCTATAAGTATGTCCTTTAAGATTATTGAGCAATAAACTAAAATCCCTTCAAAATTGCTAATTTCTATCAAATTACAGAAACATCTGACACACCCTTTTATAATCCACAACTTGCCCAATTATCCCTCGGACTGTTATCATAGTGCAACATTTCCATTTCTATGAGTCTTGTCATCACCATATGAATTTCTAAAAATCGATGATGTCTCAAAGGGATGATGAGGGTCAACGAGGATTTCCCCCTTGTGGCTTCTGTGTACAACTGTAGGGTGGGTTGAGGGAAGCACCCTCATTTTTTTTTGTAAATCTTTAAATTTCGTGCAATCAAGCACATAATTTCAATGCCATTTTTCGATTTCTGGCACCTAGAAATCATCATGGAAATTCACTTGCAAAACTGCCCAATTTCTCTGTTTCGATGGACTTATCCAAGTCTCTCAATACATCGACCCCTTTTTTCCAAGTGTTGTGACACTCATTGGTGGATTTCTCAAAACCCGGTGTAACACCATTTCGACGAATATCCCAAAACTTGTCGAAGTACCACATCAATGAACTTTTCCAAAACTCGTCGAAACCATTGGTGAACTTTATCCAACTTCACCAAAATGTGTTGGTGGACTTTCACAAAACTCACCAAACACTTTGTCAGTGAACTTTCCAAAAATCGCCAAAACACTTGTTGGAAAACTTTCTCCAAAACACGTTGAAACGTGTTGGCAAAATTTTTCAAAATGCACCAAAACACGTCGGAAATTTTTCTCCAACCTCTTTGAATCGCTTGTCGATGGGATTTTCTAAAACACACTGAAATGCGTCAGCGTAAATTTTCAAAATGCACCGAAACACATCGGTAGAACTTCGTGAAACTCATCGAAATGCTTATCGATGAACTTCTCAAATCTTGTCGAAATGTCCTCAGAGGAACTTGGTGAAACTCGTTGAAACACTTCGGCACAACTTGTTGAACTTCACTAAAATGCGTCAGTGGAAACTCACTTAAGTTCTTTGAAATGCATCAGTGTAACTTATCCAACTTCGCTGAAATTGCACATCGGCGAATTTTTCAAACTTCGTCGAAACTGCACATCAATAAAACTCATCTAATTTCACTGAGACACTTCAATGCAACTCATCAAAACCTGCCGATACATGCTTTGCAAAAACTCAAAATTTTGGAGTGATAAAGGAGAAAACTTAACATTTCAATCCATGTGATTTATCCCATACAAGACTGATGTTGCAACATGTAGCTCTAATACCACACTATCATGTTCCCTCTTCATAAATCAAGCCAACATTGAAGGGGGATGAACCAGATCTTGGGGCCTCAAGAACTCACCCTGAATCGATCTAATACCACATTGAAACATGCGTGCATACACATGAAAATGCAGGATAAAATATATAGTGGAATGGGGTCGATCAACATAATGACAACATGCATGTAGAAGCAATATATTGCAATCATACAAACAAAATTATGCCAATTTAAATGCAAGAGAATACTTATCTTTATCAATGTAGATCCAAGCAACTGACTATGTAAGAGCGATTTTCCACCCAACCATAGGCACTCTGTCCAGCATATATTATTGTTGCTACAAGTCCACCCCCAAGATAGGCTATGATGCCACCAGGGAGAATGAAAACACCTACAAGCTTCTATCTCTCATCCCACAACAAAAAAAATTCACTCTATGCTTAGCCAATTGCTCTTACATAGCTCTACATGATCTCACTCAACAAATATAGCCTTGGATTCCACAATAAATGCCCCACGCAACACCCTTCTAGGGTCAAGCATCCCCTTCACCAATCCATGGTTCTCTTGGGAGATCCATCTTGCCAGGTGCTTCTAGTGTGTGCTTAGAAGAAGACCAATCTATTATGATGCAAGAGAACAAGTTGTAGCTTTAGATTTGTGGATTCCTAAGAATTTGTGAGCAACAAAACTCGATGGGTAAGGGTCCTTAGATTTCCCAGCCTATGTGCTCACCTACAACCATCTGCCTTTTCCTTCAAATCAACAACCCTCCTCTAAATTCGAATTTATGGGTTATACACAACAATGGGGAACTCATGTGAGGTAGCTTTGCATGAGAACAAAAATGAGAGAATGTGTGAATGAGAGAATGACCCCAAGGGATATGGGAAAATGGGTGAGAAGGAAACTAACATTTCTTCTGACTATATAAGAAAAGGACTATTGTCACTGTCGCACTGATTTTTAGCTGCTGACAGGACTGTCACCAAAGTTGAATTAGTTCTAAGGTTGACACTTGGCATATTAGGATTTAGTAACGCATGATCTCCCTTCCTCTCCCCCTCTGGTAGAATCATAGCCCCTTTGGTGCTCTTTACATGGCCATTGTTGGACCATTTTATCATTTATGCACCTAATATTTACATATATTTCGAGTTAGCATGTGAATCCAACCATATGGTCCAAATAACAATATTACATCATTATATATACCTATCCATTCACTAGTTGGGCCTTGGCCCTAAGCTCCACACTAGGAATCCACACAACATATTTACATCATTTACATACTTTAATTGAATACATTACGAGGGTCAAACAAGGGGTATTACAATGGTTAACTATAGTTAACCATGTTCAAACAATAGTCAACCATGGTAAACATACTCAACCTTCATAAACCATGGTCAAACCAAAGTTAACCATGTTTATCCAAGGTTTAACTTTCTCAAACATGTTCAAACATAACAAATAGTGAACTAATGTTATTAAAGAGTATCGGGAATTTAATATTACCTTTATCAACCATATATACGTGTATTATTTATTATGAAATTTTATAGTAAATATTAAAATAATGTGAATAAATTTATATTATGAATACTTTAATATATATTAATAAATGGTATTTAATAATATATTATTTTGGTCATATTCCTATGCTCCAATCGGTAACTAACAACAACCACATTAATAATAATGTGTCTGGTATAGGTTGATAGACATATATTAAGCACATTCTACATTAGAAAACTTTATTAATGTGTTAAATATATTCCTATATATTGGACACATTATTATTAATGGGTTTTTGCTGGTGGAGTAGCTATTAAGGAGGTGGAAGGGGACACATGGCATTGAATGGGAAAGATCTTCCATAATTGTTGCCACCTTCCTCCACTTCAAGAATTTGGCACCACCTTTTACTTATCACTAAATGATTCAATGCTATGAATATAAAATATTGTATTTAATTAATCAAGTAAATTATTAATTAGTTTAATTGAAGGGACGTAACCCTTCTTAAGAATGCTCAAACCTTATAAAAGGCGAGCTATTGTAAAGCATTAAGCATCTTATCAATTCAATAATATATATCTTATTCAATATGGATCTCGCGTCCTAGTTTTTCTACCGCATTTGGTATCAGAGCGGAACGCTCCTCCACCTGAGCTCGGATTCGACTCACACTCAGAGCGGACTCGCTCCTCCTCAAGTGAGCTAGGACTCGGCTCATCCCACCATTCCACTGCATCACTCGCTCCAATCCACCTGCTGCACTTCCATCCACACCATCTTCCCTCTCACGCCATTTGTTCCTCTCCACCATCAGTGCCTTCCTCACTCTTCCACCTGCATCCAACACTTCCCTCTTTCCCACACCTGATCCACGCACTCCATCGTACTACGTTCCCCCATCCCTTCACCGTCGCTGCTACTCCGCATCCCAACACTCTTCCCCTTCTCCCGCGCTCTGCGCCTCCCCTCCGCCTCGACCTTCCCGCAGATCCCTGCACACATCTCCCTACCCCGCGCACTCTGCGCCTCCCTTCCACACCACCTCCACACCAATCTCCCACGCATCCGCCCTTCCTCCTCCACGCTGCATGCCCTCCTCCTCCCGCGCAGCTCTCACCTCCCATCTCTGCGCCCTCTCGCATTTCCCATCGCTCTCCTCATCCGCACCTCGCATCCCCAGTCCCTACATTCCCCCGCCACGCTGCCAATTCCCCACCATCCTCTCTTCTCCTCTTCCTCCACCATCCCCCGCTACCCAAGCCTTGTGCCCACGCCACATCGCTTGCGCCCAAACCACCTGCGTGCTCCCTACCACGACACCCTAGCTGCGTCCTCCCTCCGCTCCATGCACTTCACCTCCAGCCATCCCCTCACACGCTGCGCCCAATCTTCTCCGCCCTCTCCATCTCCACCCACTCTCCCTCCACGTCAAACGTAAACCCTAATTTTTAATAAAAAATAAATATTATATAAAAATTGTTATATTAATATTTAATTTTATTAAAAAACTACAATCCACAAATTATAAAAAAATATTTAAATATAATCATTATTATATTTATTTATTTTATTCATATAATAATTATTGTCTCTACAATAATTTTTTAAATTTAGTCCTACAAAATTAATTCCAATTATTCTCCACCACACTTAAGAAGCATGACTACAGAGTTAAAAGCTCAAATTGCGAAAATAGAGAAGGATTTCCAAACTTTCAAGGACATGACCACCAAGAGCCAAGAAGCATTTAAGAAAGAAATTAAAGAGGAAGTCATTCAAGTAATGGAGCAGAAAATGGACGACAAGTTCGACATTATGAGCAAGGAACAAAAAATGTTAGACCAAAAAATGACGCAGAACCATAATACATTAATGGAGATGTTACAAGAACTAATGCAAAAAAAGGACCAAGGCGGCAGTCCAAATATGCTAGATGCCTCATCTCATATTGTCACACAGGAAGCACTTGCCAAGAATCAAGAAGAATTGCAAAAAGAAATAAAGATTAACAATGCGACGCTTAAGAAAGAGATAGAAACAAAAGTACTGCCAGAGATGGAGGCACGATTAAACAGCCAAATAGAAGCTATCAGTAAGATAGTAGAGAATAAAAAACATAAAAATCACTGCCAACAACGAAGCAGTTCAAATATGTCACTTACGTCATCCAGTAGTTCCGATCCACCATCAAAACATAAAGCAAGAGGGAATCAATATCACCCTTACATAGTGTATCCACCTAAGGCAAAAATAGAGTTGTCGAAATACAATGGAAGTGAAGACCAATGCGTTGCTTGGCTAAACAAAGTAGAAGAATACTTCGACATTTACAATATTCAATCTGACGAGGAGAAGGTGAAATATGCGTCAATGCATATGGAAGGGTATGCCTATAATTGGCACCTTTGGTGGAAGAGAGACAATTTTGCCTACACCTGGAACTTGTTCAAAAATGATTTTTTTAATAGGTTTCAAGGAATCAAGGAAGATGAGTTTTTCAGTAAACTTACGAGATTACAACAAGTTGGAAGTGTTGAGGAATTCACACATCAGTGGGAATCCTTGTCGACACGAGTATTTGGGTTGTCTGACAAACAAAGACTCGAAACCTATTTAGGAGGTCTTAAACCGTACCTCCAAAAAGAGTTAAAGTTACACGACATACCTAACGTAGAGGTAGCAAGACATAAAGCAAAAGCTACAGAACGCAAACTGGAAGGAATAAAAACAAGAGGCGACAACCATTATCGACAAGAAAAAGAGACACAATGTAGGTACTGTGAAGATACGTGGTCACCCGGCCATCAATGCCACAAAGCTCAATCATATGCCTATGAAATGGAAAATAGATCAAAGCCATCTAACAGTTACTCGGTTAATAGAAAGAAGAAGAAAAACATATGTCGTCGATGCGGTGATGATTGGATCCCAGGCCATAAATGTAGGAACAATCAGACAATACAGTGCAAAATCATCAATGGAAAGGAAGTGCAAGTCTCTACACAAGAAATTGCGTTCGATTCTAATACCGACACTGAATCTAAATGAATGACGACATTAGGAAAATACTCAAGCTTTGAGGACAAAGCTTTCCAAAAGGGGAAGGCAATGCTATGAATATAAAATATTGTATTTAATTAATCAAGTAAATTATTAATTAGTTTAATTGAAGGGACGTAACCCTTCTTAAGAATGCTCAAACCTTATAAAAGGCGAGCTATTGTAAAGCATTAAGCATCTTATCAATTCAATAATATATATCTTATTCAATATGGATCTCGCGTCCTAGTTTTTCTGCCGCATTCAACCCCTCTATATTTAATGGTTAAAGGATGACATCAATTCAATCTAAGTGGATTATATATTTTCCTTATTTCCCCTCAAGTTTGGGAAATTATTCTTCCTCCTCTTTCCCACCTTCAAATTATTAAAAGGTATATTACACCAATCATTAATTATTATTATATATATAAATATATGTTTAAAGCATATATTTAAATTTAAGTGGATTTAATTAAGTTAAATATATAAAGTAATGAATAGTTATCCAATTGGAATTCAATTTGATACGGATACTAAAAAAAATTAAAAATACACTCATAATATTTTGATTAATCGAAATTAAATTAAATTATATTAACTTGAGGATGTGACTTCTTACAAATATCTCGGAATTGATATTCATCATAAGATCAATTGGAACTATAGCACCTAGAAAAGGATTAACAAAGGGTGGAAATCTTATTTTGGTCTTGAAAACAATTTTAAAGCTGTCAATCTAGTCATGTGGGATAAAGAGAAGTTCCTCTTTGGGACCCTTTCCATTCCCGTTATCTAATAGGGTTGTGAAGTTTGGAATTGCATCATTTCTAGAGAATCTTAGATAAAGATTGAGCAAATCCAAAATCATTTTAAATTAAAAGCAATATGCCTTATCCTATTCACCTCATAAAAGTGGGTCTTTCGCCCATCAAGAGCATGGATATGACTAGGTACCCAATGTACAAGCATAATATGAATAACATGGGAGATGAGAGACTTCCTAAAATTGCTTTAAAATCAATTCAAAACAACATGTGCATCAAGCAGGGGTGGTGTAAAGATACAATGGCTTGGTTTAAACCATTGGGGCATCGACGAAAATGACACTTTGCAAAATATCAATAATGTCAAAAATATTATTGCATCTAAGTTTAAAGAGAAATTATGGTGTGGGAAATATTTAGAGGTTGAAAGAAAATTAAGATACTATAACGAGGTCATTAACCCTAATATGGAATATTAGAAGTATCTCTCGGTATTAACTAGTTCAAAGAAGAAAATCAATTTAGCCAAGATAAGAACAAACTCTCATTAGATCCATAGAAAAACAAGGTGTTGGTCAATTCCTAAAACACTGTGGGTGGAAAAGATTTGTCATCTTTGTGATTCTATGAGCGTAGAGGATGAAAATCACTCTCTTAGAGTACCCTACTTACACCCATATTGGATCTCAATTTCATAGTATATGCTACAATACAAACCTTTCTAACCTCCTATCTTGCCAAAACTATAGTGAGATAGGAAAGCTTCTCTTCAAGTTTTTTTAGCACAGGAATACAATTTTAAAGAAAACCAATTAATTCCCTTATTTATTTTGAAGGTCTGATAGACCAAAGTTGGTCTCAATGGACATTAATCATTATCGTCGCCATCATCATCATGGTGAAGAAGCTATACACTCTATTTCATAATATTTTGAAATTAATATTTTATTCATAAAAGTTGAAAATGTATCCACCTTTTGTTCATAAAACTTGTAGATTCTGCATGCCTTATGCAAACTTGCTTTGCACTTGAATGTGTGTTATAAGGTAAAGATAAAAGAATGGGGAGGGTCATCGCTTCCATGCTCTTAAGTGAATTGAATGACTTGGTGGTGGTAAATTCAATCTAATTGGTGGTTATTTGAATTTTATGAACTGAATAAATGATTGGCATGCCAAATTAGATGTTCCAATAGTTCATATCATGATCCTTCCCTCCTTTCCATGTCACTCCTTCAGAAAATGAGAATTACACTATGGAAAGATAATAACTTTTCACTAGTAAATTTTTTTAATATTATTGATAATAATAGCAACTAACAAGAGAAAGGCTAGTGGATCCACTTGATGTACTAGATCCACTCGATATCCTTCCGCTCATCATGGTAGGTCATGATTCAAATTTGGAAATACATTGTATATGAAAAAAATTAGTAACCAAATATTCAAACTGCAAATGACAGAAATGCAGTACGTATCGTGAATTATGACAGAATCAAACCACATTTCTGAATTCTTCATATGAATTCGGCCTAATTTTTGCTAACTATTGTTAGAAAACATATTATCATAAATATATGAAGAAATAAAGAAAGACACGAAGATGAACAATGGCAAAAAAGGCATTACATTAATGAGCAATTAAGTTATCTTGCATATGCACATAGATGTACATATATATTACAAAAACACCATAATTGTCATATAACCAAATAACAATTAGGTAAGCTTTAACGAACTATGATTAGATTCTTTAACATCCCCCCTTAATCATAAGTTTGTTAGTGCCTGAAAAAAATACCACTACTTGACAATCAGCAAAGTGTCAAGCAAATTCAGAGAGCATAAAACTCAACAAGGTCAGCTACAAATGGCTGAAAATATCTCTGAAACAAAATCTAGCCGAAGATGAAGACTTCTATTAATTTGCATGGTTTCAAGTTGACCATAAACATCTATTAAATTAGAGAAAAAATTGTATATGTTCTCTAAAAATGTAAACAAGCAGAACCTCATGTCTTCTACTTGATTGGTAGTTTTAGGATGACCATAAACTGTATGAGGAACAAGGCTGCATACTTGTTTCCCATTTGTTCACAATATCACAACAAAAACTTGGAACCTGACTTCAATTTGTAGATGTTATTCCCCCCTGTCAGTCCCTATATCATCAAATCTTGAATCAAAACACTTATGTCCATCTACAGTAATAATATCACGAATCAAACATGTTCGTACCTGTGTATGGATCCGATTGTAAGATCGTTCCAACAACTTGGCTTCTAGTAACTAGCGCCAAGTACATAAACAACCAAAATGCACCTTTTTCTTCCTAATTTTTGGTTGATTCCAACACTTATCTGAAGCATGATTCTTCTTCCCACAAAAAACTGCATGGGTGAAGATCAAAACACTCGAATTTTTTAAGTCCAACTCGATGATAGTGTTGGCACTGTTCAGGTTCGTCGTCCAAAAAATCATCCTCATCATCAATAACACTTGTATCATTATCCATATCAACATTTGCATTAGCACCTTGATCATCATCATGCACCTGTTCATGTTCCATATCATCAACATCAAACAGAAATTCACCACTCACAAACTTGATTGGTTTGGAATAATTAGGTATATGAAAAAGGTCATCATTGGTCTTTTCATATCCTAAACCACATTTGTTTCGTTTAAACTGAAATTCTTCACATGGTCGCAAAAAAGTAAGTTGATTATTATGTTGTTCTGTCACTTCATCCTTCAATTCATCGACTTTATCTGCTTTGTTGTCAGTGTCATCAGTCAAATCTATATTGAACTGATGCTCACAATCAACATGTACATGCTTGTTCTCTAATTCCTTGATGACATCATTTTCATACTTTTCATCTGATTCACTATCAAACAATGGATTATTCTGAAAGAGAATGAAATCAGGATTTTGATGTCGAACACGATTTAACTCATCTAATAACAAGTTGTTTTGAACTTTTAACATGTCCTCCTTTCTATGCATGACTTGCATGCACGTAAGTATAGACATAACAGTTCATTTGCTCAGTGAAACTATGGATCCTGGAGTTGTGTTGATTAATGATTGGAGTTGATGAAACAATTCTTCAATTTTGGCCATTCTTTTAATAATATTTTGTGTACTTTTTAATTGTGATCTTCAAAAAATAAAAGTGCTTAAATATATAATTAAAAAAAATATCAAAAAACCACCACTTACCACATATATACAAAGTCCTAAAACCCCTTTTACAATTTTGGAGGACAACAAAATAAATACCACCCTATAAATCCAAAGAACAAAATCCTTATAACTCCAAATACAAAATCTCTACAATTATATAATTTTCCTCAACTTGTAACTCCTTTACAAATATATGCAAAACCATACACTTATCACTCATTTACAATGTTCGGTTCATAAGTAAGTAATCTTTTCTTTATCATTTTTTTAATCAAAATCATTTTTTCTACCATTTAAATATAACTCACTTATTTTTCTTTACCATTTCTTTAATCAAAATCATTTTCTCTATCATTTAAATATAACTCACTTATAAAGTAATTATTAAATGACATATCTCCTTTTTTATCAAAGATATTCAATCCAACCTTTTTAAAACTCTTTCATTTTAGTCCTCCGATAAATGACACTTTGCACTTAACTCTAAAGGTTACTTGCCACTCATATTAAATTCCGAGCGTTTCTCAACCTCCATGTCATATTTGACTTACTTTCTTTATAGTAAAGAAAGCATATTTCAAATGATGGAATTGTCATCAAAATTAAGATAGGCATCCGTTTATGAAAAAATCTAGTATGCTTCTTAAATGAGATTTGTATACTTTGCATGCCAAGGTATACTGAATTTGAAAAATAATATAGTTCTTCCTCTTACCAAAATGTGGTTGGACGTCAAGGTTTTTCTCCTCACGTGGTTTCTTCCTTTCTCATGGAGGAGCATCAATTCTAGTATGCTCTTTTGAACTTATCCAACGTCATTTAGAGGATGCTTTCACCAAACCTTCTCTTGTGAAGATAGTAACAAACTCGACGACGTTCCAACAAAGTATGCACAATAGCACCATTTTATGTGAAGATCGTGAATTTGTGGTTATGTGAGCCAATCCTGTACCGATACAAACTGCTTTTCTACTGCAAATTCTGGATTGCTTTGAAGGTCTCTCAAACCTCCAGTGGCGTAAAGTTCAAGATAGAGTTACCAAAACCTTCAGGTATATCAAACTATCCTGCACAACTGATTTGGACTTTCAATAATAATTTGATGTCAACGCTAGGCTGAAAATTCAGTCTGCTAACAATCTGCTCGATTGGAAAGAATTTGCGAAGATTGAAGTGCAATATTTACATGAACAGTCCTTTGCTGCATGCGCTGGATTTAAACCTTCAAGCAGGATGCACATGGCTATCTTGCAGCACTCCTTTACAGTGATTCCGCTTTCAAATAGCAGTGACAATTATTTCTCAAGAGGTTTTAAGGTTTATAGATCCTAAAAATATTATGAGGTGGCTGCACATAGCGGGCACACAGAGCATGGAATACAGAACCAGGATGATGACAAGACAAAAGTTCTTGATCATGAGTTTTCTTCTAGTTCGCGGCTTATTGTATAGAGGCTTTAATGATTATAAAAATGCAGAGCATAATAATAACTTAGGTTACACCTCAACGTCAATCTTAGTACGGATTGATATGAACTATGGCCTTACTCTTTTAATTTGAAAGCGGTGATCTGGTGGTCTCTTCAACGTCGAGTCTGACTCCCTATACTGTGATCACGGGTAACGGGTAGATCAGAAGATTATCAAAAAGCCAAATTTACAACAGCACAAAGAAAACAACTACACAGAAAAACAAGAGAGACTTTTTATTCAAGACAGCAAAAGAAAACCTGATTGCTTATTTCCCATTAATCTTTAGACCTGCACAGCTACATACTTATATAGATTACATTGCATAGAAATAATGGCATTATTTACATGCCATAAAATTATCTGTAGGCTGCTGTATAATTCTGCAAATTATTTTATTCTTCACATGCATTAGCATACAGTGAAGTTTGCTACAAATTTATTTAATAAACACCTGCAATCTAAAATAGACACTATCAAATTCTGCACAGCATAAGATCTCTGAGTTTCAAAAACTGGGCCTTTGAGACTCCCTTAGTGAAGATGTCTACTAGTTGTTTTTTAGTGTTGATGTATTTCAATTCAACTTGCTTTGTTTGCACCAAATCTTGAATAAAATGATACTTCATGTCAAAATGTTTTGTTGTGCTATGGTGTACTGGATTCTTGGCCAATTTGATGGCACTCATACTATCACAAAAAATTACTGTAGGTTGAATTTTTTTTTCTTCAATTTCTTCTAGAACTTTTCTAAGTCATAATGCTTGTGTGCCTGCTGAGGTGACTGCAACATATTATGCTTCTGTAGAAGAAAGAGAAACTATACTTTGGTTATTTGAGCTCCAAGTGATCAAACCATAACCAAAAGAAAAACAGTTACTAGATGTAGACTTTCTATCATCCAAACTACCTCCACAATCAGAATCACTGAAGCCAACCAATTCAAAACTCTTAGAAGTATAGTAATGAATGTCAAAATTTAAAGTTCCTTTCACATACCTCAGAATTCTTTTAGCTGCATTCATATGCATTTCAGATGCCGTTGTCATATACCTAGAAACAAGTAAAACTGAATAAGCAATATCAGGCCTTGTTTATGTTAGAAACATTAAGCTTCCAACAATACTTCTGTAAACTGTCTCATCAGCCATTTTAGCACCATTATCTCTACACAACACAACTCCATGAGCAATTGGAGGAGGAGATGGTTTGCAATCAGCCATATCAAATTTCTTCAACATATTCTTTGCATACTTTGTCTAACAAACAAAAATTTCATCTTCACTTTGATAAACTTCCATTCCAAGAAAATATTGCATGAGGTTTAAATATTTCATTTCAAACTCACTCATCATAGCAAATTTGAATTCATCCTTCATCTTAGAACTACTACCCATATACAACAAATCATCAACATATAAACTCACAATAAGAATATCATTACCTTCTTGTTTATAGTAAATGGTAGGTTCACTCTTACTTCTTTTGAAGCCATTCTCTTGAAAATATCCATCAATCCTGGCATATCAAGCTCTTGGTGCTTGCTTTAGGCCATACAAAGCCTTCTTCAACTTGTAGACTTGATGTTCTTTTCCTTGCACTTCAAAACCCTGTGGCTGTTCCACAAAGACTTCCTCTTCTAAGTACCCATTTAAGAAGGCACTTTTCACATCCATGTGATGAATGCTCCATTTCTTTTGTGCTACCAGTGAAATCAACATTCTGATAGTCTCTTTCCTTGCTACAGGTGCAAAGGTTTCTTCATAATCAATGCCATACTTTTGTGTGAATCCCTTAGCAACTAACCTTGCTTTGTGTCTTTCAACAGTCCCATCACTGTTATACTTTGTCTTGTAGACCCATTTAGTACAAATTTTTTTCTTGTCATTTGGAAGATATGTAAGCTCCCAAGTATCATTCCTATGAATTGATCCCAAGTATCATTCCTATGAATTGAATCTATCACTTCTTGCATAGCTTGCACCCAAACCTCATTAGTAGAAGCTTCTTCAAAACTTGATGGTTCAAAATCAACTTGTGAAATAAAGCAAAATTTACAGTCTCACCTCTTGGATTTTCTTCATGTGCCAGACTTGTACTTCTTTGATAAATTTCATTCAAGCTTCTCACCTTCCTTGCAGCACTTGGACTTGAATATGGAGAACTAGATGAGGGGCTAATTGGTGGATTTGTAGCATTTGGAATTGAAACATTAGTGGGCTGTTCATTATTAATATCATCAATAATATCACCATCCAAACCATATTTTGACTTCTCAACATGGTCTTTTTGATGACCATAAACTCCCCCTTCATAAAAAATTACATCTCTTGACACAACAATGCGATAGGTGAGAGGATTATACAACCTGTAAGTCTTACTTTGCTCACTATATCCAACAAAAAAGCATGTTTCACTTTTCGGATCTAACTTTTGTCTCTTTTGATCAGCTACATGAACAAAGGCTAAACAACCAAAAACTTTGAAATGATTAACATTAGGATTTTTCTCATACCAGGCTTCATAAGGAGTCATCATGTGAAGTGCACTAGTGGGACTTCTATTGAGAATGTACATTGTTGTAGCAACTGCATCACCCCAAAATGAATTGTTTAATCCTTTGGTATGTAGCATACTCCTTGCCATTTCCACCACTGTACGATTCTTCCTTTCAGCTACCCCATTTTGTTGAGGTGTGTAAGCAGTGGTGAGTTGTCTTTTAATCCCATTCATATCACAAAAATTTGAAAACCTCTTGAACAAAATTCTCCTCCATGATCAGTCCTTAAGCATTTTATTTTGTAACCACTTTCATTTTCTACAAGGGCTTTAAACCTATTGAATGTATCAAATGCTTCACCCTTGCTCTTCAAAAAATAAACCCAACACATTCTTGAGTAATCATCAATAAAAGTAATGACATATGATGACTTACCCAAACTTTTTGTCTGCATACGACCACAAATATCATAATGAACTAGCTGAAGTGGATAATGGGCCCTCCATGCCTTGCCTCTAGGAAATTTCTCTCTTGCATATTTTCCTTTAGCTCATCCTTCACAAACCTCCTTGTGATCTTCAACCTTAGGCAAACCATAAACTAATTCTTTTGATGTTAGAAGCTTCAAACTATGAAAATTCAAATGACCATACCTGAGATGTCACAACCAACCTTTGTCCTCATATGCCATATTAGGAAGGTTGATGCTAGTTTCTCCAAACTTCAATGGGAACATCCGATTCTTTGACATAGGCACAACTGTAACCACCCTATTGCCTTGATTCTTATCATAAATTGTGCATTGTCTATCATCAAACACTACTCTGTAATTCTTTTCACACAACTTCCCAACACTTAATAAATTATGCTTTCACTATGGAGTGTAACAAACATCTCTGACATTTTTCATACCTTCTTTTGTATGGACTGCCATATCTCCTTTTGCAAAAACCTCTAAGGTTTTTTCATCACCAAGTTTGATATTAGATTTGAAACTTTCATCCATTGTAGAGAAAAGCTTGCAATTTCCTGTCATGTGGTAAGAACAACCTGAATCTAAATACCAAACATCTTTAACTGTATTTTCAGTTTTGCCATAAGATAAAAACAAATTGTTTGGAGAAGCATCATCACCCTCTTGAGCATAATTAACACTTTTGTTTTCTTTTAATTTGCAATCCCTTTCAAAATGACCATACCTTTGACAATGAACACTGGATGTTTCTCTTATCAAATCTGTCTCTACCTCTTCCTCTAAAACCACCTCTTCTTCCTCTATCTCCTCTTGAAAAAGTTTGATACTGACCTTTACCTTGGGCTTGGTTTCTTCTGGAGCTAGAGCTAGCATCTGCATTCTTTGTAATATGTAGCTTTGTGGAAAAAGCTTTCTCATCACTTTCTAAAAATGAATCTCTCACTCTGTCTTCATGAGAAATAAGAGATCCAACTAGGTGATCAAAGTGAAGGTTAGTCAAATCCTTGCTTTCTTCAATGACTATAGCAACATGGTTCCATCTTGGTGTTAGAGACCTCAACACCTTTTTAATCACAACTTCTTTATCAATAGTTTCTCCTAGAGTAGACAATTTATTGACAACATCATTTACTCTTACACAATAATCACTCACCTTCTCACCTTCTTGCATCTTTAAATTCTCAAATTCTGTCCTCAATGTCTGCAACTTGACAACTTTAACTTGATCACTACCTTGGTAAGCTTCATGTAGAGTCTTCCAGGCATGCTGAGCTTACTTTGCTCCTACAATTCTTGGAAATAAGCTCTTATCTGGAGCTATTTGAATATGAAATAAAGCTTGGGCATTCATCTTCTTGGCTTATCTCTTAGTTGTTCTATCATTGGCTGTAAGGGTGTTCCAATCTTCTGGCTCTTCATAACCTGATTCTACAATATCCCACAAATCTTTTCCTTTCAAAAAGGTCATCATCTTGATGCACCAATAATCATAATCACTTCCATCAAATTCTGGAATGGGCAAAGAGTTAGAATTTGACATTATGAACTTTAAACAAAATACCTGCTCTGATACCAAATGAAGATTATTAAAGAGCCAAATTTACAACAGCATAAACAAAACAACAACACAGAAAAACAAGAGAGAGACTTTTTATTCAAGACAGGAAAAGAAAACCTGATTTTTTATTTTCCATTAATCTTTAGACTTGCACAGCTACATACTTATATAGATTACATTGCATAGAAATAATGGCATTATTTACATGCCGTAAAATCAACTGTAGGTTGCTGTATAATTCTGCAAATTATTTTATTCTTCACATGCATTAGCATGCAGTTAAGTTTGCTGCAAATTTATTTAATAAACACCTGCAACCTAAAATAGACACTGTCAAATTTTGCACAGCATCAGTTATCAACAAGATCAAGCATCATGCGGACCTCATGTTGGGTTTCTTCCTTACATACCTTGTTGCAGTGCACAGTACATACCTTGCTGCAGTGCACAGTACTGGAATACTTCTCCTCGGGTTCTCTCTCCTTCAAATAGTGGCTTCTTTCTTCTTCCGAACTAGTGGCTTCTCTCTTCTCAACTTCACAGCAATGAATCTGATACCTTCTACGGCGGCTCCTACAAATGGAAAACTGGTCCAAACGTCAAGCCCAATCGAGCTCTCATATTTCTACTCTCTTCGCCACATGTATCTTCATGTCGCTCAAATACCACTGTTACACAACATATCATCATATCTTTAAATAAAGAAAGACACGAAGATGAACGATGGCAAAAAAGGCATTACATTAATGGGCAATTAAGTTATATTATATTAAGTAAACTCAGGAGCTATAATTAGATTCTTTAACAAATATGAAGTAATGTGGTAATATTTCAAATTATTATATAAAAATGTCAAAAAATCAACCATACAAATATTTATATTGACAATGATAATCATCTTTCACATTAATTTCCATATTTCAACTTTTAGGAAAATTTATAAGAAATTACTTGATTGATAATATTGCAAAAAAACCAATGCCTTAGTAGTCCAGATGCTCATTGTGAGGACTTTTTTTTGGTACAATATGTATTTTTATTTGTAATAGAAGGTTAACAAAGTATGAAGATTGATAATGTTACAACTTGAGTGGTCCTAATGATTAAGAATATGTGCTTCCTTCTATAAGGTCACGGTTTCAGGTCCATAGAGGATAGGATATGTACACTTTTGTAGATCGCTATTTAGAGGGGACAAGGACAAGGGGTTCTCATACACTAAATTGGTGTCTAACTTTGCTCTGACCTTAAAAATAAAATATTTTTATTCTCTACTAAGGCAGGGATATACTAACCCATGGGTAGTCAAACTTTTTTATTGTTATTAGTTTTTTTTTGCACATAAATTTTTGCAATATTTTGTTAAGTTCACAAAAATTTATATTAAACCTAGTATGGAAAATTAAAATAAATTTGTAAATTTGTAAAATACAATATTTTGATTTTTTTATTGGTTTAAAGCACTTCTTATGGGAGATAAATCTATGTAAGAGTAGTTTTATTTATCTAAATTTAAAAATAAATGAAATAAATTTTTAAACTTAAAATTTTTAAAAGTGCCACGTATAACTGACTGTTGTACAAACATCCATGTGCTCTTCACCAAGGTCTCATCCACTTTATGGGAGTCTTGCAAATTGCTCAGTTGCCTTTCGTCTTGGTCCATAGGATTGGGAGGCTAATTCATAAGGCTCGACCTCCTTATGAGTTAACTCCCCGACACGCTATACACTTGCTCATTTAAATCTTCATCACCATCATTTTTATTTATGAGTATGATAACCTCATGGCCGTTAAGGTCCTAATATTGAGAAACTGCTTATTAGATTCTTTAACAACTATGAAGTAATGTGGTAATATTTCAAATTATTATATAAAAATGTCAAAAAATCAACCATACAAATATTTATATTGACAATGATAATAATCTTTCACATTAATTCCCATATTTCAACTTTTAGGAAAATTAATAAGAAATTACTTGATTGATAATATTGCAAAAATACCAATGCCTTAGTAGTCCAGATGCTCACTGTGAGGACTTTTTTTTGGTACAATATGTATTTTTATTTGTAATAGAAGGTTAACAAAGTATGAAGATTGATAATGTTACAACTTGAGTGGTCCTAATGATTAAGAATATGTGTTTCCTCCTATAAGGTCACGGGTTCAAGTCCATAGAGGATAGGATATGTACACTTTTGTAGATCGCTACTTAGAGGGGACAAGGACAAGGGGTTCTCATACACTAAATTGGTGTCTAGCTTTGCTCTGACCTTAAAAATAGAATATTTTTATTCTCTACCAAGGTAGGGATATACTAACCCATGGGTAGTCAAACTTTTTTATTGTTATTAGTTTGTTTTTTGCACATAATTTTTTGCAATATTTTGTTAAGTTCACAAAAATTTATATTAAACCTAATATGGAAAATTAAAATAAATTTGTAAAATACAATATTTTGATTTTTTTGTTGGTTTAAAGCACTTCTTATGGGACATAAATCTATGTAAGAGTGGTTTTATTTATCTAAATTTAAAAATAAATGAAATAAATTTTTAAAAGTGCCACTTATAACTGACTGTTGTACAAATATCCATGTGCTCTTCACCAAGGTCTCATCCACTTTATGGGAGTCCTGCAAATTGCTGAGTTGCCTTTTGGTCTTGGTCCACAGGATTGGGAGGCTAATTCATAAGGCTCGACCTCCTTATGAGTTAACTCCCCGACACGCTATACACTTGCTCATTTAAATCTTCATCACCATCATGTTTATTTATGAGTATGATGACCTCATGGCCGTTAAGGTCCTATCATTGCTTCTTCCATATTCATGGTTGATTGCTTAAATTTTAGCTTTATGTGGGTCACTTCAATTATGGCGACTTTTATGGCAGTTAAAGGTCCTTTCACGTGATCCAGATAATGTATATATACCATAAGTTACATAACAACAGAAAGAAGAATTACAAAATATCATGACCTTCACAATACTGCAATCTGTTTTTTTTAATGGCTATGACGTCTCACAACTCTGTTTTCTGAGCTTATGAGCTCAGAGTGTGTTAGATTGCAGTGTCAGTGATGTTAGATGAAATCTTTGACGAACATGCATGCTTGAATGCGCAGATGAATAGTGTAGTGTGATCCACTTATAAGCTCATAAATACATGAAGCGACTCTTAAGCTACAAGCCTATATTTGTATTTTGTTGTAGGATGGTGTCTTTGTATTTAGTTATGATAATATAGACAAAAATATATCTTTGGGTATCATGGATCATAGCTTCAAAAGAAATCTACTAATCTTGGTTTCTGTCATTGCCGTAGTTTTGATCATAGTTCAACTGGTGCCTCAATCCAATTTGGATAAAAGCTCAACTAATCCAAGATTCCAATCAGTTACATAGGAAATAAAGCGATGCAGGTCTTGGAATCAATAGTGAGTTCTGTGAAATTTGTGAGGATAAAATTCAGAAGACATCATAGGAAGAGACATAAACCTAAAAATTAGTAAATAAATTATAGCAACACCTTCTCATTGGTTCCTCAAAGTCCAAATCCAAACACACAAAGATAATATTTTCTAATTGTCAAGTTCAACATATCTCTAGATGCTATTATGCCTTCCAACAACGGATGCATACATAAGTACTTTCTAGGAATTCATGACCCAAACACAATCCCCAATAATGAAATTGATAATTTTCCTTAACCTGTTGTTTGGCTAAACAAACTCAAAATCTCTTTGAAATATTGAGAAACTGCTTATTGTTGCATTAGCATGCAATACTCAATGATTTTAGGAAATTGATTATTAATATCACGACCAATTTCCGGCCACTCCATCGATCCAACACACATTTTCCTTGATCTTTGAACTATTAATCAATCTTGGAGAATGCAAAGTGATTTCATGATGTAAGTCCATCAGATTTTGTGACGGATTTTTCTTCTAACTTGCACGCACTAAATCCTTCAAAAGCCAATACATTCCCTTGGTGAGCTCTCTTATTATCATTTAGTTCATAACCAATGGACACGTCGAACATTTTTTATCAGTCCTTCGATACGTCTTTGCAATTATGAGGATGAAATCTCTTTCAAATGTGTGCATTTAGTAAAGATCACTCATTTGATAAACAATGCAAAAATTCAAAATGAGTAAAGTAATATATATGACAACCTCCATGTAGAAGAACCTCGGAAAAATAAAACAAAATTTATATATATATATATATATATATATAACATGTTGCACACATTTAAATGGTTGTTCATTTCCCTCTAAATGAACATTAATCATTTAGTAAAGAAAATTAAATGATAATCCTAACGTACAAGGTTTTAATCTATCCATGTAAAGAAGTAAAAAAATTTCCTTACTTTTCATAAATCACTATTTATAATATTACCAGCATAGATCTATCTTAAACCCGTATCTATCAAGCACCGAGAGGGATCCAATTTCTTGAGGTGTATTTCTTTTTTTAAATTTAAACTCAAGAAATTTGATATCTCTTGATTGATAGATCCGGGTTTAAGTTTTAAGTTTTTATTTTATAAACGAACATCGATATTTTGATTACTTTTCATAATATTTTATTTTATGAGCCAACATGGTCTTTTTTAAATATTTTCCATAATTTTTTATTTTATGAGCCGATATGAATTTATTAATGGTCGACATAATATGGTACTTTACTTTTTACTATCACTTTTTACGTTTTATTAGATGACTTCACTTTTTACTATCACTTTTTATGTTTTATTAGGTGTAAGGCTACATGTAACGAGATAAATACACGTTACAAGATCTCCCTCGTATTATCATTTTTTACTTTTTATGTTTTATTAGGTGTCAGGCTACATGTAACAAGACACATACACGGGACACATGTAATGGTACACATACACGTTACAAGATCTCCCTCATATTATCATTTTTTACTTTTTATGTTTTATTAGGTGTAAGGCTACATGTAACGGGACACATACACATTACAAGATCTCCCTCATATTATCATTTTTTACTTTTTATGTTTTATTAGGTGTAAGGCTACATGTAACAGGACACATGTAACGGGACACATACACGTTACAAAATCTCCCTCATACTGGGTTGTAGAGTGCCTCTCGGCACAATCATAACCCAAGGCACATAATATATTTTAAATTTTAAATTTAAAACGTGTTTATATTATTACCATGATAGGTTATAATAAATTTTTTTTAAAGAAGCCAAATATAATAACCAAATTTCATGTTCTTGTTTGAATTTCATGAAAAGTTATTTTATTAAAATATGACTTTGCAAAAGGGATCCAAGGAAAAGCAAGGGAAACATAGCCTACCACTGTAAAATTCTATGTCACAACAGATCTCAAGAGCTGAGGATATCTCACAAAGAAAGAATAAGCATAAAATTTGAATAAGAGTGAAAACTGCATTAAAAAAGAGCAGAAGAATAATAATGCAACAAAACTGAGATAGGAGCAGAATAATGTCACATGTTCCAATAATTAGTATAATAAACAATGATGTTACAATGGAGAGAATTCGAATCATGCAGGAGAATTTGAACCTCATTTGGTCTAGCATAGGGATTATCACCATTGGAGTGCTCCGGAAGACTCAAAGTCAACTAAACTGAACCTAAACTCAGCTAACTGAAGTTACAATCAATTAACCGACTAAGGAGGGCGCAATAGTGAGTTTGTCATGCATGCCATTCAAAAAAGGGTGCATGAGGCCACAATCAGTGGCATCCGAAGCTCTAACCCCCCACAAAAGTTAGGTAACTCAAGTGGACTGCACTGGAACACTCAGTAGGTTCCTATAAAATAGGGAACTGACTGAAGTGATCCTAAAATGATGCATGCAGGGCTCAAAATGTGGTAGATGGATCCTAGATGACATCTCCACACCAGTAGGGGGGAAATGACATCATCAACAACTATGAAAATTAAATAATTCTAGATAGGACAAGGATGGAGTATTGAAATATCCTTACACCACCCCTTAATCCATACTTTTGCATCCTGGGCCCACCATGGACCCTGGTTACTAAGACCAAAGGTCACTCATACAATCAAATAAATGATAAAAAGCACTTTCCATGAACCAAGGAAATGGGGGAAAATCTCATGGGAAAAATACCCCCCCTCAAAAAGAACAGTAGTATAAAGCTCAAAGAACCTTCATAACCTTCATACTAAGAAGAGAAGAAAAAAAAATTCCTTAGTGAAATCCTTCACAAAAATATTGGCAAGTTGCTCCTCTGTAGCATAGCAATGTAGGTGTTAGATCTAGATCTGCTACTCTGATGTGCCTCCCACTGTGTAGAAGTTGTATTTTCCAAAACAAGTCTTTCAGGAATCCTTCTTACTACTGGAGTGAATGGCTTATTGTGGTCCAAATCATGAACCTTTGAGTACCTTTTGTGAGACAACCGAGATTGTTTCCTGGTTGTAGATCCCCCATGGCAAGTCTCTCCAAGAGATTGTGAATCAAACCCCACCGTCATGCAACACCTCTCTGAGAGAAGTGGATTTGCATGACATAGTGAAATTTTTGCATGATACTGAGATCTGTTGGTTCTATGGTCAGATGGATCCCCAACTGTGTTCCTAGAAGCTACAAGGACTTTGTGAGCCCATATTGGCCTTGGCCATGGATTGGGAACATGTGTTGGATCCATATCTGAATCTAAATCTCCTTGAAATTTATTATCAACATCAATATCTTGATCCTCATCTTCATTAGAAGAGGTATCACTCTGATCTTCATCAGATTCCGATGGGGTAGGCAAAGAGTATGGAGAAAATGTGAGAATTCATATGCCTTGGAGGCATGATCTGCAAACCCTTTCGCTATAATCTTCCTAGTGGAGATCTCTGCAATCTCAACTATGTTAGGACCAAATACCACTTTCTTTGGTGAACCTGTGTGACTCATCTGATATACAGACAACAAAATTTTTGACAAAGAAGGCACAAATAGAACATTATTGAACTTGCCATGCTCCATATGTATTGTACCCTTCCCTTCAGGATAGGTATGAGAGTTGTCTCCCATGTGAATAATCAGACCATCTTTTATATCTAAAGAAGAAAATGGTTCTCTGGAGGAAACCATGTGGTTGGAGGCTCCTGAATCTATGAGGAGGGCTTGTAATTTTGAAAATCCAACCTTCAGTGCATGGCATCTCTCATGACCATCAGACTCACTTCCAAAATCAGTCTCTCTTGAACCTTTTGGGAGGGAAATGCTGTGTTGTTCAAGAAGCTTGGTCAACTGATCTATCTTCTTCTGCATGCAAGATCTCTCTGGGTGGTTTCCTTTCTTGGAATAGGAACAATTGGATTTCTCAAATCCATTATGTTTGTCCTTCTTAGAGCTGGAGGATCCTTTTGATGGATTTGACTTGGAATTCAACTTGGGTTCATATGGCCTCTTATCCTTTCCTTTGTGATTCCCCTTCCAATTCGCACTATTTGCTTCTCCATCCATAAGAGCTTGATATTTGGAGGCCTTCAAGGCACCCATCTAGATCAAATTATCTTGTTCTTGGATGAGATATTCAGTGAAAACATCTAAGGAGGGCATCTTCCAACCAGGGATTGACATTCTCCCAGAATGGAAGGTAGAGACAAAGATGGAGAACTCAGGATCTAGCTTGCTCAGAATGGATAGCACCATCTGCTCATACTTCTTATCAATGCCACACTGCTTGCATTGCATAACCAAACATTTGAATTTTGAAAAGAATTGCTGAATGGTATTGAAACTGCTTGGTGTTAGAACAATCAACTCATTTTCCAGAATATGGCCTATTAGCTCATCTTGTTTGCCAAAGAGGGTCTTTAATTCAACCATAACTCTTTTGGAGTCTTCAATCCTTCGATGTGGAAGAGTATATCTCTGGAAATATGAATACACATGAAACCAAATGCTTCATCCAATCTATTCAGATACTTGGTTTTCTCCATAGTTGAATGGGGTTCGGGATCCTTTCCCATTGTCACCCTGTATAGTGATTTGTTGCACAATACCATCTGTATATCATCCATCCAATCAAGATAATTAAAGGGTGTCAGGATCCTAGGAGAGAGAGAATATTTTGAATTGTCCATTTCAACTGTTGGAGCGAATACAAGGTGAAAGTGCTGCTACTACAGAAAAAATGTTGCAACTGCAGAAAACTGTTGCAACTGCAGAAAACTGTTGTAACTATAGAAAACTGTTGTAACTGCTGCTACACTCAAAAACTTTGAATAACCTGCAAAAAAAATCTCAATATGGAGGTATACTACTACTAAGCATTGCTTTAGGACAGTAGGAACTTTTATCCGGATCCTTCACATATGGCTAGACCTCATTGGATTTCTCCAATGAATTTAATGCAATGGCACCAGGATTTGATCTGGAAATCCAGAGGCTTTTGGTGCACTTCCGAAAGCAGCTGATCAACCTATTCGCATGTGAAATTCTATGTCACAGCAGACCTAAAGAGCTAAGGATACCTCACAAAGAAAGAATGAGTAGAAAATTTGAATAAGAGTGTAAACTGCAGTAAAAAAGAGCAGAAGAATAATAATGCAGCAGAACTCAGATAGGAGTAGAATAATGTCACATGTTCCAATAATTAGTATAATAAACAATGATGTTACAATGGATTGAATTCGAATCATGCAGAAGAATTCAAACCTGAGTTGGTCTAACATAGGGATTATCACCACTAGAGTTCTCTAGAAGAATCAAAGTCAACTGAACTGAACCTAAACTCAACTAACTGAAGTCACAATCAATTAACTAACTAAGGAGGGAAGGATAGTGAGTCTCTCATGCATGCCAGTCAGAAAAGGGCGCATGAGGCCACAATGAGTGGCATATGGAGCTCTAACCCCCCACAAGAGTAAGATAACTCAGGGGGACTGCACCAAAACACTCAGTAAGTTCCTACAAAATAGGGAACTAACTAAAGTGATCCAAAAATAATGCATGCAGGGATCAGAAGGTGGTATATGTATCCTGGATGACATCTGCACACCACTAGGGGTGAAATGACATCATCAACAACTAGGAAAAATAAATAATGCTAGGTAGGACAAGGATGGAGTATTGAAATATCCTAACAACCACTACCACCGATACTCATGCCCATCCTCTAGTCTAATCTCTAACACATAACAGTGATACCAAAATTTCCATAAATCCAACTCAATATTTCATTTGTTGTACACCATAGATGCAAATGATGTTGTCCTCATTCATTTCATGAAACAATTATAAGTCACAAAACTCATAATACTTTCTACACCAATTAATCCAATGGCTCTAGAAACCTCTCGTGGCTTAGGAGTAGATACACACTCAAATTTTACACCATCATGTCGTTTTATTTGATAAATCATATATTTCATAAAACATAACAGAAACTCCATTGTTTCCTACTCTTCCAGTTTTCCTAGATCGATGAATGTATGTTTCCAAGTCTCTTGGTGGTTCACACTAAATTATAAATTTAACATCATTAATGTATAAACCCTGTTCAACGACATATGTTGCAACTATAAGTGAAAAAATTCCTAAATGGAATCCAGCAAGAATGACTTCACGTTGTGATTGTTGTATATCTCCATGCAAAGCATGAGAGTTTGGAAATGATGCAACAAGTTGAAATGCATCCTTCTTTGTCCCATTATAAACAATCACACTCCCCCCACTGTTATAGTAGCGAATAACATCTGGTATAACATGCTCTCTTGTTGAATAAAAGAAAATAAGGAAGAACAATGTGTCTCACACTTCAACTAGCTTTTATCATATCGTCTCCAACAAGATCTGTAGTTTTTCTATGAGGTTTCAAGAACCTTATATTCTTTACCCAATCTGGAATTGTTGCACTAAAATGAAGCATCTGAACCTTGATTTCATCCTCAACTTTTTCAAGAATGGTCTCAATGTGATCTACAAATTCCATGTTAAGCATTTCATCAGCCTCATCCAAGACATAAAATTTCAAGGCAAGGACTTCAGATTCAAATTCCCTCCCTCGAGATGATCCTTAATACGCCCTGGTGTACTGAAAATGATATCCACACCTCTATGCAATGCATATTCCTATGGGCCATATGGAGCACCTCCATATACAGAGGATGAATGAAGGCCAACAACTCTAGGAAATGTGTTAGGAACCGGTGTCAACCCTTCTCTTTACTTTGTTAGTATATTGTTGTTCGATGCATATGCTTTGTAAGTCGTCCCGTGAGTATATTGTATTATCCCACATTCATGGGGAGTAATAGTTGTTTAGATTAGACTTAGTATATAAGTACGTGTTGAGGCTAATGAAGGAATCCACAAGTTATTTGTATTGAGCTTGCTAAAAGGATGTTCGCCCCTCAAAGTGTCCTACGATCAATAAATCCCTTCCGTGTTCTGTTATTTCTGATATATCGTGTGTTTTCATCATTTAATTGCTAGAGGTTCCTCACATCTGGTATCATAGCACTTTCTTGGGCTCGCTGAGTGGAATTTTTGTTACACCCAAAATCTACTCATCATAAGATTCAGTGTATACACCCCTGAAGATACCTGGACTAAGTAATCATCCTGGGAGGATTTGTACCCCATTGTGCTAGGTTTTGAAGGGTCATCACAGGTTGCACACTAGCACCACACTAGAAACATGCGATGTTGCACCTTGCTCCACTGCAGGGTGCGACGAAGTCAGTTAATGGGCAAAAATAGCTTATTCAAGATCCTTCTCTAAACTTGCTCATTTAGGGGCTTATCCCTTACCTATAGGGGAGCTGGTACTCGACTCCTGACGCTTTGGGAGGATCCCCTATCTCTCTCCTACCATCTCTCAACCTATCCTATCCATACCCTATCCACTTAGTCATATATAAGTGAAGCTCACTCCCATCCCAAAGGGAGGAAGACTATGGTATCTACATGCTAGTGAAATCTCTCTTAGAATATCTCCACTCACCTATTGGAGAACTCATACTTCCTTGGAAGGATATGGAAATCGGCTTCGTCAGAGAAGGGCTACAGCGTTAAGCCTTGGTTGTGGTTCTATACCTCTATCATGTACTCCTCTATTTGCAGTAATACAAATGCTTTCCACCAATATTGTTCATGTGTGTAATTATATTGGGTAGTTTACCTGCTTAACTGTTTACTTAGATCTCTTATTGTATAGATGTCTTTTACTGGTTTCTCGTGTTTCTTGTCTTGACAGGTCTTGCAGCTTGGATCTGATGACTGTGGGACGTGGAGTAGCATTTAGGAGAAAGGATTGCGTAGTAAAAAGGTAAGACATCCAGTACTCGATCCTTAAGTAGATCTAGGAAATGCACTTGTAGTCTGTTCTATTTGTGCTAGACTCACTTTGAGCTAGGGAGATCTGGCTCGCATCCACTCAAGTGGATTGTCCGATAACAAATCTGGTGACCATACTGGGGAGTATATAGAGTTTGGTCAGTAGTTGTTAATCTGAGAGTCATTTTCAGTTGATTGCTTGACACAAGCCTTTTATTTTTTGCCATTTACTTCTTAGGATTGATTTCACTATCAGATATTCACGTTGAAGATTCTGATCTACTTCCTCTGAGTTTATACAACTCATTCCCAAACCATTTCATGGTTCATTGTTGAGAGATCTAATTCATTTTTGAATCTAGACTTCGCTTGTCACACCTGGGCAGTGGAAACAGAGCGACACTGTGTCATTCTGAGTCTCTGTTCTTTACCTATTGGATACTCATCGCACCCCTTGCATTGGAAGACTGCAACATCGTCGCACTTCTCGTGTAAGCAAACCGCGACGTCGCACTGTGTACAAGAACAGAGTGCGCCGATTTGTCAAATTTTTGGTATGCAGGCATCTCTTCTCTGTTTGACAGTTTGGAATTTGGTTTGCTGTATGAACTCTCTCTGTGCTGCAAGATCCAGCCAGGGATCCCATTTATGATTTGTGTTTTGAGTGTTTGGTTCTGTTTGGATTGATTTTGGGTTCCATTTTGGACAAGTTTGAAGACTAGTAGTGGTGGATACTCTTTTCTCCTCCACCTTCATCCTTTCACCCTTGCATTCCCTTCCTTCCATCCCTGATCTGATTATTACATTAGATCAGCTTCTAGACCTCATTTACTTTTGTTTTGAGCTTTGCTTGTTTAGTTTGCTTGCTGCTGCTTGATTTTGAGTTAAGTGTGTCTTTCAGCTTGGTTGAGTGCTTGTCTTTTCTTGAGTTTTCTGAATGTGCTAGTGCTACAAGTAGTGTTTTTCTTTTAAGTCATTTAGATCTGAAAGCTCAGTTGTTATCAATCTTATTCTTTGATGCATCCATTGAAAAGTTAAAAGTGCTTCTTTCCCATCATTTCTCGAATGTTATTGAAGCAAAATTGTTGTGCATTGAAAAATTCTTGTTTATGTTTTGAAAAAGTTGAATGAATGTATGATCTATTATGTTTTTCTCGAATTATGAATTGCTCATTTTCTTGAAAGGCTCAAAGCATGCTTCGATTTTTGCAAAATTGATTCCATGCTAAGGAAAGATAGATGCATTTTTAATTTTTGTTGCTTTTAGATCATTGAAATTGAAATTGAAAAGCTTGCATATTTCATTTCAGAATCCTCTCTTTTCATCACTTAGGGTCATGTTACTTTGAAAAGGAAAAGAAAAGAAAAAATTTGTTTTGATTTGGTTTAGTAGTGTTGTGCTTTTTCATTTCGCATAAAAGGAAAAGAATACTTTCATTGTCAAATTTGTTGGAATTGGGAATTGTGTTGCATTGAGTTTGTTTTGGCAATACTATTGGAAAAAAAAAAAACTTTCTCCTTCCCATAGCTAGAATTCATTGAAAGAAAAGAATATTTTGTGCATGTAGCCACGGCTTGCATTATGCTTTCGATAATGTACTCACCTCGTGCATTCACCTAACCATCCAAGATAAAATTAACGGTAGAACTAGGTAAAAAATTTTAGCAACTTGTGTGAAAGTTAGAGAAGTGTTCCGGTGTCGTTAAGCGTGGCAGCTATTGTTATTTGCCAGCACTGTATACCGGGGGTATTGTAGTCTTCCACGTGCATCGGTATATCGAGCTCCTTCATGTACCCACCAAGTACCATAATCCGTACTTGGCGTATATCGAAGGGTATATCATGTACTCGACACATATATTGGAAGGTCTCTTGCCGAACGGTTGTGCATTAGAAACCACCACTACGGATTTGAGCTCCCACGTACCTTGCGTATATCGGGAGACACCATTAGGATTCCTGAAACCAACCGAGTTAACCATTTGGCCATCTTAGCAAAGCAATACACCGAGAATAGCACTCGGGGAGATTAGCTCGCACATACTATCCAGGTAATCAGGTATGCAGGAAAGGGTACGGTCCCAATCCTCCTTGTCACGTCATATTGTTGGACCCTGCAGTATATCGCCGTTTGTGATGCCTTGATAATCCCATGAGGTTCCAAACTTTTGAATCCACTCTGTCACATAAGTTTGTTTGTTGCCTTAGTTTGATTAGGTTTTTCTGGACTGCTTTTCTTTTAGCATGCCCTTAGGAGAAACGTTGTTTCAGCCATCCTGGCTAATCATCTTGACACTTTGGTAGATTTTCCCTGGAGAAGGTCCCGTAGGATCTTAAAATTATCACCCGAATATCCCCTTAATCCGGAGGTTATTTCGAGGGTAAGAATGGATCAGCGTAACGCGGTCGTAGTTACTGAAGTGGAAAACCCCACTTTGAATGTTGGAGGACTTTTGTTTCCACAAACTCCTCAAGATTCACCTACCTCTCATCCCCCGCAGGATGAAGGAGCACAAACCCCCGCTTCACAAGACCTTTATCCCGTCATCCCAGGAGAACCTGGATCGTTGGAATGGATCCAGGACGACCCTACAGTAGCCGTTGGTCCTTCAGTAGCTTATTAGACATCTTCTACAGACAACCCAGTGGCTCATTTTGCCATCTCATCCCCACCTAACTGGACTACTCCAGAGTTCTCTAGGCCTTATTATAGGCCTTAACCCACCAAAATTTTTGGCCCCATCCATGAACATTTGGAACAGTTACATATTAGAGGTGATGAGCTTCAAAGACAAAGTCTCGAGCAACACTCTGAAGAGTTTTGCAATCGCCATTTCCAAATAAGATTTGACGACAAAAACATCCCAGTTCATCCGATATCTTTTGGATCACTTGAAGCACCCCACCACAAAACCACTAATAAGACTAGTCAACCCTTACAAGAGTCTACTCCTGCACCTCAAGTGAACCAACCAGTGGAAGGACAACAATCCAATACACCTGTCACTACCACGGTTACTTTACTAGTTCCTCCCCCACCTCAGAATTCAAGGGGAGGGTATTCCATTCCCACGGATTATCTTATTGGTAATGTTATTACTACGGTAGCTAGTCAACAACCTACGTTGGTTCAACCTTTGAATAGTGGTCAACTTGTTGCGGCTGGGGGGAAACCCCTGTTTCCTAACCAGAATATAGGTGGTGGAATCCCCAATCGACCTCCCGTTGGACCTTCCCAACCTGCTAGACCGTCCACCACAAGATTATCTCACATTGGGGGGCCATCCAATGTAACTCAACCCTCATGGAGTCAAGCGTATCCAGGCTCTGTTAACCCTATGCCTGGCCAACCTAATCCCGAAAACACACCATACGGGATACCTTATCCTGGGAATCCATACACTCTATGGGGGAAACAACCTGTGTTGCAACATGGACCCCAACTGCCTATCCCTCAAGTACCACCACCCCCGATCGACCCTCCCCCACCTCCTGCTGGAGGCGGTTGACCCCCATCTAACCTTGGTGGAGGCCCACCTCATTTTACCTACAACATCCCTCACCCTTCTGGCGGTGGTGGGAATGGTCCACCACCCCCTCCAGGTGGAGGCGGCAGGGGACCACCCTATTATGGTGGAGGAGGACATTTCCCTTTGGGTGGCGTAGTGGTCCACCACCCCCTCCAGGAGGAGGCGATGGAGGACCTAATTACTATGGTGGTGGAGGTGGTGGTGGAGACCTTCATCCTTCCGATGGCGGAGGTGGTGGGGGCCCCCATCCTTCTGGCGATGGAAGTGGTCCACCACCCCCTCCAGGCGGAGGTGGTGGTGGGACACCTCATTACGGTTATGGACCCCCACCTCCTCCCGGTGGTGGCGACGGACCTTCAACCCCTCCAAGTGGTGGAGGTGGACCCCCACCTTATTGGAATGGACCACCTTATGGTGGCCGACCTCCTTACAGTCCGGGCGGCACACCCCCCTATGGTCAGTTCCCTCCCGGTACACCTTACGGTCAGTTTGGTCCTTACATGCCTTATCTGTATTATCAATACGCATAGCCTAATCCACAGCTGCCCTTCCTGGCTACTTTGGACCTGCCTGACCTATCCCATTTAACCAACAATCCTATTTACCACGGATCTAACTGGCCACTGATTCCGGTGAAACTTCCATTTGATATCCCCAAGTTTGACGGCAAGCCGGGTGAAGACCCTAAAAACCACGTGATGACATACCACTTATGGTGTTCATCTAATTCCTTAATGGATGATTCAATTCATCTTAGATTGTTTCAAAGGACTCTCACCGGTTCGGCTGCCAAGTGGTACATTGAGTTGCCACCCCACTCTTTTCCTTATTTTGGTTCTCTTGCTATGAACTTTTTGATGCATTTCCAGCTGCCCATACGGTATGAGACTGGTACTGAGCTTTTAACCTCACTCTGTCAGAATACCGCCACTCACATTTCAGATCATATCCACGAGTTGCGAAGGAGATGATGTCTCATTAAAGCTCCCATTCCAGATCAGCTCCTCATAGATTGGTTCACAAAATCCCTCATCCCTACCATAGCAAGAGACGTTGCTATGCGAGGTGCTATCACCGAAGAACAAGCCATCGCGAGTGCCCACGTGCTAGACCTAGTCTACACTCAATCCGACACTTTGTTTGATATTCTACCTGATGCACCCTGTGACGTTAATGGCCCTGCGAAACCACATAACGGACTCCAAACTGATGGAATCATTGGTTCCCTTAACACCCAGCCTACTGCTAGCACTGTTGGATCATCCAACTCGACTCTGGCTGGCCACAACACTACCAAGTCCACCGCTCCTGCTGTAATTGAAGAGGTGAATTCTGTCCAATCCGCTTCTTCTCAGAAGTCTAGCAGTAAAAAGAAGAACAAGGGGAAACCCAAAAAGTATTCCGCCCAGCAGGAACAAAAGAGCACTTTTGATGATACCAAGCAAAAATGGAAACTAAAGTATCCTTGTTTACTGTGTGGATATGACCATTTCTCCAAAGAGTGCCCCCATAGAGACGAAGTATAAAAGTTTCTTAGGGGTAAACCAACTCCCGCAGTCCTCAATGATCAGTTTTCTACTCAAAACCAGCAAATGATTGCTCAACCCCCCTATCCCAGGGGGAACCATCCAATACCGCACATGTTCTCATGCTGCGTAATGAGACGATCAATTTGAACACTCGCTCGCGATATTACGAACTGGTCCCTTCGAAGGAATCCACTGGAAGTAATTCTGAAAAAGCTTCCGACTCCTTAACTGATGTCACTGTACCATCAACTTCTCTCACCATTGAGAAGCCCTCCTTAGACTCAATATTGTGACCTCCCAAGAGCACAATTTGAAAAGTTGTTTTCAATCCCAACGCTCGGGCGACACAAAATTACAATATCGTAGACGACTTGGCACAAGCTCCTTGCACCATGTCCACCTTGGAAGTTTTGTAGAATTGTCCTAATCAATGCAAAACTCTCCTTGCAGCCATCGGTGCAGTCAACCTGGATTCCTCAAATACCATCATGTTCTGACTTGACAACTTTAAGTCGAGGCTCTCACACCAGCTCGCATTCCAATTTTCTGCGAACATTGCTGGGAAGATTGTCCATTGTACCCTTTTGGACAAAGGCGCCTCCACTTCTGTCATGTTGATCGCCTATTGGAGATCCATTGGCTCCCCCAAATTGAATCGTTCTCCTACCACGTTGAAATCATTCGATGGGCATGGCTTTCAACCTCATGGGCTCTTACAAGCTCTTGCAGTTGAGTTGGGTGGAAAGACCGTAACCATTAACGTGGAAGTGGTCTTGGCCCCGTTAGATTATAATCTCTTGCTTGGTCGCAATTAGTTTTACACCATGCAGGCTGTAGCCTCTTCGTACAATTCCCCCACCAAGGACAAATTGTTACTATCAACTAATTAGATTTTTGTACACCAGACGCTACTACTCATCCTGGTGACCATATTCCTTCCATTGGATAGATGTCAAAACAGTATGAGAGTGTAGGGGTTGGCCTTTTGAAAGATTCATCTCTCATGGGTGTTTTTCCAGCTGCAGACCCCCATAACCATGTTGCTACGGTGAACATGATCTCCACATAGATTTTATCTCACTCTACCGATGCTTGGCTTGTACTGGATGAAGCCACAACACACCTGCTTGGAGATATAATGCCTCTTTCACCCGCTAACGAATTTACGAGGCTATCCAAACAGCACTGGATGACCATTTAACCGTGGCCTCTCCATCCTGTTCTCTACGATGGACGTCATCTCTACCTGATCTCTTACTTCGGACTTTTCATTTAGACAAGTCCATCATGGAAGTAATGAATATTGACGACAGTCCGTGGGATGATCTCCACCATAGGTCATCTTTTCTTCCTCCTTTGGAGTACATAGAGGACAACATTCACACCCTCTTTTCACCAGATATCTACCCATCCCCTCATTCTCCCATCCTTACATGTCTTACGGACATGGAGGGAAACTTGGCCAACATTGAGCCAACCACCCCGGTAGACATCTCGGTGAAACCTAGTATAGTGGAACACATTCGCATAGGCCAGAAGTGTTCCCATGAAGAAATAGTTGTTAGCACGACCTTGTTCAAGCAATTTCGAGACGTATTTTCTTGGTCCTATGAGGAGATGGATGGGATAGACCCCACAATTGTTTCTCACGAAATAAAAACCTATCCCAACATCAAACCTGTACGCCAAAATTTGCAATCGGTACACCCCCGGAAGACTGCTGCAATTAAAGTAGAAATTGAAAAGCTCTTAAAGGCTGGTTTTATCTATCCTGTCCCATTGATAGATTGGGTCTCAAACGTCATCCCTGTGACCAAAAAGCAGGGAACCATTTGCGTCTATGTTGATTATCGGGACCTTAACCGGGCTTGTCGAAAAGACAACTACCAGACCCCCTTCATCGACCAGATCATCGACAATTGTGCTAGAAGCATCATCTTCTCATTTATGGATGGATTTTCTGGTTACAACCAGATTGAGATCAACCCAGCCAACCAACATAAGATGACTTTCATCTTCCCATGGGGAATGTTTGGATACCACAAACTCCCATTTGGCCTTAAAAATGCTGGCGCCATGTTTCAGCGGGCTATGTTGTATGCCTTCCATGACATTAAGGACTTTGTGGAACCTTACTTGGATGATCTCCCTACTCATTCAAAGCAGCGCGAGTTCCACATCGATCATCTAACGACCATTTTCCTCAAATTCAGATGGTGCAATATCCGTCTGAATCCTCATAAGTGTATCTTTTGCATTGATTCCGAATGCCTCTTAGGATTTATCGTTTCAAAGGATGGGATCCGCATTGATCCCTTTTAGGTGGAGGCCATCATCAACCTACCACCGTCGACTGATGTGACGGAACTTCAAAGTCTCCAGGGGAAGGCGACTTATTTAAGACATTTTGTTTACAATTTCGTGGAGAAGACTCAAGGGTATATGAAACTGCTCAAGAAGGACGTCCCCTTCATTTGGGACAACCAAGCTCAAAAATCCTTCAACAGTATCAAACATGCCATTACGCATGCCCCCGTACTCCAACTGCCTAATTATTATTGAGATTACATCTTATATCTCACCACTTCTGCTACCACTATCGCCGTGATTTTGGTACAAGAGGATCAAAATTCCCAGGAACATGTAATATACTATGCAAGTAAGGGTCTGGATGACGCTGAAAATATTCACATGTCGAAAAACTCGCATTCGCGGCGGTTATAGCCGTCCAAAAGTTTCGGCACTATATCTTGCTCCGCACTACCACTATCATAGCCAACTGGAACCCCATGTACCACGTACTGACATGTCAGGTGCTTGGGGGCAAGTATTCACGCTGGATCGTGATACTGCAAGAATTTGATCTTCTTTTTGAAAAATCCAAGTCTAAGAAGTCTTTGGTGTTTATCGAGCTGATTTGTGACCTTCCCTGTCCTGATGTAGAAGTTGAGCACAATGACTCCTTTCCAGATGAATCATTGTTTCTTATCAATACGACCGACCCATGGTATGGAGACATATTGTTATATCTTCAAACCCAATGCTTCAACCCTCAAATTTGCCGCGACGATCGTCATAAGATATGTCACCATGTAAAGTATTATTTGATCATCTATGATACTTTGTATCGCCGTGGCATCGATTCAATTCTTCGACGTTGTCTCACTCATGATGAGGCTGAACGCATTCTGAATGACTGTCACACTGGGGCATGTGGTGGTCACCTCTTTGGGATGGCTACAGCCCAGAAGATTTTGCGCGCACGATATTTCTGGCCTACCGTCTTCATAGATTGTATTGAGTCCATCAAAAAATGTCCTCCTTGCCAAAACTTCCATCTGAAGAAGCACACTCACCCTGCCCCGTTACATTCAGTTATTGTCGTTGGCCCATTCGCAAAATGGGGCATTGACTTTATGCATTGTAAGCCTACCTCGGTCGGGGGGCATAGTTACATCATTGTAGCTGTGGATTACTTCACAAAGTGGGTCGAAGCTATGCCTACATACCAGAACGACGGCAAAACCGCCACACTCTTCATGTTCAATCATGTAATAGCGCGGTTCAGAGTTCCTCAGGCAATTGTTACCGATCATGGTTCTCGCTTTCAGAACCATATGGTTGATGAATTGAGCGACAGGTTGGGTTTTCACCATGAAAATTCAACACCCTACTACCTGCAATCCAATGGACAGGTCGAGGCCATTAGCAAGGTGTTGAAAACTATGGTCCAAAGGATGGTAGGGACACATAAGTCCAATTGGCACAACATGCTCTTCTCAGCATTATGGGCCTAACGAAATTTCCTCAAAACCGCCACAGGATTCACTCCTTTTCAATTGGTATATGGATTGGAGGTTGTCCTACCTATAGAGTACAAAATTCCGTCTCTACAACTTGCTGTTGAACTTCTTCCTAACACTACTGTCGAGGAAGAACGTCTCTTGCACTTAGCAAAACTTGACGAGTCCCGCCAAGATGCCGCTCTTGCTAATGAAGCACACAAGAAATGCATCAAATCCCAATACGACAAGTCAGTTGAACCTCGTATCTTTAACGAGGGTGACCTGGTCCTCACTTATGACTAGAAGCATGATAAACTAAGAGCAGGAAAGTTCGAATCCATGTGGCTTGGACCTTACATTGTCAAACGTGTTTTGGAGAAGGGAGCTTATGAGCTTGAAGACTATGATGGAATCTCTTTGGGTGAACCCCACAATGGGATTTACCTGAAGAGATACTACGCCTAAATTCATCACGCTTAGACTTTCTTGTATATATTATACATGACGTGTTTTTTTTGTTTTTGTGTGTGCTGTGACGCTTTTGTTTTTGAGTGTCTTTAGATCTTGTTTCCTCTTCTCATACCATGCTTTGTCTACGTGTGCAGATGGAAACGTGCTATGGATTCGTGAATGGTGGCAGCCGGCATACCCGTAACCTTGCTTCGACAGCCTGGGTACTATATTCCCCAACCAGTGAGCTCATTAGCTCAGGAGGAAGTTGCCTAGGGTTTGCGACCAACAATGCCACAGAGTATCAGGTAGTAATCAGAACCCTAACTAACGCCATTTCCTTGGGTGTGAACCACATTGTCATCCACATGGATTCTCAATTAGTGGTTTCCCATCTCAACCGGGTTTATGCCATCCGTGATCCCACCTTACTCCATCTCTTCAGATGAGTACGTCTCCTGGAAAGGTCATTTGAATTCGTTCAATACCTGTACATCCCACAAGAGTTAAACATAGTTGCTGACTCGATGGCCAACTTCATTTTGGACTGGTACATCACACACACATAATATCCATAATATGTAAAAGCGTTCACAACATCTAAATAATGTAATGTATAAAAGCAAACATGTAAACAAGATCACATCACTAATCCTTTTAAAAACACATAATGTATAAATAGCCGATAATGTCTGTAGATATATATATATATATATATATATATATATATATATATATATATATATATATATATATATATATATATATATATATATATATATATCGCTCAAAAGTAGTGTTGCTACAAAATCTGAAGCATCATAGCTTTCAATAGTACAAAATCTGAGGCCTTTAAGCTCTCAGTACAAGTATAGAAGTGTCATCAAGGTTGACACCTGACCCGTACACCACCCCTAGCATGGACGACACGCTATCGCTGGGTGAGGAAGCAATCTACGGTACGAGCCACCTTGCGGAGTAAGGCATTGAAGTGCACTGACGCTCCAACCCCAAATCTCTGCATGGGCCTTAGTAAGTCATCAATAGCTGGCTCCAGTACCTCCACGGTTAGCTGGGATAGGTTCTTGTACAACTCCTCCATATCCTCGATGGCAGCATGAGCACTTGCAGGAACGACTGCCTCCCCGCCTCTGTCTCTCCTTGCCAGAAGGGAGAGACCCACCAGTCGTACAGGGCCCACATCTGCACACACATATTACATACTTGTCAGCACTGCATCAAAAAAATGATATAATATACAAAACTAAAAATACAAGGGTAGTTTTGTTCTCACCTATGTCACCCCATGTTGCACCCTCCGGCATCACCAAGTCGGGATCCTCCCGGAGACCCTCGCACCAGTTGAAAACCATAGGGGACATACAGTCCTCTGCATAAAGCATCTAGGTCCGAGTAGCCGTGTGTGGGGCTTGGCTACCCGCCGCTCTAGTAATAGTAAGCAATATAGTACGCAGTGGGCGGCTCACCACATCCCTGATGATTATCTTCCCACGGGAAGGTCGAGAGGTAGCAATATAATGTTGCGATATCATGTCACCAACTGTACGGTCACTGGCCCGTGTTCTAGTAAGATGCACAGTGTCCCCTCTTCAGGACAAACCGGTATTAAATTAGATATCCTCAATGCCTATCGTAAGGATATGCTCACCAATCACAAAGTATTGTTGGGCCACATCCCAACTCTGGAGCATGTGTGTCAATAGTGGGATCTGGGATCTCATCCCCTGGATCTCAAAGAACTTCAATAACCCGCAGTTTCTCAATGCATCCACGCATTGTGGATCGTTCGCAACTTGTTCATCTTCTAGTTCATGTTCTCTCTCTCGCCACTCCAATACCATATTGGCTAGCTAGTAACCTGCCAAGAAGGACATTTAAACGCTATTAGGTCCTGCTTCAACCTCCACCAGTCCATTTTTTGGATTCTTTTTTATGTTTGGGATTTGCAACTCCTCCGTTGCACTGTACGTTTGCGTATAGTGCGATGTCGTCGTACTTCTCCCATTCGAGGATTGCAACGACTCGGTCTCGTCGTAGGTCCCGAAAGGTCCAACTGCGACAAGCCGAGAGCATAGTAGCCCTCCATGAACTCATCAAAAAACCCAAAAAAATGGACCTAAAATAAAAAACTAATCCACTGGAAAGTTGATGGATGAAGTTTAGGCCTACCTGATCCGGACGGTTGGTGAAATGGCGGATCGTAGCTCCCGGAATCGGCAAAGGAAGTTTTGGCTCCAAATTGGTACTTCTCCACCCAAATTGGCAATTGAAACAATGTTTTCTATTTTTGGCCCATATTTCTATTTATAGATAGAATGGAATATTCCTTTTCAAATATTTTGATTCTCTTGGGCCATTTATCATAGTTTTTGATCATTTTTGTCATATTTGAGGCTATTTGACACATTCTCTAGTGTGCAGGAGTTGTAAGTGGTCTTTGTGTCGTTTCTCATATCATAACGGTCATCACAGGTATGAACACTCCCTTGAATGTTTTGTCGTTATTTTTGCAACGGTTAGTCTATAATTATTGCGTGATGATGAGTTTACTCTTCGTTTGTTCTCGTACTCATGGAACTATGAGAACAAGTACCGAGTTATGATTTATCACTTTTCCGGGCTCGTTAAACTTCCGTGGAAAAGGACACCCCCCAGAGTCTACCGTTAAGCTTTTTTCAGGCTCTTGAAAAACAAAAAAGATTGCCAAGCAAACTTATCGCATTCACGCTTGTTAAAGTATTTGAATGGTCATATTCCTGGTGATAGTTTACCCCTTTTTCGGACCAGGAGGCACTAATTACGAAAAAGGTATACTCCAGCCAATCATGATTGGAAGAGTCATCTCCTGCGTTGTTTTACCCTTTTTCGGGCGATGAGGCTAACTTTACAAAAAAGGACCATTGGAGTCTTCTTTAGTTCTTTTTAGACTCTCTAAACATGAAATGACAACCGATTTTACCTTCTTTGGACTCATTAAATTTTCACATTGAAGGGCCCGTCATGGGACGAACCCCTCCTATCCCAAGTTTGGAAAATATTTGGGATTGGACTCATCTATGAGATGAGCTATACCGAGCATCTGGTTACCCTCATCAAGCTCATAAAAAACACATGAGGCACTCATCATTCATGATGGGGAAAAGGAAAGTGTTTGTGTTACACACCTTAGTGGCAGTATATAGTCGTTCTTGAACATGGCTCTCATCTACATTTGCATACAATACTTGGGTCATCTGTTTGTCTATGAGTCCTCGCTTACTTTCTGAGTTCTGTTACTCCTTTGAGTCATTCAAAGAAAGCTCCCATCATTGGTTGCATTAGAATTTTGCGTCGTACTCATTGTGTCAATACTGCCAAGTCATGCCATGCCCATGTTCAGGAACACGTCTATCATTTGTCACCTACAGTCAAGTGTACCCGTCACCATATCAGTTTACTCTGATTCAGTCTTACATGTTATGGTGCCATTCACCTGACGAGTCTATTGCCATTACTTCTATCAAAGCACTTCACCTGTTTATCTTCAACAGCTTCATGCTTTGGGGGGCATTCTATTACACCCAAAATCTACTCATCATAAGATTCAATGTATACACCCCTGAAGATACCTGGACTAAGTAATCATCCTGGGAGGATTTGTACCCCATTGTGCTAGGTTTTGAAGGGTCGTCGCAGGTTGCACACTAGCAACATGCGACATCGCACCTTGCTCCATTGCAGGGTGCGACAAAATCAGTTAATGGGAAAAAATAGCTTATTCAAGATCCTTCTCCAAACTTGCTCATTTAGGGCCTTATCCTTGACCTCTGGGGGAGCTGGTACTCGACTCCTAACTCTTTGGGAGGATCCCCTATCTCTCTCCTACCATCTCTCAACCTATCATATCCATACCCTATCCATTTAGTCCTATATAAGTGAAGCTCGCTCCCATCCCAAAGGGAGGAAGACTATGGTATCTACATGCTGGTGAAATCTCTCTTAGAATATCTCCACTCACCTATTGGAGAACTCATACTTCCTTGGAAGGATATGGCAATCGGCTTCGTCGGAGAAGGGATATAGCATTAATCCTTGGTTGTGTTTCTATACCTCTATCATGTACTCCTCTATTTGCAGTAATACAAATGCTTTCCACCAATATTGTTCATGTGTGTAATGATATTGGGTAGTTTACCTGCTTAACTATTTACTTAGATCTCTTATTGTATAGATGTCTTTTACTGGTTTCTCTTGTTTCTTGTCTTAACAGGTCTTGCAGCTTGGATCTAACGACCGTGGGACATGGAGCAGCATTCAGGAGAAAGGATTGCATAGTAAAAAGGTAAGACATCTACTACTCGATCCTTAAGTAGATATAGGAAATGCACTCGTAGTCTATTCTATTTGTTCTAGACTCACTTTGAGCTAGGGAGATCTGGCTCGCGTCCGCTCGAGTGGATTGTCCGATAGCAATTTCTGCCAATTTATTTTTTTGTAATGGCTTCTAGGCGTTGTGATTATTGTGGTAGTATTTTTATTTGCATTTGTATTTGTTCCTTTCAATTGTAGATTCGGATTTAGGAATAATCCCTATCCTCTTAACTATGGGAAGTACTTGAGAATAGCCCTAAAACTCATTGTGAGGAGTACCACAGGAACCCCGAAGTAGCTGGCCCATTGAGAGGAATTGCCAACAAAAAGGGCAATGTCCCCTACCTAATTAACTAGTTCCCACCCGTAAGGTAATTCAAGAGTTGTCGTTTGTGGCTAAGCAGTTATCAGTTTTACTTGAGTCATGGAGTGAGGGGTGTTGCCCCAATACGCAAGCTGTTAGGCAGCATTGGTAGCCGAGTGAATCCCTTGAACCTTTAGGAATCCAAGCATAAATAGGGTCCATATCTACTTCCAGCTGATAAATAGTAGATTACATCTGTCCAGAGCCGTTGCAGATCAATTCTGGAAAAAACAAAAAAAACGAGTACAAAATTATGTTTTTTTGCAATATCTTCTTTGCTTTAACTCTGTTTCCCTTGAAAATTCACTAACACCCCTGCAATCCCATTCTACATATTTCCTTCCTGAGGAATTCTGAAATCCCATAAGGTGCCCCCATTGGAAATCATGACTTCAAAGTTGGAACAAGGATGGACAAAACAATCATCCTGTTTGGCGATCCGAGGGTCAATGAAGTTATGGGTGCTACCAGAATCAATGAGTATTATAAGAGGGAGCTTCTTGAAGTAACCCTTGACCCGCATTATTTGTGGGGTGGTGACTCCAGCTAAAGAATGGAGAGTCAACTTTGAATTCTATTGGATATTATAACTGTAATATTCCAACCAAGATTTGGCCAAAATATTATCTCCAAACTCAGATTTTTGTCAAACTTTTACTAGTCAATTTTTAGGCAATTTCTTAAACTGAGCAGGATGTAAGTGACAGGGACTGAAGTAATGAATGAGGACAGTGGGATTGAATTTTAGTTCTGGAATTTATATGTACTGAGGTGCAGTAGCAAGTCAAAACTAATCTGGTAGTGAGTCCTATGCACAATGTACCAGAGCCATTCACTTTTCAACAATAGTGTAAACTATTGCCTACTTCAAGGCTTCCTGGGCCTCTGGCATATGCATACGAGACTGGGTGGGGTTCCTGAGAGTTAATGGCTGAGATATAACAGTCAAGTGATCTTATAGGATGCACTGGAAATTATTCAAATGGATTTGGAAAGGTTTGGAGTGATTTGGAAATCAAGTGCACAATGGGGATTGGTGAGTTAGTTAAATTCCAGGATTTTCCAAATGAATTTAAAGTCATCCAAGTTCTTAATAAATGGAATGATATGTAATTTATACTGATTTATTAACCTCCTAAAACTGACAGGGAGTCAAATTGATCCTCATAATTGAATTAGCAGTCATAATGGTAAAACTAGTCTAGAATAAACACCCAATGAGCTAGTCTTGCAATTTTATTCATTAAACTGCTTCCATAATTCATAAACTCTATTCTGATATGAATTAATGAAATTCTATATGATATTTAACATATATAAGTTGAAATATAACTTCATAACACTCCTTTTAATTATCTGATTCCCTTCCAAAGTTACAATGCCTCATATGCTAGAAATTCATTACAATAGATGGAGAATGAAGATGATAAGTAGGGATATTACTTTAGATTTGTTCTTAAGTTGTTATTAAACCATCTACAGGTCAGATGTCTAATATTTTCTGCACATTAAGCTTCTGATATTCACTGGGGTGCATTTACCAAACTAGCTCTCTCCTCTGGGGAAAACTCTTCCAAATCTAGCTGAGAAAGATGTAGAAGTGGGAGAAGAAGGTGGAGATGAGATCTGAATTTTATCTATGGAATTGGAAAGCCTATGATCTCTGCAAATAATGTCACACTGGGCTCTCTAAATTTCCTGGGTGCATTCACTGATTACTATCTCCTTCTTTTGGTGATTCTCCTCCAAAACTAGCTGTAAACCCACTGTCGTAGTGATCTTCTCTTCAAGCTGACTGTAGGTCTGCATTGATGGAATAATATGAATGTTATTGGATGAAATAAAATATTCTGGACCTGAATACTGCTTACTAAAACTAAGGGGCCTTCGGGCACACCTCCCAAGAAAAATGTTGAGGCACATCACTCAACCAGAGAGGCTCAGAGCTCTCAAGAAAAAATTCGAATGGACAAAAGTTCTCAAATAGAGTTGGAAACATCATTAAATAGATGATTGACTTGTTTCACAAGATAGCCACACATGTGGATGAGGGAGGGCGCATTCATTGAGAGGAATAGAAACTACTTGCCTAGAAAAAATTTCCTACTTTTGCCTTCCTTCACTGATTTTAGCAAGTGCACCTTTGTGAGCTTTTCTGAATGTTGTCACTTTCTTTCTAACTGCTTTTCTGAATGTTGCCACTTTCTTTCTTTCCTCCTATTCTACTTTTTCCTGTTTTTTTTTTCTTTTGATAGTTTCTATTTTATTTTCCTTGCATCCTTTCCTCCATTGGATTCCTTGATTTTCTGAGAATTTGCCACTTAGGAAAGATTGGCCCACTTTATCCAAATTTGACCTCCTAGAAAATTCATCATCCACTTGACAACATTTATTAGTAATAATGATGAATTAATAACAAAAATAATTCCAACTTAGTAATTTAATTAATTATTTGGTAATTAATTAACTACTATAGTATTATGCCTCAAAATTACCCCATTAATTAAATCTCCATTTAATTAATTGACTTAGACCCCCTAGGGATGGGAGGATACAAGTAGTGACCAAGGCCACTATGGAGGGGACATGACAGTCCTCCCTTCCCAAGACTGCTTGTCCTCAAGCAGTTTCAAACCAGGATGCTGCAGAATCTTTTCTTCCTCCTAAGTGGCATCCTCACTGGGCAACCCCTTCCACTACACTAGATATTCTTTAATAATTCTACTCCTCAAATTCATCTCTCTTACATGCAAAATTTCTTCTGGTTCTAAGACCAGGTGTCCTTCATCATCAAGAGGAGGCAATATTTATGAAACAGTCACCTGTTGGCCAACTGCTTTCTTCGGGCATGACACATGGAAAACATTGTGTATCTTGCTTCCAGATGACAGGTCTATTTCATAAGCAACTTCACCCACCTTCCTTGTGATCTTGTATGGCCCATAGAACCTTGGTAGTAGTTTCTCAACCCCCTTTGATTTCAAAGTGGATTTCCTGTAGGGATGCAACCTCAAATAAACTAAGTCAGCTTCTTGGAAGGTTCGGTTTGTTCTCTTCTTGTTTGCATACAGTTTCTATTGGTTCTGTGCAACCTGCAAATTTTCCTTAAGTGCCTTGAGTATGTCTTATCTCTCTTATAGCCAATCCTTTTCCTTCTCTTCTCTACAATTCCAAAAAATCAGATCTACAAAAGTGGGGTGTTCATATCCAGATAGAGATTTGAATGGGGTCATTCCAATGGACATATGAAATGTGGTATTATAGCAGAATTATCCTTGGTGTAACCAATTGACCCATGCCTTCTGTTGCCCGGTAACATAGTTTTTGAGATACCCTTCCAGCCATTTATTTTCCCTCTCAGTATAGCCATCAGTCTGAGGATGATAGATTGTATTGATATTCAGACTAGTTCCAACCAGCTCAAACAATGATTTCCATAAAGCACTAGTGAAATTACTGTCTTTGTCACCGATTATGATCTTGGGTAGACCATGCAATCGAAATATTTTTTTAAAGAAAAGTGCAGCTACTTGACTGGCTATAATAGTTGATGTGATAGCAAAACATTGAGATAATTTATTCAACCTATCAAATACTACAAAAATGTTGTCCTTACCCTGAGATTTTGGCAGTCCGGTGATGAAGTCCATGGACACACTTTTCCATTTCTGTTCTGGAATTGGCAATGGTTGAAGGAGACCAGCACAGTGAGTGTGTTCAACCTTATTCTACTGACATGCAGTACACTCCCTCAAATGCCTTAAAACATCATATTTGAGGCCCTTACAAGTGAACCTTTCTCTCACCTTCCGGTAAGTTTTTAGAAATCCAGGATGGCGTGCTATTGGTGCATTGTGGGAAGCCACCAAAATCTGTTCTTTTAACTTGTATTCGGGAGTTAGAAAAATTATGTTCTTGTAATAAATAACATCATTGATAGCTTGGTAAGAGTCATCCTGAATCATCTTATCCAAAACTTCACAAGAAAACTGATTTTTTGAATATTCTCTAGCTAGTTGATCTTTCCAATCAGTAGGAATTTGCAGCAAAGGAAAAGTGGGTTTTCTAGAGAGGGAATCAACAACTACATTCAACTTACCCTTCTTATACTCTATGCCGAAATCATAAGACTGAATTTTTCTTACCCATTTCTGTTGTCTATCATTCAGCTCTTTTTGGGTCAAGAAATGCTTCAAGCTGCTGTGATCAGTCTTGACTATGAACTTTCCTCCCACCAGATATTATCTGAATTTAGCCAAGGCATGCATGATGGATAACATCTCTTTATCATAGATAGAATAAAGCTTCTCATGGGGCTGCAATTTTCTACTCTCATAAGCAATAGGATTCATGTTCTGCATTAATACTTCTCCAATGCCTTCAACCGAGGCATCACACTCCAATATAAAAGGTTCGCTGAAATCTGGAAGTGCAAGTACTCGGAAGCTGCTCATAACTTCCTTCATTTTGTTAAAATATTTTTCAACCTCATCAGACCAACAAAAAGCACCCTTCTTGGTGAGGTTTGTCAAGAGAGAGGTGAGCTTAGAAAATCCTTTTACAAATTTTCTATAGTATGTGCACAAGCCAATGAATCCTCTTAGGGTTGTTATGTTCTTTGGGATTGGCCATTCAAGTATGGCTTTGATCTTCTCCATGTGTACCTTGAATCCTTCTTTCCCAATGATGTGGCCAAGATAAAGGAGCTCTTTCAAACCAAACTCACATTTTGACAGTTTAGCATAAAAGACTGTTCTGCAAGAAGTGTTAGAACATTGTCCAAATGTTGTAAATGCTTTTCCCATGTCCTACTATAAATCAGAATGTCATCAAAAAATACAAGTACATACTTACATAGGTATTGATGAAGATTATGTTCATGCAAGACTGAAAAGTTGTTGGTGCATTTGTCAAGCCAAAAGGCATGACCAAAAATTCAAAATGCCCAAAATGGCATCGAAAAGCTGTTTTCTGAATATCTTCATTTTTCATTCTGATTTGGTGGTAACCAGAATGAAGATCAATCTTGGAAAAATATTTAGCTCCATGCATCTCATCCATCATCTCATGAATCCTTGGAATATGATATAATGTTCTTGATGGTTTTCTTATTCAAAGCTCTATAATCAATGCAGATGCGCATTGTTCCATCTTTCTTTTTGACCAAAACCATCGATGAAGCAAAGAGACTTGAGCTTGGTCTTATGAACCCCATCTCAAGAAACTCTTGATTGTTTTCTCTATCTCATCCTTGAATCTCTTGGGGTGTTTGTAGGGGTGTGTTTTTTTAGGAAAAGTACCAGGTTCCAGCTCTATCCAATGATCAGTACCCCTGTCAGGAGGCCTTCATGTGGAAGATCTTCAAACAACTTTTTGTGTTTGTGGAGAAATATTTGGATATCTTCTGGATGTTGTGATACATCAATGGTGGTCCCCTTAGTAGTGATAAAACATTCAGCATCCCACTCTATGTCACCATGCCTCAAAACTGATCTCATATTGTGTGCAGAAATAACTTGTTTTGGGTACGTGTTGACACCTATCAAAACCACTTGTTTTCCTTCAGTATTTTTAAAGCACATATAAGTGATATGGTAATTTAACACATGCTCACCAATGGAAAACAACCATTTCACTTCCAAAACAAAATTAGTATCAGCAACATCAACAATATAAAAAATATCAGTCACAGTGTGGTCTCCAATAGTTACCTGCAGTTTGGGAATCCACCAGTCACACTACATAGTGTTGTTTTTTCCTGGAATAATGACTATGAAACCTCCAAATTTTTCAGATTTGAGTTTCCTTCTCTCTACCATGGATACATCAATAAAATTATGTGTAGAACCCCCATCCACCAAAACTACAACTTTCTGCCCTTCTACAACTCCCTTAAATCTCATAGTGTGGTAGCGGGCAACTCCACTCAAAACTGCAATTTTTCCTTCTGGTTGCGGGGGTTCTTCTTCTTCTGTTGTATCATACCCCTCCTATACTTGTTCTTCTTCTCTTACTTCTACACTCATTTATTCCTCATCACTTTCAGAAAGAACTTCTATGTAATGAGCCTTTCCCTTGGCACATTTGTGCCCCGGAACCCAAGGTTCTTGGCAGGAAAAACATAGTTTTTTCCTCCTTAACTCATCCCGATCTCGGAATAAATATTCATTTTTGTTTGGGGAAGCCACATTTCTGAATGGTGGCTTTTGATTCTGAATTTTAGCAGGTGCATTAAACTTAGGTGGATATCTGGTTCTTGGGATTGCATCCTGCAGATCCCTTGTTCTACTCACCGCTTCTTGAAAGGTGGATGGTCGGTAGGCTTTAATCAGCCCTTTTAAGGGTTCTACTAATCCTTCTGTGAACAGAAGAATTAAGAGGACTTTAGATATATAAGTAACCATTACAGCCAACTTTTGGAACTCATAGATATAAGCTTTTGGAGTTTTGGTCTGCTTAACATGTGCCAGTTCCCTGAAGGCAATTTTAGGGTCTCTTCTATCGAATCTCTCCATCAATATCCTAGTAAATTCTGCATATGAAGTCACTTGGTCATGGCCCAAATTCCTCATGCCATAGAACCACCAGTCATTAGCTTCATCTTAAAAATGTAGAGTTTCCATTATGATGGCATCCATTTCAACCATTGGATTCAGCTGGAAATAGGTGTCTAGCTTCTGCACCCAGGAGCTAGCAGTGCATTTTGTTGACCCATCAAAGAAGGGGAGTTGAATATTACTAATTGCATTTCTTAGCTCATAGTTATGTGTTGGTTTCATGTTCCCTCCTCTTGGCTGATTTATGTATTGTGCTTCACATAAATCCTTGAAAGGAAGATCCCTTCTGCACTCTTAACTCATTGTCTGGTATTCTACATAACGACCTTCCCATGCATTGACTGTTTCGGTGGGAATCTCAGGTTCCTCCCTATGTTCATCAAGGAATTTTGGCATGGTCTATCGGCACTGATATTTGGATTCATCTTTGAAATAATTAGGCCTATTATGAGTACCAGTCTTGGAAAATATAATTCCACTAGGGATCTTCCTATCATCATTCTGAGAGCCATTGCAGCTCCCTTCTACCTCTTTCTGCCCTAATTGCTTAGCCAAAAATTCTCTAGTTTCTTGCCCAAATTGAATAATATTATGATATATGTCATGTAGCCCTTTTAACATAATCTGCACAAAAATTCTAAACTCTTCCTTATCATCAGTGTCAGACATGTTCTTCCCCCCTAGTATTTTCCCTCCAGTAGATTCTACTTCTTCTTCCACAAATGGTTCTTCAGGGTTATTTCCTTTGGGGATTGGTATTCTCTTAGGAATCATAACCCAAAATTGAGAGAAGGTTCAGAGGACCATGCTGTGATACCACTGTAATATTCCAGCCAATATTTGGCCAAATTATTGTCTCCAAACTCAGATTTTTGTCAAACTTTTACTAGTCAATTTTTAGGCAATTTCTTAAACTGAGCAGGATGCAAGTGACGGGGACTGAAGTAATGAATGATGACACTGGGATTGAATTTAAGTTCTAGAATTTATATGGACTGAGTTTAAGCAGTAGTTCAAAACTGATTTGGCAATGAGTCCTATGCACAATGTACCAGAGCCATTCACTTTTCAACAACATTGTGAACTATTGACTACTTCAAGGCTTCCTGGGCATCTGGCATATGCATATGAGACTGGGTGGGGTTCCTAAGAGTTAATGGATGAGATATAACATTTAAGTGAGATTATAGGATGCAATGGAAATTATTCAAATGGATTTGGAAAGGTTTGGAGTGATTTGGAAATCAAGTGCGCAATGGGGATTGGTGAGCTAATTAAATTCCAAGCTTTTCCAAATGAAGTTAAAGTCATCCAAGTTCTTAATATAGGGACTTATATGGAATTTATACTTATTTTTTAACCTCATACAACTGACAGGGAGTCAAACTAATGCTCATAATTGAATTAGCAGTCAGAATGGTAAAACTAGTCTAGAATAAACACCCAACGAGCTAGTCTTGCAATTTTATTCATTAAATTGCTTCCATAATTCATAAAATATGTTCTGATATGAATTAATGCACTGATATATGATATGTAACAGATATAAGTCAAAATATAACTTCAGAACACTCCTTTTAATTATTTTATTTCCTTCCAAAGTTACAATGCCTCACAGGCTAGAAATTCATTACAATAGATGGAGAATGAAGATGAGAAGTAGGGAGATTACTTTGGCTCTGTTATGAAGTTGTTATCAAACCATATACAGGTCATATTTATGATATTTACTACACATTGATCTTATGATCTTCACTAGGGCACATTTACCAAACTAGCTCTCTCCTCCAGGGAAAACTCCTCCAAATATAGCTGAGAAAGATGTAGAAGTGGGAGAATAAGGTGGATATCAGATCTGAATTTGATATTTGGACATGAGCAGCCTCTGATATTTGCAAATAATGGCACACTGGGATCTCTGAATTTCCTGGGCGCATTCACTGATTACTATCTCCTTCTTCTAGTGATTCTCCTCCAAAACTAGCTGCAAATCCATTGTCGTAGTGCTCTTCTCTTCAATCTGACTATATATCTTCAGTGATGGACTGATATGAATGTTATTGGATGCAATAACATCTTTTGGACCTGAATACTACTTACTTAAAACTAATGGGACTTGGGGAACATCTCCCAATAAAACATTTGAGGCACACCACTCAACCAGAGAGGCTTAAAGCTCTCAAGACACAATTCGAATGGACAAAAGTTCTCAAATGGAGTTGGAAACATCATTAAATAGCTGAAATACTGACTTGTTGCACAAGCCAGCCACACATGTGGATGAAGGAGGGCACATTCATTGAGAGGAATGGAAACTTCTTGCTTAGAAAAACTTTCCTGCTTTTGCCTTCCTTCACTGATTTTAGCAAGTGAGCCTTTGCGATATTTTCTGAATGTTGTCACTTTCTTTCTCACTACTTTTCTGAATGTTTCCACTTTCTTTCTTTCCTCATTTTCTGCTTTTGCCCTTTTTTTTGTTTTATTTTGACAATTTCTATTTTATTTTCCTTTCCTCCTTTCCTCCATTGGATTCCTTGATTTTGTGATAATTTGCCACTTAGGCAAGATTGACCCACTTGATCCAAATTCGACCTCTTAGCCAAATCATCATCCACTTGACAACATTTATTAGTAATAATGATGAATTAATAATAGAAATAATTCCAACTCAGAAATTTAATTAATTATTTGGTAATTAATTAACTACTATAATATTATGCCTCAAAATTACCCCATTAATTAAATCTTCATTTAATTAATTGACTTAGAACCCCTAGGGATGGGAGGATCCAATTAGTGTCCAAGGACACTAGGGAGGGGACATGCTAATAACCTGCACTCTGACATGTTTTCCTTGGCATTAGATGTATGTGATGTGGTTTTGGGCACTCAATGGTTATGCACACTTGGCCCCATCTTATGGGATTTTGTTGAACTTTGGATGCAGTTTTCAGTCAATGCGCAAAGACACACATTGAAGGGCTTACAACCAGAGTCTCTCAGCATCACCAGTTCACATCGCATGGAAAATATCTTTAAGAAGAATTCACATGGTGTCATCCCTCAGCTCCATTCCATTCATATGCACCCATCAAAGGTCTCTACTACTCCTTTGGATCTACAACAAATTTTGGATAGGTATGCATGTGCCTTTTCTAAACTAGCGGGATTTCCACCTTCAAGAATAGAGGACCATCATATTCATATCCTTCCTGAAATCGTTCCTCCCAACATCAGGCCCTATCACTACCCATTTCACCAAAAAACAGAGATTGAGATGCTCGTTCGGGACTTACTGAAGCAAGGTATTATTCACCCTAGTACCAGTTCCTTTTCTTCACTAGTTCTTCTTGTTCAAAAAAAAGATGGGTCATGGTGCCTCTACATTGACTTCCAAGCACTTAATAACCTCACAATTAAGGCTAAATTTACAATTCCTATTGTTGATAAGCTTCTTAATGAGATTCATGGTACTCATTTTTTCTCCTAGTTGGATCTTCGTTCTGGGTATCATCAAATTCGGGTTCACGAGGATGATGATCCCTAAAATAGCTTTCCGCACACATGATGGCCACTATGAGTTTCTGTTCACGCCCTTTGGGCATCACTAATGATCCTTCCACATTTCAGGCATTGATGAATAAAATATTTAGGCCCTACTTGCGGAAATTCATTCTGGTCTTCTTTTATGATATCCTCATCTATAGTAAAACATGGGATGAGCATATCCAGCATCTGAATCTTGTACTGCAACTTTTCTATAATCATCATCTCCATGCCAAATAGTCTAAATGTTTTTTTTGACAGGAGGAAGTAGAGTATCTCAGGAATATTATTTCAGCACAAGGGGTTCGTGTGGATCTTGCCACAATAGTTGCCATGAAAAATTGGCCGCATCCTCAGACACTCAAGAGCCTTCGTAGTTTTTTGGGATTGACTAGCTACTACCGCAAGTTTGTCAAGGATTACGGGAAGATTGTGGCTCCATTAATCACTCTATTGAAAAAGGATGCTTTTACATGGACACATGCTACTGAGTGTGCATTTGAAAAACTAAAACAGTCTATGTGTATTACACCTGTTCTAGTTATGCCCGATTTTTCCAAGCCCTTCACTATTAAGAGTGATGCTTGCGACAATGGACTTGGTGTTGTTCTCCTTCAATATGAACATCCCATTGCGTTCACCAGCAAATCCCTTTCTGGTAATAATTTAGTCGCCTCTACATATGAGAAGGAAATGATGGCTATTTTGCATGAAATACAGAAGTGGTGGCCATACCTATCAGGGAATCAAATATGCATCAAGAATGATCACCAGAGTTTGAAATATTTCCTAGAACAATGGGTATCCTCCCCATCACAATAGAAATGGGTTAGAAAACTCATGGGTCATGACTATGAGATCACTTACAAGAAGGGTAAGGACAATATTGTGGCGGATGCTCTTTCTCGCACATTTGATGACCAAGTTTCTCTTTCAGCTATTTCTATACATGTTCCAAATTGGTTGCAATATGTTCAACAGGGATATTTCAATGACTCCTCATTATCTCAAATTATCCAACGGTTGGCCAAAAACCCTTATGTTGTACTGCATTACTCTTGGGATGGTGCTTCCCTAAGATACAAGGGTCGTTTGGTGCTTCCCCAGACCACAGATCTTCAACAAGCTGTCTTCTATGAACTCCATGCTTCTCCATCGATAGGGAACTCTGGGTTCCTCAAAACATATGAGCGGGCATGGCGTAACTTCTTTTGGTAGGGAGTGAAAAGGAAAATTCAACAAAAGGTGGCTGAATGTGATACCTTCCAGCGCAACAAGGGTGAAACAACACTCCTTCCCGAATTGCTCAATCCCTTGCCCATACCTACACGAATTTGGATAGATATTTATATGGATTTCATTGAAGGGATCTGTAAATCTGGAGGGAAGACAATTATTTTGGTTGTGGTTGATCGCCTCTCCAAATATAGTCATTTTTGTGCCATCATCCATCCCTATACCGCCTCCTTAGTCGCACAAATTTTCCTGGACCAGATCTTTCGTCTTCATGGAATCCCTTCTTCCATTGTCTTAGATCGCGATGCAACTTTCACCAGTCATTTTTTGACAGAACTATTTCTCCACACTGACACCAAACTAAAGATCAGTTCAGGGTATCATCCACAAACAGATGGTCAGACTGAAATTATCAACAAATGTTTGGAAACTTATCTTTGTTGCTTCACCTCTGAACAACAACATCAGTGGGAAAAGTGGCTCCCTCTCGCTGAATGGTGGTACAATACCTCCTACCACACTGCATCAAAAATGACTCCATATGAAGCAATCTATGGTCAGGCACCACCGGTGCTTCTTCCATACACCCCCAGCAGTTCACCAGTTCAGGAAGTTTACATGGTTCTTCAAACCCACGATCATATTCTTCGCATTTTGCAAGACAATATTCACATGGAAAGAAATCAAATGAAACAACAAGCCGATTAGCACCGTTCAGAACGCACTTTTCAAGCAGGTGATATGGTTTTTCTTCATATACATCCTTACAAGCAATCCTCCCTAAAACTCAAAGGGATTCATAAGCTCTCTCCAAAGTTCTATGGTCCATATAAGGTTCTTCAGAAAATTGGGTCCATTGCTTATAAATTGGAACTTCCTCCTCCTTCCCGCATTCATCTAGTATTTCATGTCTCTTGTCTAAAGAAAGTTCTTGGCACCAACATCAAAGCACAAACTATTTTACCAGAACTGGATAATGAAGTATCCATCATTTTGGAGCTGTAGGCCATCCTCAATAGGCGCACTTGTTAGCTTCGCTCTCGATCCATCACAGAGGTATTAATTCATTGGTACGTAATGCAACCAGAGGATGCTACATGGGAACCACTCCTTTAGATTCAGAAACAATTTTCACATCTAAAGCTTTGAGGATAAATCTTTTTCTAAGGGGGAGGGGTTGTTAGGAACCCGTGTCAACCCTTCCCTTTACTTTGTTAGTATATTGTTGTTGGACGCATATGCTTTTTAAGTCGTCCCCTGAGTATATTGTATTATCCCACATTCACGGGGAGTAATAGTTGTTTATCTTAGACTTAGTATATAAGTACGTGTTGAGGCCAATGAAGGCATCCACGAGTTATTTGTATTGAGCTTGCTCAAAGGAGGTTTCCCCCTCGAAGTGACCTGCGATCAATAAATCCCTTATGTGTTCTGTTGTTCCTGCTATTTCTGATATATCATGCATTTTCATCATTTAATTTTTGGAGGTTCCTCACAAAAAAATGATCATATCCTAGTCCAATTCTAGATGGAAATGCATATATTTTCTATTATAGGATGCATGTCTGGCATGTGATCATTTATGTTGGTCAGCCTGAATTGACTTGTTTGGTATGTGTAGTAGCTACAGTAGCTAGTCTGGTCAGAAAACATCTGAATTTCTAGTTTAGAAAAGGGTGTGCGCTGCCATAAACCCCTACTTGTATTCTTAATGTGGAGAATGCATCGTCTAATAAGAGGTGGAAGAAAAACTAGTAGATCTAGGAGGCATTGTCATCCACTTGTTTGGGATTCTTTAGTAGCAGTCTACTCTCTAATTTTTTAGGGGTCATACATGTTAGTATATTCTCGTCATGTTGTCATGTAGTCATGCATATGATGCATATCATGCAGGCATGCATATCATGCAGATCATGCAGTCATACAAGTCATGCATATCATGCAATTTTCCATGCATCCATGTCATCAGTGACGTGTCCTCCAGCACCTAGTCCCCAGTTTGTTAGCCTCGGGAGCTTCTTTCCACTCATTTTTATCCCTCCTAGTCACTAATGCGCCCACCTTTCACCTACCACTTGTGAAAGGCGCCCTTCTTCACCTACCACTCAGTTAGTTGAGTTATCTATGGATCTCTCCTTGATTTGAGGATTGATTGACTGTTAACTAACTGAAACACTCCGTTGGACCTCTAGTGAGACTAGATTTCCTATTTTGACTCCAGTTAGCTCCCCATGCGCCCTCCACTGAGCCTCCTTCCCTGCATTAGTGCTCCCATGCGTCAGTTACACCTACCACACTCAGTTAGACTTAGTTTGACACCTGGTTGACCGTTACTAGTGCATTGATGACTTCACTGATCTAATGATGAGGACTCCTAGTGGATCCAAGCTATTCCATGTAGCATATTTGAATGACCTCCTTGGTTAATTTGAATTATTCAGTCATTGTGACTGCACATTGTATTGTATTCTACTTCTGAGTTCAATAGAGCACTGCTGCAATTCTCTTGCACAGTTTTACACATATTATTCTTTATGCATCTGTTGTAATTGATTTACTTGTTCAATTAGATCTGTTGTGCTTGATTTCACATGGTATCATATCCATGGCAGGGACAAGCATTCTTTTATGCAGGGATTATTCATGAAGATTGAGTGAATTTTCTCACAAAAATATTGCAACAGTGGCATGCAAAATCTCATGTGCATTTGCTCTTGGTCATGCAGTACCAAAAATTATCTTCCAATCCACACCAAAAGCCGAGAGTCTTCCACATAATTCCTGGATTCGAATCATTGGATCTTCAAGCTTGCTTGATTGTCTTATCTCGGGTGTGAAGTGACTTGAAAAGTGTGGATTGTTCGACCTTATTGTTCTTTTTTTCTTGTGATTTGCAGGTTATTCACTCCTTCTATTGCATTCGCTCCTCTTGAAAGATGGAGACTTCTTCATCAAATCTCCTCACTGCTTTCAACTATTTTTAGTGGAAGGTTGATATGGATATAGTTTTGCATTCTAAAGGTTTCTATAGAGTTACCATGGGCTAGAAGTCGAAGTTACATCAACAGTAGAGAAGGAAAAATATTTCATTAAGCTTGATGAAGCTTATGGTTTCCTTTGTCTCAACATCTCTAAGGATCTTCTTTTCCATCTCAGTGGATTCACTACTCAGAAAGAGATATGGGAGAAACTTTCCACACTTTTTGGCAAGCAAGATGATATGAGATCTTATCAGCTAGAGAATGAGTTGATTTCCCTAAATCCTGAAAATTTTGAGACCATCAATGACTTCTTCACTAAGTTTAAAATCTTGGTTATGCTATTGAAGCAATATGGAGTGGAAAAAGAAGATAAACAATTGATCCTATGCATTCTTTCAAAACTTGGGAAAGATTATTCAATTTTTGTTTCAACTTTCAATATGGGAAAGCTCACAATTCCCAATTGGAAAATGCCTACCTTAAGTGCCTTCATTGAATTCATGACGAAGGAGCATGATAAACTCATTCAAATGGGGATCATATGCTCCAAAGATCAAGCTTTATTTGCTGGAGGATCCAAAGCTACGAATGGAAAAGGGAAGCAAAAGAAAGAGAAGCCAAATTTTGATCCTTCCAAGCAAAGAGAGAAGATAAAGCAATCGGATGAGCCATCCGGTTCAAGAAACAAGCAAAAAGGGAAAGATGGAAAAGAGAAATCTAAATGTTCTTATTGCAACAAGGGCTTTCATCCTGAAATTTCATGCATGAAGAAAACCATAGATCAGATGGCCCTTCTTTTAGAGAAAAACAACATAACCCTTCCTGACGATGCAAGGAAGAAGGAGAAAAATGATCATCCCGAGAGAGGTCATGCACTCATGGCACCTGTTTCGACTTCCACAACTCTACTCATTGATTCTGGAGCTTCGAACCACATGGCTGCAAATAAATATTCTCTATCATCATTTGATCCCAACAACACCATCTCCATCCACATGGGAGATGACTCTCAGATCTCTTCAAAGAGAAAAGGAACCATTCATTTAAAGTATGGCAGTTTTCACAATGTTCTCTATGTACCTTCCTTAGCTTCGAATCTTCTTTCCATTTATCAGATGACACACAATGTTTCAGCAAAAAAATTTATATTCTTCCCTAACAAAGCTGAAATTTTTTATATTCAGAGTGGAAAAATTATTTCGGTTGGAAAAGCCAATCATGCTTCAAAAGCATATGATTTTTCACACTTTCTACCGCATGACAAGCCCACCGCTCTTCTAACTCATGGAAATGAGGTTAGTAGGCTATGGCATGACAGGTTTGGACACCTAAATTATAAATATTTGTAGCTGCTACAAAAAAATTCCATGGTTGATGGCCTTCCGATGATCAAATCCTCGAAGGGAATATGCAAAGGTTGTATCATTGGGAAGCACCCCGAGCACAAATTTGACCGAGGAAAAGCTAGCAGAGCTTCTACTATTTTGGGGTTGATACATTCTGATATTATTGGTCTGCTACAACATACCTCCATGAATGGCTCAAGGTATGCTCTGACATTTATCGATGACTTCTCCATATCTACATGGGTATTCTTTCTCAAAAACAAGTCAGAAGTGCTAGGAAAATTCAATATTTCATAAGGCTTCCGTTGAGACTGCTACCGAGAGCAAGATCAAAGCTCTTAGATATGATACTGGAGGTGAATATATAAAATCAGAGCTGCTGCAACTTTGTGCTGAAAGCGGCATTCAGATCCAGCACACAGTTCCCTACACACCTCAACGGAACGGTGTAGCAGAAAGGAAGAACCAATCACTGAAAGAGATGGCAACCTGTATGATTGAATCAAAAGGTTTGAATGAAAATATTTGGGCTGAAGCCATAAATGTTGCTGCATACATTCAAAACATAGTTCCACATTCATCTTTGACAAATACTACTCCTTTCGAATCCTACACTGGTCACAAACCTAATGTGTCCAATCTCAGGGTTTTTGGCTCAACCGCTTGGGCTGGAATTCCAACTGAAAAGAGAAAATATTTGGATCCGCAAATTGTTGAATGCATCCTATTGGGATATGTTAAAGAATAAAAAGGCTACAAACTCATGGATATAAGATCCAAAAATATATTCATTGAGTGAAGTGTCATATTTGAAGAACCGCTTCAAAATCTAGAGCTAGTCGAGGAAGAAACTATTGGTTTACCGCCTCTACAAGAAGAATATTTTGGAGAAGATGATGAAAGTTATGGTTCTGATATTTCTGATATTTTATCAGACTTTGATGAACATGAAATATGAGTTTTAGAATCTGATCCATATGTGCCCCAACACTTGCCAAAGTGGGCCCAAAATACACTCAATTCTGTTGGTTCAAACATTGGAAATCCTGCCGATCCAAGGAGAACCCGAGTAGACTTTCAAAGAGAAGGTATGGATCTTTCATGTTCTGATCCTTTGCTATCTGAGAAATGTTTTTTGATGATAGTTTCAGATCCTAAATCATATTATCATGCCCACCGAGATCTGAGATGGAAAACCGCCATGGATGAAGAGTACAGTTCTCTTCAAAAGAATGCTACATGTGAGCTAGTTTCTCTTCCACCTGGGAGGAAATTAGTCCAATGTAAATGGGTCTATCACACAAAGGTTGTTGTTGATGGATCAAGCTGCAAATAAAAATCTTGGTTGGTTGCAAAAGGTTTCTCCCAAGTCCAAGGAGAGGACTACACTAAGACCTTTGCACCGATTTCAAAGATGGATTCTATCCGTCTAGTTTTGGCCATTGTCGCATCCAAGCACTGGGAAGTGCACCATATGGATGTGAAGAGTGCATTCCTTCATGGATATCTGAAGGAAGAGATTTATATGAAGCATCCTAAAGGATATATATCAGATCCAACATTAGTGTGCAGATTGAATAAGTCATTGTATGGCTTAAAACAGGCCACAAGAGCTTGGTACGCAAAGATGGACTCCTTCCTTCTTTCACAGAATTTCGAAAGGTGCAAATCAGATCCAAATGTGTACCTACAGAAAACTGAAGGTAATTTTCTGATTATAGTTCTTTATGTTGATGATCTTTTAATAACTAGAAGCACTCTTTCTTCAATCGACAAGTTAAAGACTACTTTAAATCTAGCTTTTGACATGAGTGATTTGGGCTTGCTAAAGCAATTTCTGGGGCTTGAGATTGCTCAATTTTGATGGGATCACCATATCTCAGCAAAAATATGTTTCAAACCTGTTAAAAAAATTCAATATGTGATATTGTAAGGCATCCCCATTCCCATTCCTCTCGGGAATCAGTCTTGAGGAGGGAAATTCTACATCGCTTGCAGATTCTACATTGTACCGACAGTTGATTGGTAGCCTTCTCTACTTGACACACTCAAGGCCTTATATATCTTATGTCATGAGTGTTGTATCAAGATATATGCAGCAGCCCCATGATCTCCATTGGAGGGCAGCCAAAAGGATCTTGCACTATGTGTAGGGTACTAGACATTTTGGCATACACTATGCTGCAGACTCTGACCAAGATTTGGTTGGGTACACTGATTCAGATTGGGCGGGTGATAGTATTGATCAGAAGTCCACTTACGGTTATGTTTTCATGATTGGAACTGGGCCTATTTGCTAGTCAAGCAAAAAGCAGGAAGCCATTGCCTTATCTTCAGCAAAGGCAGAGTATCGAGGAGTAGTCAATGCCTGCATTCAGGCAGTTTGGTTGCAGGGTATTTTGGCAGAGTTTGATATTGGTAGTACTACTTCAACTGTCATCTTTTGTGACAATCAAAATGCTATCAAGATCTCTACGGATCCAATTCAAATACAGAGGACCAAGCACATCGAGATCCACATTCACTACATCTGAGAGCTTGTGCATGACAAAACCATTGTTTTGCAATATTGCCCTACCGATGAGCAAATTGCAGACATCTTCACCAAGAGATTCACTGAGAATAAGTTCTCTTACCTCCGTTCACTGTTGGGGGTGAGTTCCATCATGGTGGAGACAGATTATATCCTTCTATAGTCAACTTGAGGGGGGGATTTATTCCCATTGGGTTTTCCCTCTTTCCTCACTTAGATTTATTTCTAGCATTTTTTGGATTATTGTATTGGGGTGACCTTTGGTGTAGTTACCAGGGCCCTATATTTTATTTTTTACTACATAGTATAGCTTGAGGGGGGGTGTTAGTATATTCTCATCATGCTGTCATGCAATCATGCATATCATGCATATCATGCAGTCATGCAAATCATGCAATTTTGCATGCATCCCTATCATCAGTGAGGTGTCCTCCAGCACCCAGTTACCAGTTTGCTAGCCTCGGGAGCTTCTTTCCACTCATTTTTAGCCCTCCTAGTCAATGATGCGCCCACCTTTCACCTACCACTTGTGAAAGGCACCCTTCTTCACCTACCACTCAGTTACACTTCAGTTGGTTGAGTTATTTGTGGATCTCTCATTGATTTGAGGATTGATTGACTGTTAACTAATTGAAACACTCCGTTGGACCTCCAGTGAGACTAGATTGCCTATTTTGACTCCATTTAGCTCCCCATGCGCCCTCCACTGAGCCTCATTCCCTACATTAGTGCTCCCATGTGCTAGTTACACCTACCACACTCAGTTAGACTCATTTTGACACTTGGTTGACCATTACTAGTGCATTGATGACTTCACTTATATGATGATGAGGACTCCTAGTATAGCCAAGTTATTCCATGCAGCATATTTGAATGACCTCCTTGTTCAATTCGAATTATTCAGTCATTGTTATTGCACATTGTATTGTATTATACTTCTGAGTTCAATAGAGCACTGCTGCAATTCTCTTGCATAGTTTTACACACATTATTCTTTATGCATATGTTGTAATTGATTTACTTGTTCAATTAGATCTGTTGTGCTTGATTTCACAATACATATGTGTGTGTATAGCTTGCAAAGCATTATAAACCTATTACTTTAATGACTCATCTGAGCCATTTTCAATAGTGCTTGGTGTCGTATGAACTATTCCTCCAATGGCAACTCATGCATGTGATTTATTGAAGGCTTTCTCAATAGTGCCCCACGCCTTATGAACTATTCCTCTAATGGCAGTTGGTGCATGTGCTAATTGGCAGGGAATTAGTTGCCTTGCAACTTTAACTCTTGTTATTATTATTAAGATTTAATATGAAGAAAATGTTTTTCATCCTTAGTTTCTTTTCCTTATTATCATAAAATTATCACAAAAGGTACATATTTTTTTAATAGTATTTTAGGTCTTGTTCAATTATTATTATGTCCCCGTCGTGCATATAATGACTGCAATGACCTATTAAACTGTCAATACACAATGTTTTTTTTCCATGGCCCTATGGTTGACATTTCAAAAAAAAATTCTTTATCTCATTTTTATTTATTTGATTTTTTGTTGAAGAGAGGCATCGTCATCCCCATGGATTAGTATTGGGATTTCTCTTGCCATGTGGCCTAGCTATGTCACCATGGGTTAATGTGTATGTACCAAGGATTGATTATGATGAAATCCCAGCAAGCCTTGGGGGTTGGTGTGGGGTTCCTCCTTCCAGGTGGCTAAGCTATGTCGTTGTGAGTTAATTGTATTTGCACAGAGAATCCCATCAAAGGTTTGAAGTATTAATTGCATTGTAATTCTAGCTGCATAGAGAATCCTATTGAAAAATTGTAGTGTTAATTCCAACTGCATGAAGAATCTCGTCGAATATTTGATTCACCCACCACCGCCACAATATGATCTTGATTCAATCTTTGTTTAATCCATCAGATTCTAACACCACCCCTCATGTTAGGATATTTAGACACTTAGGAGTTAGTTAAGATCAACTTGTGTAATATATCCATTAGGGAAAGTGTGTTTTTTTAGTATGCATTAGTATGCATTTGTAAATACTTAATCCGACGGTCACGATATGTTTCCGACAGAGAGTGATCTGACGGCTCAACTTCTCTTAAATCATACCTAACCTTGATCTGTGGCTTAACACCTTATTGGTCCATGATCTCTACTTAAAGAGCATGGAGGGTCATTGTTTAGTTGATCGATTATGATAAGCTCATTTGTAACTTTCTTTCTTTGCATAATAAATTGTCCCGTAGAAGCTATTTGGCTGAGGCCATGGAGTGTTTCCCTCTAGAGGGTTTAAACCACATTAAAAAATTGGTGTGTTGATATGTGATCTATTTGTGCGAAGTGGTTTCTCTTGGTGTTCGCTCCTTTGGTAGTACCCTGTGAACCCGAACATGGTATCAGAGATTTTATGAAGAGCCGCTTCTGGTTATGATCTAGATCTTGAACTGTTGCTACTGAAACTTGAAAGGGTTTCTGGTTCTGGTATTTCTGTGCATTTTTGTCCTATGGAAGGTGTTCCATTGCGTCCGGAGCGTCGTTTCCATTGGGAAATAGTTTTTGTTTGATCGAAAATGGTTCCTGATTGATTCAGAAATGCATATTTCATCAGATCTGAAGGTATAATGTTACAGTGACGCATTTTTTTATTTTCTGTTTTAAAAGAAAGAAAATATCATATTTTATCAGTTTTTACTATTAGATTTTTTTTTGGTTTCGGATTGTTGCTTTCCCTATCTGCGTATGCTCTTTTCCGTGCACCTTGAGCGATCTCGGCAAATCAGAAACAGAAAGGGAAAGGGTTTTTCTCAGCTGCGTATGCTCTTTGCCGTGCACCTTGAGTGATCTCGGCAAATCAGAAACAGAGATAAAACGTAGACTTTCCGGGAAAGCTAACAAGATGTAACCCCAAACGTGTGGAAATTTTTTTTTTTGTTTCGGTTTGTGGTGTGTTTTTGTAGGAAAAAAAGGCAAGCACAGAAACCAAGCAAGAAGAGTAAAAAAAAAAAAAAAAACCTTCATCATTCCCATATCTTACATACATTTTAATCTAGCTCACTTGGTTCAAAGTTGTTTGATTCTTTAGTAGGTCTTGAGTTCAAGTCTTAGGAAGTTACTTTTAAAAGGCAAAGTGCATACAATTTCTATTTTTAAGTTACTTTATTGTAAAAGTGCATCTCACTTAAAATAATAAAAAAATAAAATACAAAGTGAGTCACTTAAGTTCATTTTTATTGCTACACTATTTAAAGTAACTCATTGTAAAAGTGAAATCACTTATTTAAGTGATTCACTTAAAGCAACTTTCTTGTAAAGTGATTGTAAAATGTTCATCTTGGGAAGAGGGGGTCCTTTTTTTTTAGCTGGTCATTCTCTATCTGCCACGTCACTATTGGGGACATCTTCAATTTTTTCTTTGTTCAAGCATAACTTCATCATACGGAGTCAGTTTTCAGTGCCGTTTTTTTTAAACTACCTCTTTTTCAAGCTCTTCGCATCCAGACTATTGGTTTCTATTTTTATAGCCATTAATTTGTAGTATGGACGCCCCTTGTGATATTCTACTTAACAGTTCCAACTATTTCTCATGGAGATATCGTATGGAGAATGTTCTACGAAGTAGGGGACTTTTCAGAATTACCTCAGGGAAAGAAACAGAACCCACTGATGATGATAAGAAAATAAAATAGGAAAATATATGTGACGAAGCTCGTGGATTGATTGGGATGTCAATCTCTACTGATTTGCGATTTCACATATCTGGAATGGATGAACCTGATGTTGCTTGGGACAAGTTGGAATCTGTGTTTGGTAAACACAATGAAATTCGAGGTCATCAACTCGAAAATGAGTTGATTTATTTAAATCCAAGTGCTTTTTTATGCATTCAAGATTATTTATCTAAGTACAAAACTCTTAAACTCCTATGTGTAGAATGTAAGATTAAGAGGGAAGACAAACAATGCATTTATCACATTCTTTCCAAACTTGGACCTGCATATTATGTTTTTGTATCTACATTTTACTCCATGAAAGAATCCTTGAATGCAGCTAGTTATCAAGAGCCTAATATTGAATCCTTTTGTGATTCCTTGATTAGAGAGCAAGATAAGCTCATCCATCTTGGAATAATCAACAATGTAGATACATCTGGGAAAGCCTTATTGTTCCAATAGAAAGAAAATTCCAAGCCTCCCAAGAAACAAAATTTTTGCAATAATTAGTCAAACAAGGGTCCCAAACTCTCTCAGTCAGCTCCTTCTTTAAAAAATGACAAAGGATCCAAGCCAAAAAGCAAGAAGACTGAGCGTCATTGCAACTATTGCGGGAAAGACAATCATGATGATTCTAAGTGTTTCAAGAAGATGGTAGCCTTGGAAGCAACAATGAAGAAGCACCACATCAGCCTAAATTTGCCTTCAGAATCTACCTCTCATAGACATGCACTTTGTGCTTCTGGTTATTCTTATAATGCATCTTCTTCTTCTACTTCAAATGAATGGCTTATTAATTCTGGAGCATCTTATCATATGGCTAAAGATCAAGCCATATTTTCTACTATGCATGAATGTAACACCAAACAAATATTTGTTGGTGATGATAGATCTCTAAGTGTTGTAGGAGCTGGAACAGTTCCAGTATATAATGGTCATTTCAGTGATGTACTATGTGTTCCAAGAATTTCCTGCAATTTGTTATCAATCTATCAGATCACTCATTCTGGTGAAGGTAAAACTGTGACGTTTACACCTCACCAAGTTGTAATCAAGGATTTTAAAGATCCTCAACAGGTCCTAGATACCGAAATTGTTGATGATGTTACCAGGTTGTACAAGTTTAACAACTTTGGGTCATCACCTTTTCCTTCAGTTTTTGTTGCTCATAGTGATAACTAGAGCAAACTTTGGCATGAGCAATTTGGTCACTTAAATTATCACTCATTGCAACAACTATGTAAAGACAATATGGTGACAGGCCTTCTTATGGTATCTTCCAGGGATGGTGTTTGTTCTATTTGTGTACTCGGAAAACATCATCGGGATAGTTTTGACAAATGTGCCTCTTGGCACGCCTCGTTTCCCTTGGAGCTTGTGCATAGTGACTTGTGTGGTCCTCTTCCATTTGCTTATTTTTCTGGTTTCAAATATTTCTTAACTTTCATTGATGATTACACCAGACGCACTTGGGTTTATTTCCTAAAACTTAAGAGCGAAGTATTTAACATGTTCTTGGCCTACAAAGCCCTTGTTGAAAAACAATCTGGTCATCAAATTATTAAGTTAAAATCTGACAATGGAGGAGAATATGTTAACAAAAAGTTCACTACTTTCTGCACTGAACAAGGAATCCAACAACAACAACACACTGTTCCATATACACCACAACAAAATGGTGTAGCTGAGCAGAAGAACCGCACTTTAAAAGAAATGGCAAATTGTATGATCCAATCTAAGGGACTAAGTCTTCAATTTTGGGCTAAAGCCATTAATTGTGCAAATTACATAGTTAATCGCACCCCCACTAAAGCATTACAAGGTATTACACCGGAAGGAGCATGGAGTAAAACTAAACCTGATGTAAGTCACTTTCGTGTGTTTGGTAGTGAAGCATGGGCTCACATTCCGGATGAAAAATGGAAAGCATTACAGCCTAAAAGTGAAAAGTGAATATTTGTTGGATATTCTGAAGATGTAAAAGGTTATAGACTTCTTCAACCACATTCTCATGATGTAATCATTAGAAGAGATGTTAAATTTGATGAAAATCTCTTGGTCTGCAAGCCTAACTCGACGATTGTGCCATCTTTGGCATGCGAGCCTGATTCAGTGATTGTGCCTTCTTCTTCTTCTTCCAACTTCCTTGACAGGTTTCCAACTCCGGTTTCTAATGATGACAGTGAGGATTAAATACACCTCCGCCTACTCATGTTCCTCCAGTTGCACCAGCACAAGTGCTTCCTCGATAGATCCGTTCAACATGTGAAGCAGCTAGTGATCTTGCCAGTGATCCTAGAGATCAACGTCGAACACGTTCTTAGTTTCAGCGAGCCTCTTCTCTTTTGGCTCAAGTTTCCGAGAATCATGATCCAGAAACCTTTGCAGAAGCTTCAGGAAATCCAGATTGGGATGCAGCTATGGATGAAGAATATCGTTCCTTAATGGCGAACAATACTTGGGATCTTGTACCTCTTCCAAAAGGAAGAAAACTTGTCAGATATAAATGGGTCTACAGAACTAAATATGCATCAGATGGAAGTGTTGAAAGACTTAAGGCGAGGTTAGTTTCCAAAGGTTTTTCTCAAGTTGAAGGGATTGACTACAATGAAACATTTGCTCCTGTCGCAAAAATGAACTCCATCCGCCTTGTTCTTTCCCTTGCAGCCTTACATAACTGGAAAGTCCATCAAATGGATATCAAGTCTGCCTTCTTACATGTTGATTTACAGGAGGAAATTTACACAGAACAACCTCCTGGATATGTTTAGAATAACTCTAGCCTTGTCTGCTGCCTTAAGAAATCCTTATATGGCCTTAAGCAAGCTCCTAGAGCTTGGTATGCCAAAATGGATAGCTTTCTCCTTGACACTGGTTTTTCTAGATGCCATTCTGACCCCAATGTCTATACCAAGAAAGTAGGAAACCATCTCATCATACTTGTTCTATATGTTGATGACCTTATTCTTATTAGTAGTGACCCTAAGCTTATAACCCATGTGAAATCCAGTCTTAAACAAAATTTTGAAATGTCAGACTTAGGACATTTGCATTATTTTCTTGGTCTCCCAGTCCTGCAAACCAAAGAAGGAATCTTTCTTTCTCAGTCTAAGTATGCTTGTGACCTTCTTCGTCACTTTCACATGGAAGATTGTACACCAGCATCTTCTCCCTTCCAATCTGGAGTCAAACTTTCTGCCACTTGTACTTCACCTGAAGTCGAAGCCACCTTGTATCGTCAACTTGTTGGTAGTCTCTTATATTTGACTCATCCCCGTCCTGACCTTTCCTTTGTCGTTGGTCGTGTTTCCCGTTATATGCAGACACCTCATGAAAGTCACTGGAAAGTAGCTAAAAGAATACTTCGATATATTCGAGGTACAGTTCAGTTTTGGATTCATTACAGTACAGGGGAGGAACCTTGGTTGGTTTCACTGATTCAGATTGGGCTGGCGATCCTGATGATCGAAAGTCTACTGCAGGTTATGTTTTCAGTCTGGGATCTGGACCTATTACTTGGGCTTGTAAGAAACAACAAGCTCTTGCTCTTTCTTCAGCAGAGGCAGAATATCGAGCCGCAGTTAATGCCAGTCATGAAGCTTTATGGCTTCGATAGATCCTTGCAGAGTTTGGATTCGAACAGCAGCAGCCTAATCCACTTTGGTGTGACAATCAAAGTGCCATCAAGCTTGCCAAATATCCAGTCCTACATCAACGCAGCAAACACATTGAGCTTCATATGCACTTCATCAGAAATCTTGTTCATGATCGTGTTCTTGAAGTACTCTTTTGCCCTACAGATGATCAAGTTGGAGACATCTTCACCAAGTCTCTTACAGAAGCGAAGTTTTCTAAACTTCGATATATGTTAGGAGTTCAGGAACTTCTCATTAAGGGGGGATAGGCTCTAATGCCTCCTTCCTTCTCCTAATAGTGTCACTTTTGTAAATCCTTCAATCCTATCCAAAGTTGTTCTTAAGGGGTATGTTAGGATATTTAGACACTTAGGAGTTAGTTAAGATCAACTTGTGTAATATATCCATTAGGGAAAGTGTGTTTCTTTAGTATGCATTTGTAAATACTTAATCCAATGGTCACGATATGTTCCCGACATAGAGTGATCCAACGGCTCAACTTCTCTTAACCTTGATCTGTGGCTTAACACCCGATTGGTCCATGATCTCTATTTAAAGAGCATGGAGGGTCATTGTTTAGTTGATCGATTATGAGAAGCTCATTTGTAACTTTCTTTCTTTGCATAATAAATTGTCCCATAGAATCTATTTGGTCGGGGCCGTGGAGTGTTTCCCTCAAGAGGGTTTAAACCACATCAAAACATCAGTGTGTTGATTTGTGATCTTTTTGTGTGAAGTGGTTGCTCTTGGTGTTCGGTCCTTTAGTAGTACCCTGTGAACCCGAACACCTCAAACCTCCATCTGCAACTGTAAAAGCTGTAACTTATGGTGATTGATCCCCGATATCAACATGAGGAGAATCAAACCTCAATTGTTGAATTAGACCAACTATTTTTACATTTTGAACTTGCCTTAGGTCGTTTTCTACCTGATATGGATCATCATTCGATGGCATTGGTGATCTGAGACACAACAATCACAATCTCTATAGATTAAATTACATAGGTAAATAAATTCCTTTTCATTTCAATGAAACCTTTTTTAGGGGCCTAAAGTCTTATTTTTCCCTTTGATTTATTTAGTTTTTTATGTGATAATTTTTTTTTCCACGTGTTAATTTATGTTTTCTGGACTAGCATTGGTTGGGCATTCTATGCATTCTAATTTTCCCTACCAATTTTATTTTTCATTATAGCTGAATTTTTCATATGTATCCTATGGTAATTATTTAAGTTTAGAGCATACTATAAATTATGTCGTCTAGTTCTTTGAGGTACTGTAATTTGCATGAGGCCATACAAATTGCTAGTTGTATCATATCAAATCACCACAGACATTCGTAAAACTCAATCATCATTGCATTTGAAATTGTCCCATTTGATTAGAATTACCTTGATTTCCTTATACAAATCTTTGATACCCTTTTAACATTAATATGTTCAAACAAACTGACTTATAGTTTTTCCAATTTTTCTCTAGAGCTAAGATTCTCGATTTAAAAAGTTCATTGCGCATGCACCATACATGAATTATGCTTGATATCTAGCACATATAGACAATGTATATGCTTATTTTCATATTCATATTATTTAGATATGTTTCTTTGGAAAGCACACCCATAATTATAAAAGTACATGAATACTAAATATTAAATGTACACATTACCATAATGTGTCCTCTTCATTTTGATTTGCATGGTACAAAAAATCGAGAACTGGAGCTTTGCGTTGCCTTTGATAATGCTTGTTTATTTCCAGCAACACCTATTGGAAAATGGAAATGAATATAATATTTTGGGTTAAATGACTCTATAGATAGAAGGCCCTACCAGTTTTTTTTTAATCGGACATTAAGAAATCCAGAGGAAAATCTTACTTCTTGTGGGATGTACACAAGATAATTCAATATACATGGTGGTTGTGGAATTTGAGGCCCACTCTTTTTACATGGATTATCTATCAAGATTTTGTGTGGAGTTACCCATTTTTAACCTTACTACAAGATGAATTTTATCGAACAAGCTGTTGCTTTTCTATTCACATAATTTTTCTTAATTACAATGGACCTCTAAGAGTGTATTTAAACACTTCTACATACTAAAACTCTAACCTTTCTCATGATTTATGTCTTATTCTAATGCACACTTTAACTAAACTTAACCCAACTCATAATAATAGAACTAAGATAAATCGGGAGTTAGTTACTTTTTCCTAACACCCCCCCTTAATTACAACCGCTAAACATACAATCTAACTACTACTAAAACATGTTTCCTCTAAGGGATTTCATCAAAACAAAATCCATGTTGGTATATGTCTCAGCTAGGCTTATAAAACATTTTCATCTTGACCTTCTTTGTTGTTATGTACTGATGCAACTTCTTCTTGTACTTTCTTATCCAAAATTTGAATATTTCAATGCTTTTCTAGGCTTCTTTGTGCTCTAGAATTTAAACTCTAGATATATCTTCTTCTTGTTACCGCATGGATTTTTCCATTTCTTATTCTTGTATCCGGGATGTGCAAAAATGCACCACTCTTTTCCATGACTCTAGTTGTAAAACCAATGATTTGCATCTTCAATGTTTCCTTTAACACCTGCAAAATACTTGTTGTAGATTTCTTCCTCCAACTCTTCAACTGGGTACATAGCTTCTCCTGCTTCTTTTTCTTCTACTACTTTTGATAGGTTGTGCAAGACTCTTGCATAACACAACTTCCCACCAAAATAGAACTTCTCTTTACTTCTCTTTTCCCTTTTTAAAAAAAACCATGATACCTTTTCTTTTAAACAAATGTAGTGGCAATAAAAAACAAAAGTTTTTTCCAGAAAAAAACTTCATCCACTAGTAGGCCATATTGAAAAGATTCACATTAAAAAGCTTTACCATCATGTGTTCCTTTCAAATGCACCATATTAATGAAACTTCCTTTTGAACTATATACCTTTAGAAAGGGATTTTTTTTTCTTTTTTAATGCAACAATTTATGTTTACCTTTTAATGATGTAGTGTGATTCTTATCATGCAGCTATGTTTTCACGAATTCCTCAAACATAGGTCTTCTCTTTACGTTACCTATGGATCAGTGCATCTTCTTCATGGAAATTTCTTCCACGGCCATTTCTCTTCATGACTCTTTTTGTTTGTTTTGCAAGCAGATATAATTTATACTAGCGATCTCATACCAGCTGGCAGCTAGCTACTCCTCATTCAACTGCATAGTCATTTTTTTTATAGCTTCAAAACCAACAATCTCTCAAGCAGATTGGCTGCCTTCTTCAACACATAACTCTGCATATTAAAATAGGGTCGCACCCTCTTCACACGAGCTCACAGTCGCACCCTCTTCACAACATTCTTATGTCACGTCCTCACTGAACTCCATGGCCACGGGAGACCCTGATACATTTTTTTCTTCTTTTAAAATCGATTGAATACACACACATAGTCGGAATGAATCAGATCCACAATCCTCAACCCGCAACAACGAATCTGCAATCCACAATCCACAATTGCGGATGCAGAAGTTCCAAACCTCATACCCAGAAAGCTTACCTTTCCGTAATCCGCAATGGTCGACCCTCAATCCGCAACCCACAATCTGCAATCCGCAATTGCAGATGCAGAAGTGCCACACCTCATACCCGGAAAGCTTACCTTTCTTCAATCCACAATCCACAACGGTGGACCCACAATCTACAATCCGTAATTGCAGATGCGGAAGCGCCCATTCTCATATTCCTTCAACGGTCACTTCCACAATCTGCAATCCGTAATTGCGGATGCGTGCATGCGGAACCATACCCCTATAATGGCAACTCTACACACAAACTTCAAAGATGCATAACTTCTCCATCCTTGGTCCAAATGAGACAAGGTCAGTGCCATTGGAAATCTCTTGGAGATCTCTATCCAATGGTGAAATACATGCCCCATTTGAGCATTCCTTTCCATAACTCTACCAAAAAGAGACTTAAGGATTCTTCCTGTCATGATTTCCCTTCCACCTAACCCACATAGGGTTCTGAAACACTTCCAGGGATTTCCCCTCCTTCCCAAGGATCAGATGTAACCATACAACTCATTTCCAAGTTAATCATACACATCATAACATGTAGAATGCATTAAATCAGATCTAACAAATACATCTATTACATGCAAGACTTATATTGCATTAAACTCATGCAATACAAGGATATTCATATAACAATGAACTCAACCCTTTACTCAGGTCTGCACATGTCTTCATGTCCATCAAATTCATATAAACATGCATTCTACAATTCCACATTTGCACATAAGAAACCATTCATAACAATGAAACATCATCATTTAACATAACAAGAGTACTTATTTTTTAATTCTGAAGCAACTGGCTAAGTGAAAGAAACGTTCCACCCAACCTTAGATGATTATTTAGCCTTTACTCTTTCAACTGAGAGATCACCCCCGAGCTGGGATATGTATCCACTAAGGAGGGCTATCAGGTTCTCTCACAGTCAAGGTTCCATCCCAATGCTAAGCCAATCTGTAGTTGGGTTTATCAAGCATTCCAGGGAACCTACCCATGCTAATCCAACCTATAGTGGGTTTATCAAGCATTCAAGGACACACTGGTCATGCTAAGCCAACCTCCAGTTGGGTTTATCAAGCATACCAACAGTAGGGTCATGCCAAGCCAGCATACAATTGGGTTTATCAAACATGCCAGGCTAGTTGGTCATGCTAAGCCAACCTGCAGTGGGTTTATCATGCATACTAAGCAATACAATCATTCCATGATAGCATACCATTTGGTTTATCAAACATATTAGACAAACTGATCATGTTAAGCCAATGGGCAGTGGGTTTATCAGGAGAACAGGGACAGCAAGGGAGGCATTGCTAAGACAGTGAGCTCAACCATAGAGCTACAGGAATCTCAACGCTCAGTCGACCTGGCACCCACATTACCTACCACATCCAACACAAGGAAGACCCTCTTCTCTGTTGCACAGTCCCTCAAGGCCTCTTCCCTTCCAGTGCTACTCCAGGATGGGCATAGAAAGGTCAAGTCACTAGTTCTATGAGACTTCGACCTTCACTGGGATTATCAAGCAACCCAACCTTCTTCCACGGTTCAACAATGGACTCCTTCCAGGCTTGCAGACATTCTCTACTCTGCAATCGATCTTTTGTGATCCAAGCTCTGGTCCTCACAGTTTAAGCTGCAGTTTCCTCACTGGTTCTATCACTCTGCCATCGACACTCTATCATTGGTAGACTGGGTTCACACACATGGTTTCCATGGTTATCAACTCTCCGGCATTTATATCACCCAAGGAAACACGGTTATCTTCAGGTTATACTAATCTAATGGCTCTGCGTATGTAGGAACGTATGAGCAATCTCTCTCTCTGTGGGCGATGGATCATGGAGGGAAAGAGCGTGAATGAATGAATGCGTGAATGTCCTTCACTAGAACGAGTAGTCCAAAAGTGGTTCAGCAAGCTCCAAACGTTGAGTGTCTTTCAGGGTAATCAATCAGAGCCATGCCCTGCCATATGAAATCGCAAGCATGCTCCATACTCCATCGGATTCAACAATAGGTTTCTCAACCACCCTCTGCAACTGCATTAATGTCATCAGGGAGTTCAAATGAGTTCATAGTTAGACATCTGGCAACATGGGAAACCAATCCCAAAACCCCCTCACCTCTCCCTAGTGGATACACGTGGCCCCTTCTCATTAGTTTCCTCCTTAGCCAGCTTCTTGGTTATTTTAATCATTAATAATAATTACATCATTTACATTTCTTCATGGCTTAGCAGCCCCTGAATAATCAAACTCTCCAAATACTTGCTTAATCAGTAATCCTTAAACATCCACTAGTGGGGCCTTGGACTTGAGATCCACACTAGGGAAAATACACACACTGCATATACACAGTATTTACATTGAAGCCAAATAATATCAAGGGAAAAATGGGGTATTACAACTCCCTCTCCCTTAAAATAACATCTTCCTCAGTATTCTCAAAACTGAACAAAAATGGGAATGCCTCTTTCATGGCATCCTTCAGCTCCCGCATCGCCTCTTCTGGACTAAGGTGCCTCCATTGCACCTTTACTACCCTATGGCCTGGTTCCGGAGTAAGGTAACCTTCCTGTCAAGGATGCATGTAGGCTCCACCTGGAACTCTCCCTATGGTTCCACCTGTATCACATTCCAATCAATGATATGATTAGGATCATATACATATTTCTTAAGCAAAGATACATGGAAAACATTATGAGCTTTCATGTTAGCAGGAAATGCAATCCTATATGCCACTGGCCCTATCCTATCAAGGACTTCAAACGGCCCACAATATATGGGTCCCAACTTGGCACAACTTTCCAACTTCGTGGAACTCTTCTTTGGTCACACTCTCAAGTAGACATGATCCCCAATCTGAAATTCCTTATGCATTCTTTTCAGATTTGCATAACTCTTCTGCCTGTCCTGTGTTGCCTTCAAATTTTTCCTAATCTTCACAATCTCTTAATCCATATCCTGAATCATTTCTGGTCCAAGCACTACTCTATTCATTGGGTTGTCCCATCTCACTGGAGTTATGCATCCTTTTCCATACAACACTTCAAAAGGACTCATCTTTAATGATGCTTGATGTCCATTGTTGAAAGCAAATTCCACTAAGTGCAAATAGTCTTCCCACGTAGATAGCTTATCCATCACATACATCTTTAACACATCTTCAAGGATCTGATTTACTCTCTCAGTCTAACCATCTGTCTAAGGATGATAGGCTGTGCTAAATTTCAGCTGAGTTCCCATGCCATGTCCCCAATTTTGGGCTCGTCCAGTACCATGGGTGAAAGGGGACAAGATCAACCCCTAAGGGAATTAAATGGTATTAATTCTATTTTCTTAGAATTACTTTTAGCCTAAGTCTCACAAATTGGAAAACTTATTTATTAAAGGTAATTTTGATAAATAAAATTAATGGATAATGAACAAGTGGGCCAAGAGGGAACCCATGTGGAAGATGTTGCCAAAAATAGAGTAGGGTGTATTTTTGGAGACATTTATACCACAGGAGTTAATTAATCATTAATTAATTGATTAAATGATGAAGTTGGAATTAATTCTGAGTTGTAGTATCTTTTATTAATATTTTATTTGTTATGCTAAATAAATGGAGAAATTGGCTCACCAATTCGAATTAGTGGATAAGGTTGGAGGAATTACTTGGAGTAGAAGTCAAGTAAGCACTAGAGTCCAAAAATGTTTCCAAAAATGAGAAAAGAGGAATATTTCAGGAAAAGCAGCATAAATCCAAAAAGCAGGAAAGTTCAGAAAAGAAGGAAAGTCAGAAAAAGAGGAAAAAAGAAGGAAAGCCAAAGCAAAGCAAGCAAGCAAAGCAAGGAAAGTACGTCCACTCACGGGTGACCTATTCTCACTTGTCACCAAGATAAGTAACTTGCTCAACAGGTCAACATGAATTCTATTTAAGAAGGTTTCCAACTTCATTCAAGAACTTTTGTCATTTGTAATTTTGCATTGAGAGCTCTGAGCCTCTCTAGTTGAGTGATGTGTCTCAACACGTTATTCTTGGGATATGTGCCCCAAGGCCCTATGATTTTCCTGCGAGTGTTATGCAGGTCCAACAACCATTATTACAGGTAGTAACATCTAGTTCATATCAGCCTTGAAGAATTAATGTCATATTGAAGAGGAGGATACCAGTGTAGAAGAATTACAGCTAGTTTTGGAGAAGGATCATTAGCAGAAGAAGATAGTTATGGAGGAGCATGCCCAGGAAATCCAGTGAGATCCAGAAGTTGTTATTAGCATATATCAGAGGATTCCATTTCCATAGGTTGAATTCATACCTAATCTCTCATTCCTCTCTCATTGCTCCAACTCGCTCAGCCAAATTTAGAGGTGTTTCCCCTGGTGGAGACAACTAGTTGAAGGAGGGCGCACCAGTGAAGTCTATCAGCAAAAGGAGCAGCCAAATCAGACCTTTGATCTGTATAGGGTCTTATCATTACATCAGAACAAAGCTACTGTAAAAATCCTTCTCTCTATTCATCTTCTCCACCAATGTAATGCAATTTTTAGCCTATGAGGCACTATTTTTGAGAAAGAAGCCACTGGAATAAAAAGAAGAGTTTTATTATGTCCATTTAGATTTATTACTATTCTTAATATTATATCAGAGTTGCATAACATATCATAACAGAGAAATCAGTTAATGGAAGTCATTTATCAAGTTAAATTCCAAGACTAGCTCATTAAGAGGTTTTTCTAGACTAGTTTTCCTTAATTTACTGTAGATTGCACTCAGAGCATCCATTTGAGCTCTCGTCTATTTCAGTAGGTTATTAATTCAATATAATTCACATATCAGTCCCTAATTCGATAATTTGGAATCCTTTAACGCCTATTTGGGAAGCTTAGAAAATTACTAGCTCAGCAATCCCCAGTGAGCTCTTGAACCCCAATTCTTACTAAAATATCCCAAGTATGTTCAAATACTTTCCTAAACATCACCAGAACTTATTTTAATGATATAACCTCTGCCAATAACTCCCAGGATCCCCACCTATATAGTATGCATATGCCAGCTGCCTAGGAAACCTCGAAGTAAGCATAGACTTGCTCTATGATGAAAAGTGAATGGTTCTGGTACATGGTTCATAGGACATCTCTGATATGACATCCTGAACTGATGCTTCACCTTAGTCCATACATTTTCCAGAATTGAATTTTCATCCTACCATCCTCATATCTTTCCTTAGTCCCCATCACTTCCTGCTCTGTTCGGAAAAATTGTCAAAAATTTCACTAGTGAATTTTATCAAAAATTTGAAGTTAGAGATAATATCTTGGTTGAATATTTCCAAGGATATTATAGTGGTATCAAAGCACTTTCCTACACCCCTGTGGAAAGAAATAAGCTCATTTATTGAAGGAAGATTGAATATCTTCTCATAAATGCAAAATGTGGCTCCTACCAGTCACTGAAGAAGAAGAATTTTATTTTGATCCATATGAAGAGGAGGAGACGACCTCTGTTGAAAATTTCTATTTGCAGAAAGTTGAATATGATTTTCTTGTTTAACAAATGTTTGAAGAGGACATAGGAAATTATATACCTATGACTAATTGGGATTATGGAGGAATACTCAATAGAGGGAACCCAAGGAAATCCTATGAGTAGTTCATGGAATACTCTGCTTTGAAGAAGGAGGTTCAGAAGTCCCTGACCTTTAGAGACTATTGTGATTAGGAGATTCAGAGATTGTTCAAATACCCCTACAATAGTGATATCAAAAGAAGGATTGCACATATGGTTGATGGTGTGTGCAAAGAAGTTGAGGCAATAATTTTACCCCTAGGAGCTAAGATGGAAGGGAGGGATAAAGATCTGTCCTCACAGCAAGGAAAAATCAAAGGAGGAAACCAAGAGCCACCTAGTTCTTCAAGTGGAGAAGAAGTAGGAAAAAATAAATATGAAGTTCCAACCCTATAAGTGGATCCATCCCAATCTCAAGGAAAAGGAATCAAGAAGGAAGTTTCATCAAGGCCATTGGCAAGGCCAAGCATTGTGAGATTGTTTGGTTTTCCTTCAAGAAGGAAGTCTAAAGGTTGTGATTTGAGCACCACACAATGTGGAGAGACATCAATTTTCTTGGAAAGAAATGACCAAGAAGACCTTGCTGGTACCCCATTACTCCAAGAAGTGGATGAAGAAGGTCAATGCACAGTGGAAGATCCAGCAGTCAAACATTTGATTGTTGGTGATGAGGGAGGTAAAATCACTCTCGATCTTTTGATGGTTGATTTCAAAATAAGTGCAGAATAAATGGGACAAATTGATGAAGGTGAGACATCTTTTGGATCTAATTCAAAAGAGGAACATAATTCAGATTTACAATCACCCCTTGAGCCTCACAAGGAAGTAGAAATTGAGCACATCTCAGTAGGGTGTGAAGCAGAGAAATGGGTGGATGAACAAGCCATCATAATTCCACCACATAAGAAGGAGAACATGACACATGGTGAATTAGAAATCTCTTATTTTAATGTGTCATTATGTCAATCTGATATGGCATCCACTTCCATTGAAAATTTCAGAATGGTTGAGCCCCCTCAGTGACGAGGTTCAGAATTCTGGTGTAAAAAATGAAAGCAGTGTGAAGGTTGAAACTTTGAGAGAAGATATTTCTGTTGCACCAAGGATGAATGAGAACATATGTTGCAGCCCAAATTATGTTTTTGAGGACCTAAAAGATGAATATATTGTAGCAGCAACATATAGATTAGATTTCAAAACCTCAAGTGCATTGCATGAAATTGATCTCGTGATGGAAAATGAAGAGGATGAACATCTGCAAGAACCTCTTCTTCTTGCAAGATCTTTAAATATGAATGAACAGAAGATCCAAGAGGCCTTGAAAATTCTCCATGAAACTCATGCTTTAGTGTCAAATTTGTTTTGGGAAGTTGCTTTAATGGAAGACCAATCTTCCTTTGAAGCCATGGAGAACATTCAAAAAGCAATGTCCACAATCAAAGGTAATTTCTCACAATTGCTTTCAAATAAAAATTACATGTTTGAGCTTGTTTAGTTATTGTGGGAAGCAACACTGCATGATGAAGAGAGTATCAGCATATATGAAAAAGAGAACTACAAGATCAAAGGTGAGTTGTTGGCCACCCGAGATTCTTTGAGATACACTCAAAGTGCCCTATTAGAATCACAAATGAAGATAGAACAATTCCAACAAGAGTGGCAAGAATTGACTGAATCCTCAACTTTTTCCTGAGAGTCATCTCTTTTAGGTAAATGACATAAAAAAGTCCCTGGAGGAACCTCATGAGTGGGTGGACCATGAGGAGGAGACTGTTCAGTATGTGCTTGAAGAAAGTGCAGGAAAAGTGGATGAAAAACAAGCACATGTATTTTTCCAGAACGAACTTGAGAGGTTCATTGAAGAAAGTCCCTCTTCCAAGGAAGAGGCAGATGAGGTCACCATAAATGGGTCAGCCATCAATGGAGAGGATACATCCACAACTTCAATAGATGAAATGTCCAGAATCATGGCTCACCATCCTTCATTCCCCACTTCACATTCAACCAAAAATTTTGGGAATGAAAATTGGGTAAAAGGATTCTTCCTTTTTGTGTCACATTTTGAGCAGAAGGATCCTAGAATTGAGGCTGATGACATGTTCCTTAACCCACAACAGTTGAGACATCCCATGCATTTGTGAGCAGCCACTTTCAACCAAAAGACATCATATCTACACTTACCTTCAATGTGTGGTTCAATTGATGGATTTTTGCACCCTTGGATCAATGGCAGAGAGTTGAGCCATTGGATGAAACCTGTAGAATTCCATAGAGATCATGAGATCTCTTTATTTGAGGAAGAAAAAAATATGGATGAACACATTCCATATGGTTCATCAAATAAAATTGTTTATTCATCCATTAGTTGGATGGGTAGAGGTATCATTGCAATGAAGACCTTGGGAGGTAAAAGGTTTTCTTGTTTCTGCACTAAATTTTTTGTTATAACTGACATTGTCTTGAATTATGAGCAACAAAAAATATATATCTTGCATCCATTAGATATCTCTAGTACACATGCACAAGAGATGCATTCTGATTTGCATGCTCTCAAGCAGTTCTACGTTTGGTGGATAAGTCTCATAGCTATTCAGTTTTGCATTGTGAGTGGCACACTTCCATCTTGGTGGATGGATCCTGGCATACCCTGGAGTGACAAGTTGACACAAGTAACAGTGATGATACATGGTATTCATCAAGGACTATTGGATCCAAGAATTCATTGGAGTGACAACTTTCCAAAGGTAGCAGAAAAATTTGGGTCCTTACAGAGGAAGCTGTGGGACACAGGAATTCTACTCAGTTATCTTAACGGGGTTAATATTTTTGTTCATGATTTAGTGCAGATAGAGTTTGCAGTGCAGTTTATTCTTCATATCATCTTGCATTTTTTAAGATCTTTTTGAAGGGCCCAAGTTTAATTTTCAGATTGTTCAGTGGATGGGGACAATTATAATCAGAGTGGTGTAGCAGAAGCTTGGTGGAGTCTTAACATTGCTTGAGGATAAGCAATCTTGGGAAGGGAGGACTGCCATGCCCCCAATTTTGGGCTCATCTAGTACCATGGGTTAAAGGGGACAAGATCAACCCCTAAGGGAATTAAATGGTATTAATTCTATTTGCTTAGAATTACTTTTAGCCTAAGTCTCAGAAATTGGAAAATTTATTTAATAAAGGTAATTTTGATAAATAAAATTAATGGATAATGAACAAGTGGGCCAAGAGGGCACCCATGTGGAAGATGTTGCCAAAAATAGAGTAGGGTCTATTTTTGAAGGCATTTATACCACAGGAGTTAATTAATTGATTAAATGATGAAGTTGGAAATAATTCTGAGTTGTATTATCTTTTATTAATATTTTATTTGTTATGCTAAATAAATGGAGAAATTGGCTCACCAATTTGAATTAGTGGATAAGGTTGGAGGAATTACTTGGAGTAGAAGTCAAGTAAGCACTAGAGTCCAAAAATGTTGCCAAAAATTAAAAAAGAGGAATATTTTAGGGAAAGCAGCATAAATCCAGAAAGCAGGAAAGTTTGGAAAAGAAGGAAAGTCAAAAAAAGAGGAAAAAAGAAGGAAATCCAAAGCAAAGCAAGGAAAGTATGTCCACTGATGGGTGACCTATTCTCACAGGTCACCAAGCTAAGTAACTTGCTCAATAGGTCAATATGAATTCTATTTAAGAATTTTTCCAACTTCATTCAAGAACTTTCGTCATTTGTAATTTTGCATTGAGAGCTTTGAGCCTCTCTATTTGAGTGATGTGCCTCAACAAGTTATTCTTGGGAGATGTGCCCCAAGGCCCTATGATTTTCCTGTGAATGTTATGCAGGTCCAACAACCATTATTACAGCTAGTAACATCCATTTCAGATCAGCCTTGAATAATTAATGTCAGATTGAAGAGGAGGCTACTAGTGTAGAAGAATTGCATCTAGTTTTGGAGAAGGATCATTAACAAAAGAAGATAGTTATGGAGGAGCATGCCTGGGACCTCCAGTGAGCTCCAAATTTTTTTATTGTCATATATTAGAGGATTCCATTTCCATAGGTCGAATTCATACCTGATCTCTCATTCCTCTCTCATTGCTCCAGCTCGCTCAGCCAAATTTAGAGGTGTTTCCCCTGGTGGAGACAACTAGTTGAAGGAGGGCACACCAGTGAATTCTATCAGCAGAAGGAGCATCCAAATCAGACCTTTGATCTGTAGAGGTTCTGATCATTACATTAGAACAAAGCTACTGTAAAAATCCTTCTCTCTATTCATCTTCTCCACCAATGTAATGCAATTTATAGCCTATGAGGCACTATTTTTGAGAAAGAAGCCACTTAAATAAAAAGAAGAGTTTTGATATGTCCATTTAAATTTATTAATGTTCTTAATATTATATCATAGTTTCATAACATATCAGAATAGAGAAATCAGTTAATAGAAGTCATTTATCAAGTTAAATTCCAAGACTAGCTCATTAAGAGGTTTTTCTAGACTAGTTTTCCTGAATTGACTGTAGATTGCACTCAAAGCATCCATTTGACCTCCCATCTATTGAAGTAGGTTAATCATTCAATATAATTCACATATCAGTCCCTAATTTGAGAATTTGGAAGCCTTTAACCCCTATTTGGGAAGCTTAGAAAATTACTAGCCCAACAATCCCTGGTGAGCTCTTGAACCCCAATTCTTACTAAACTCTCCCAAGTATGTTCAAATACTTTCCTGAAAATTGCCAGAACTTATTTTACTTATATAACCTATGCCAATAAATCCCAGGATCCCCACCTGTATAGTATGCATATGCCAGCTGCCTAGGAAGCCTCGAAGTAAGCATAGACTTGCTCTATGCTGAAAAGTGAATGGTTCTAGTACATGGTTCATAGGACATATCTGATATGACATTTTTAACTGATGCTTCACCTCATTCCATACATTTTCTAGAATTGAATGTTCATCCCACCATCCTCATATCTTTCCTTACTCCCCATCACTTACTTCCTGCTCTGTTCAGAAAAATTGTCAAAAGTTTAACTAGTGAATTTTATCAAAAATTTGAAGTTAGAGATAATATCTTGGTTGAATATTCCCAAGGATATTACATCCCAACTCTTGGAACAATCCTTTCCAAAAATTGGATGTGAACTTCGTGTCATGGTCTGAAACTATTGCCTTAGGAAATCCATGCAATTTGAATATCTCTCTCATGAATATTTATGCAATGTCATTAGCCTTGTGGGTTGACTTGACTGGAATGAAATGAGCTACCTTTGATAGCTTTTCCATGACCACCATGATTGAATCATGCTTCTTCACTATCATTGGAAACCCAGTTATGAAATCCATAGAGATCACTTCCCACTTCCATTCTGGGATGGGCAATGGCTGCAACAATCCTGTTGGATGTTGGTGCTCTTCCTTGACCCGTTGACACTTCTGAAATCTAGAAATGTACTCATCTATGTATTTCTTCATACAAGTACAAAATTACTATTTCCTTGATGTTGTTATAGTCTTCTGATATGCTAGATGCCCTGAGTATGGTCTTTGATGTATCTCATCCATCACCAAATTCTTTAAATCTGCATTGTTTGGAATGTACAATCTGGTGTTCTGATAAATGAGAACATTATCCTCACCCAGCTGATATCTTGCATACTTCTCCTCTATAACATTCTGCTGCAATTTCTCTTTGATATGAAGGTAAACCTCATCACTATCTTGAGTCTCTAAAATTATTTCCTTCAAATCTAATTCACACCTACATATTGCTGCAATATGGAATACCCTGCTGAGTGCATCAACAACCTTATTCTCCTTACCCTTGACATGCTTAATCTCCAAATCAAAATCACAAAGAAACTCCATCCATCTAGTTTTCCTTGCATTCAGATTTGGCTTGTCAAACAAGTATTTCAAACTCATATGGATTGGTTATGAGCTCAAATATTCTTCTGAAGAGATAATGCCTCCATCTCTTGAGAGCATGAACTATGGTTGCTAGCTCTAAGTCATGGGTGGCATAGTTCCTCTCATTCTCCTTCATATTTCTTGACTCGTAACAAATTATAGAACCTTCTTGCATTAGCACTCCACTGAGTCCCTCAATGCAAGCCTTAGTGCATACTACAAAATCCTTACTTGGATCTGCAATCAAAACAGGTGCACTAGTAAGCAACTTCTTTAACTACTGGAAACTTCTTTCACATTTTTCAGACCATGTGAATTTGATGTCCTTCCTTTGCAAGGAAGTAATTGGATGGGCTATCTTAGGGAAGCCTTCAATGAACCTCCTGTAGTAACCAACAAGGCCCATAAAAGATCTAACATCTGTTTCATTCCTTGGAGTGGACCAATCCATGATGGCCTCAATCTTCTTTGGATCAACTGCAATGCCCTCTATTGATATAATATGACCCAAATACCGCACCTTCTCTTGATAGAAGTTACACTTACTCAGCTTAGCATACAACTGGTGCTCCCTAAGGACTTTCAATACCATTCTCAAATGCTCATCGTGTTCTTCTTCATTCTTTGAATACACAAGGATATCATCCAAGAACACAATCACAAACTTATCTAAGTACTTGTTGAAGACAATGTTCATGAGACACATGGATGTAGCAGGCGCATTGGTAAGACCAAAAGGCACTATTGTAAATTCATAATGAACATATCTAGTGCTGAAGGCTATCTTATGAATATCTTCTTCCTTTATCCTCACTTGATGGTACTCGTTGGTCACCCTATATGCTAATTAATTACAACTAACACATAGGATGCTCAATATAAATTGTCAACCCAGGGAAGTCTTTTATTTCAATGGAAATAAGCACAATCTATGCATAAACACTTCAAGTAGTTGATTAACTGAATGGAGATAATAATCCTACCTATCTACTTAGCCAAACTCATTCCATAAAGAAAACTAATCTAACTCATACATCTAGGAATTCAAAGTGCAGCTACCTTCCTACATAAATCAACCTAGCAGTTACTGATCTAAGAATAGAAATGAACTAGATTGCTTTTGCGAGAAGTTAAATCCTATAATTATCAAACTACAGTATTCAATCTTTACCAAAATAATTCATCCAACAACTACTGTAACTCAATCATAATCTTCCTATTCTATGAATTCAATAAGGATACAACAACAACCAAAATTAGAAAATAAACTTAAACTCTAAATTGATAACCATTGGAAATCCTAGGAAGCATAAATGACTGAAAGGAATTGGAGCTGAGCTTGGCTGTAACAGCTGATTCTAACATGCATGCATTAATGAAACTAACCTACATAGTCGATTGTCACACCACACAGTTGCAGTTATTTGTAATGCAAAGAATAAACTACCAATAAAGAATGCAATTATAAATCTCTATTGTAGCTATCAGAAATATGCCTAATGCAATTCCACAACACACAACAGGAAATAAATATAACTACCTACTTAACTCGACAATCATTGTGAGAAGGCGGGCCCTGGCCTTCTAACAGAGACGCCGTGAACTACCACAAATTAAGACACGAAAATAGAAATAACTCTTCTCTTCATTAAAGATGGTAATCCACAGTCTCAGTTCTCTGTTACAGCCCGTACAAAATGATAATTAACCAACCCCGGGCTCTGAAATCCTTCCTATATTTATACATGCAAAATACAATTCGTGATCCACTAATTTCGTGTAGCAATGAAGATCTTTGATCTTCCTGCTGCAAAGTTATAGCTAAATTGTTACAGCCATAATGAATGAGGTCGTTAATCATGAAGGATGTTGTTACTCTGGCAGTCAATGGATCAACGGTTTAACCAATTGGGAGGCGTCTATCTGTTGTAGCAATGCTCTGTTTCAGCAAAGACCTGTTACAGCTTCACGTGGAAAGATGCGTTGTCCCTTGGAATATGAGGAATCAAATCGGAAGAGTAACAGCTGGCACCACATATGATTCTTTTCCAAGGCATTGCGACTGATACACCTATGCTTTGATCTTAACTTAATGAAATCAACACAAGTTAGCATAAATCGAAGGCTAGAATTCATAACCATAACAATCTTAGGCATTTAATTAAATGAAGCAATAATAAATTATACCTTGTCAGGATTCTTGATTGTTCTGTAAAAGGGCATGTATATGGTTTATGAAAGTAGGGTGTAACAAGGCAAACTGATGAAATAGGTATTGCCAAAAAGGGGCATTTCCAGGGCCCAACATCTCCCCCCAACTATCCATTTGCATGTCCTCATGCAACAGCTGATAAGTTTGATTCGGAATCTGATCCCTGTTCATATTATGAAGATGAGTTGAGCAAATCAATTTTGACAATTAACCATTGAGAATGCTGGATCTTGTGTGACAACATTTTTCCTTGTATCCCATTCTCAACATCTTTTACCTGAATTGCATTTCCAACAAAAAAATTTGAGGATGTTGGTTCTTGTGTGACAGCATCCTATTTCCTGATTCTTTTAGCCTACTGAGTCGATTCAATGCCTTCGAAATGATTAGGTTGAGCCCAAAAATTATTCCTCTGAATTCCTTGCTCCTGAAGATCTCTGTACTACTAAGTCCAATACTGTAACTTTATGCCCTGCCAAATTAAATATATCCCCACATTCCAGGCATATCAATTCTTTCCATCCTTTATTCCCCTGAATGGAAGATAAATTCTTTGATTGGTCTGTAGCCTCCACCACTGTATTCACATACTTCTTTCCTTATTTTATGCATGTCTCCTTCCATTTCTCTAGTTCTGCACGAATCACTTGTACCTCCTCCTTTAACAGCTCATTTTCAAAAAGAAGATTCTCTAATTGAGGTTCTTCTACAGCAGGTTCTTGTCTATCAGCAGGTGGTCGAGGTTTTAAAATAGGAATCCCAATGTCTACCCCAATCAGATGATCCACTTCTGCTGCCGTAGCAATTTTGGTTCTTCTCTTTTTCGCTGGACTAGATGTTTGGCCCTTGCTCATTAATCCTTCCTTCCTTCTCTGAGGCAGGGAAAATCTTGTCGCCTTAGAAACAGGGTCGAATCCCTCCTTTTGATTTAAAGTTCTTATGATTTCGGGAGATTCCACATTTGGAGCTTCTAGACCGCTTCCTGATACTGCCTTTGCTTGATGTTTTTCATCTGCTATTTTAGTTTCAGCTGCCCCCGTTTCATCCTCCTCTGTATCTATCTCCTCTTCATCCTCCAATCGAACTTCTGGTGTTCCAATTCTTCTCCCCCCAACTGAGTTTGAGGAACCCCAGTCCTCATCCAGTATTTTTAAAGAAAGTTCACGAGGTACCTCTAGGCGAACCAGAAGTTGTTCCCATGTCAAATTATGTTGTGCAAGGGCCTGTAAGACTAGTAGTTTAATTAGCCCATGATTTGTGAGGGATGATAAGGGGTGTTGAGCACCTCTAACATAGTAGGCCATGCATTGCAGAGATTGAAAAAGAAAGTATGGCACGTTTAACAACCGGTGATGACGTAAATGTGATAGAAGTACAAATTCATTAATATAAACAACACCATACCTCCCCTCGCATGTGATGTATTTATTCAAAAAGATTGCAACTTGGTCCCAAGGACTTGGAAGGCTTTCCAATGTTGTTCCTCTGCTCGTTGGTCGAACACTTTCTCCGGCTGCCAGAAAATCTTCAATTGCGGTCGGATGATAGTCTTTTCGACTAAACCAGCGCTGCCCAATTCTGGTAAATCCTGTTACCTCCACCAAGATTGCCTCTAAAACATCTACCATTATTCCTTGAACCTCTAAATGAGTGCTCGTCAGATTTCGAGCAAATTCAAGGGTCATTTCCTCATGAAAACCATTCAGGCATTGAAAATAATCCATCCATCCTGCTTCTTGAAAAATAACAAAGAGATCTCTATTTTTATACAGAGATTCTATTGTTAGAAGCTCATATCTCACACGAATACCCATTATTACCACTAAGCTTCTGCAAAATGTTGTAACGAATGCACTAGTCACAATTTCAAACATCAAACTAACTACATGCAGACATGGTTGAAGGATAGTCAAAGTTTGAATTGAGCCTTGTGGGAAAGGTGGCACAGTTAGTTTTGAAGTAAAATTTGTGGAAAGATTATCACACAAGTCAGGTAGAATGATGGTCATAGTCATAAGTACGGGTAACAACTTAAATGTGATTTTGGTTCAGCTGATTTGCTGCGGATAAATGACAGGGATCACTGACAAATATAACCATTATTACTTGCAATGTCAATAGATGCCTAATCATGATTATAGTTAGAACCCGTACCTTCAGGATTAATGCTCTCGAGCCGCCATTCTTCCATGGCATTCTATTCACAATCGCATCACTGGTAAAATATGCATGTGTCGAGATGAGTTGGACACCGCCAACCGGGATGATACATGCATTCATGCTGACAGGTACACAGGATGGCCCAATAGTTATCATCATTCTTGGCAGACTGCGATTCGAGCTATGGAGTCATCATTTAAATTAGAGCCTGGTCAAATCATGAGCGGCGAGACTGTTTTAGGAGATGGACAATCTAGCGGAGTTGCAGTTGATGAATAAGAGGAGATATGAATGAAGACTTGAGCAGAGCTTGGCAAAATATGGCGGAGTCCCAGCTGCGAAATTTTGGAGAATAGGAAAAAATAGCGGTGTTGCAGCTGCTAAACTTGGCGAAATAGGAAAAAGTAGCGGAGTTGCAGCTGTTGGAAAAAGGAGAAATGAATGAAAAGATAGCAGAGTCACATCTGCTAGACTTGGCAGAATAGGCAAAAAATAGCGGAGTCGCAGCTGCTAGACTTGGCGGAATAGGCAAAAATAGCGGTGTTGCAACTGCTAGAAAAAGGTGAAATGGATAAAAATAGCGAAGTTGCAGCTGCTAGAATTGGCAGAATAAGCAAAAATAGCAGAGTCGGAGCTGCTGGCCAAAACTGGAAGGGATGGAAAATAGCAGAGTTACAGCTGCGAAAAGTGGAAAAATAAGCAAGGTAAGGAGTCGCAGCTATGCAAAATGAAGCAACAGGCAAAGTTTTCAGCTGGCTGTTGAAAGCCGATGAATCATCCATCTTCTTCAAAGAGCATTATTAGATCAGGAAAACAATGTAAGGAGTCTACCATTGTCTAGCCCAGTCACGACTGTTGTTCCTCAAATTAATTCCTGCACACAATTCTTCAAAACAAACCCAATCAAGTGCATAATGAAAAATAGATAAAATACAGAATGAAAAATAAATTATGTATGTACAAATTATGTGTGGACATTGCAGTTCTTAAAAATTCACAGGGGTTGAGAAAAATCCCTACCCTGGCGTTAACTAATATTCTGAATCAGTTACAACATGTGAAACGAAAGCATCCTTTGAGATCGGTTTGTGATACAGTCGCAGCCGATGACCATTTGCAAATAATGGTGTCTTGTTTTCATCAATGGTGATCAACCGGATTGTTCCATTGTCAAATACTTGATCTATTTGATAAGGTCCCAACCAACGAGTGCGTAGTTTTCCCTTGAAATCCCTCTTGAACCGAGAATCATATAACAGATCCTAGTCTCCTTCTCGGAAGACTTTCTTCTTTATAAATTTGTCATGTCATTTCGAGTGTTGATGTCGGATCAAAGCTGTTTGATGCACTGCGGCTATGTGCTTCTCATCCAATTCATTAAGTTGATTCAGTCGGTTCCTCTGTGCTTTTGATAGATCAAGATTTGCTTCTACAGCTGTTTTCAAGGTTCTTATTTCAAATTCAATTGGGAAAACAACATTCTTACCATATACCAATTCATAGGGGGAAAAACCAGTGGTGTTACGCCATGTGGTGCAATAGGCCCATAGTGCCTCTGGAAGTCTCTCAGCCCAATCTTTATGATGGATTTTCACTGTCTTTGTCAAAATAGCCTCGATGACCTTGTTTGAAATTTCCACTTGGTCATTCGCCTATGGATGATATTGTGAAGTGATTTTGTGTTGAATATGAAATTTCTGTAATAGTGCTTCCAATTTGTGAGACACAAACTATAGTCCACCATTTGTAATGATTTCCTTGCGTACTCCAAACTGCGTAAAAATTTCTTCATACAGGAAATCAATCACCACCTAATCATTAGCTTTAACTAAGGCTACGGCTTCCACCCATTTGGTCATGTAATCTGTGCAAACCAATATGTGAACTTTTTGTTTTAAGGGAGGGTTGATAGGCCCTACGAAATCCAGAGCCCATCTGTCAAATGGTTCAACCACGAGCTGTGGCTGCAAAGGCATTTCATCTAATATGTTGGGTTGGCCCATCCTTTGGCAGCTATCACATGCCTTAACGTACTTCTTTGCGTCCCTAAACAATGTGGGCTAGAAATAACGCATCCTCAAGACCTTATAACCTATTCTTTTATTAGCAAAGTGTCCCCCATAGGGCTCATCATGGCAAGATTTAAGGATACTAAAAATTTCATCTTCTTTAACACACCTTCTGATTTCTAAATCAAGCCCTATGTAGAAAATATTTCCATCATTCCAGCAATACCTAGCACTCTGTTGTATGATATTTCTTTTTTCTCTCTTCGACAGATGCGTTGGAAGCTTACCTGTAGCCAAAAAGTTAGCAATATCTGCATACCATGGGGAATGAGTTGATACTGCAAATAAATGTTCATCGGGGAAGGATTCTTCGACTGGTAAATTGTCATCACTGTTAGTAAGTCGAGATAAAAAGTATGCAACAACATTTTTCTTCCCTGGTCTATCAATAATTGTGATGTCAAATTCTTGTAACAGTAACAACCATCTAGTAACTCTAGCATTCGTGATTGGTTTATTCATTAAATATTTGATGGAAGAATGATCAGTGTTCCAAAAGTAGAGTATCCAGTAATGTAGTGTCTAAATTTGTTGATGGCATAAAATATGGCAAGGAATTCTTTCTCGGTGATAGTATAGTTAAGCTCAGCAGGTGATAAGTTCTTACTAATGTAATAAATTGCAGAAGGGGCATTACCTTCCTGATGTCCTAAAACTGCTCCAATGGCAGTGTCTGAAGCATCTGAAGAGATATGAAAAGGTAGAGCCCAGTTGGGCCCTCATAAGATGGGTGTTGTAGATAGCATTTTGTTTAGTTTAGTAAATGTTGTTTGGCATGCATCATTCCAAACAACTGTACATCCTTCATCAACAAGGTGAACAAAGGAGAAGCTAGTTTGGAAAAAATTTCTATGGATCTTCTTGTCTAGCATGCCCTAAGAAGCTACGTACATCTTTTTGTCTTCCAGGAGTTGGTATATTTTCAATTACCTTGATTTTGGATGGGTCTACCTGGATACCATCAGAAGAGATGAAGTGCCCCAGAACTATACCCTCACTCATCATCATATGGCACTTTTCAGTGCTTAAAGAGAGCTAGCTTTGTTCATAGTGTTTCAAGACATTTTCTAGATTTTTCAATGCTTCTTCATAACTACTACCGTATGGAGTGAAGTCATCCATAAAAATTTCCATGCAGTCATTTACCATCTCTGAAAAGATTCCAATCACTGCTCTTTGAAATGTGGCTGGTGCATTTGCACAACCCAAAAGGAAGTACCCGGTATGCAAAAGTACCCCAGGGACAGGTGAAAGTGGTTTTGTCTTGGTCTTCTAGAGCAATCTGGATTTGGTTATAGCCACTAAAGCCATCCAGAAAGGAAAAATACTTCTTCCCAGACAAGGTATCAAGGACCTGATCGATAAAAGGTAAGGGAAAGTGTTCCTTTTGCGTTGCTTTGTTCAATTCTCTGTAATCCATGTAGACCCTCCATTTCCCATTCTTCTTTGTCACAATCACGAGTGGAGAAACCCACTCACTATCTAAAATTGGGTATATAAACCCTGCTTCCATAATTTTTTGGATCTCCTCTTTCACTACATCCCTTAGGTTTGGGTACATCCTTCGTTGTGGTTGACACATTGGCCTGGAGTCACTCTTAATATAAATGTGATGGGTGCACAGATTAGAAGGAATACCCTTCATGTCTGTGTACTCCCAAGTGAAGGCTCCCTTATGTTGTTTCAACAGAGTGATTAGCTGTTCCAGCTCACTGAGCGCAAGGTTTGGATTGATGTTCAATTTTTTCCCTAGCTCAATTTCCACTGGGACACTTTTCGAATTCTTAAGAACTGGAATTATACTGGCATCACTGACTAGAGTTTATTCTATAAGATTTTCTTGTTCTTTCTCATCAAATGTACTGTCGAGAATCTAGTAAACATGCTTATTGACGGACATGAGCTCACTAATGAAACATTTAATGGTATCGTCCTCTATTTCATCTTTAAAGGTTAAGGCTCTCCCAATCATTAGTAAAGGTTGAACGCCTTCCTCCTCCTCCTCCAAATCTACCAAAGTGGAGTTTCAGCTTTTGTGCTTAGTCGAGCTGGAGGGTATAAGGTTAGGCTTTTGATCTCAGTCATGTCTGATATAGTCATGGATCCTGACCGACATCTGATACAAGAATCTGTTGTGGCCAACCACGGTCTCCCCAGAATCAATGGGTGTCCCCCCAACTGAGACTTCGGCTATAACACCAAGAAGTCCGTAAGGTATTCCCATGAGTCAACAGAGATTACTAGGTCGTCTAGGATCCCCTCAAGCTTGATTGTTGATCTGTCAGCAAGTTCTAAAATGGTAGGGGTTGGACGAAGGTTAGTGAGTCCAAGTTTCTTCACAGGTTCTATGTTCATAACGTTAATAGCTACGCCTAAGTCTACCAAAACGTTGGGGATTTGTGTGTTTCCTATGTGAACTATCACAGTAGGATTTCCAGGGTCATCGTATTTTTCCACAGGAGTCTTCCCCATTATTAACTCAGAAATTTTTCCCAATACATGGATAGTGGGAGGATCCCTAGGCTTTCTTCCTGGTTTCTTGACACATAAATCTCTAACAGTCTTAGCATAAATGGGCATGTCATGGAGGGATTGTAACAGTGGAATTTTGACATACAAATTTTTCAATTCCACTAAGAGATTGAATTGAGGTTGTTCCATTGTTTTCCATAGGGCCAATCGTTGAAGGTATGGCGGTTCTCTCATCAATTGTGTAGTATGTGCTTCATCGTGTGTTACTTCCTGAGTTTCAGCCACTGTTTCGGTAGGAATGTCACCATCCTCAATGATGGGGATTGTTGAATGAACCATATTCTCATAGTGTTGATTCACTCCAGTTTCAGTCACTGGGGATGGAACATCCTTAGTGATGATGGGTTCCACTACCCTCCCTAATCGTAATTGTATATCATTGTAGGGAACTTGGGAGATGGAATACGCAGGCATGTTGGCAGTCTCAAACTGATGAATTGCTTTATTGTTCGGGTTTGGGTTAGGTTGTGCGGGTAGTTGTGGTCGAAGTGGTACATTCATAGGTGCGGCATTGTTTTGGAATTGCAGCTGTGGCTGTTGATATTGTTGGTGAGGATACTGTTGAGGAGGGTACTGTTGGTATTGATTTTGATGATGGGGAAATTTATTTCCTTGGTAAGAATTCCTCCAGTTGGAATTCCAATGAGCTTGATTGTTTGATTGTCGTGACCATGGTGTCCAAGAATTGGGATTTTGCATTGGGTTCTGAGATGGATGCCACTGATTATTAGAATAATGTGAAGGGAATTGTGTATTCATATTATTCATATTGTTCATACCATTCATATTATTCAAGAAAATTGATGTATCTGGATTCATACCTTGATTGCGAGGCTGCCAAGGTTTCTTCTGTGCAATAAAGTAAGCCTATTCCACATCTGAAGTGGATGCCTACAAGACTGCTTTGACCTTGGGTAATGAAGGACATTCCTTGGTGTCATGCTCCAATTCACATATCCTACATACCTTTTCCTTGTCCAGCGGGCACTCTTTCAATGGGTGTTTTTTCCTACATTTAGGACAGAATACACCGAGTGTAAGATCTTCTACTACTTGCCTATGTTTTGCTCTCAAAACATCTAGCTTCGAGGAAATGGAGCTCATCATATCAATTTTAAAATTCTCCAGTAAGTTGCCTATTTCTGCTCGAGTGGCTCCTCCACTAGTTGACTTCTGTGTCCTAGTGAAGACATCCTGGTCTCGATATTTATCTCGTTTGTTAGTTCTAGAGGATCCCCTTGAGTACCTTCGACATAATTCAACAATATTCTCGAAGGGTTCCTTTGAGATGTCCCCTTTCCCCAACAAATTCAACATATCAAGGCAATCTTCTCTAATTCCTTGTAGAAAAATAATCTTGAGTACATCTTTTCCAATCTCGGTGTGTCTAGACCTTTGTAAATTGTACAACAATCTTTCCACAAAGTCTTCCAAGATCTCTTCTTCCTTTCGAACCATTTTAAACAACTCTTCCTTTCTATCCCTGGTTCTACAATATTCTTGATATTTAGAAAGAAAGGTGTGTTTCATTTGGTCCTGTTGGCACCCCAACAACTCCCCCTGATTTTCCAAAATAAAGGGTCCCCCATGTAAATTTTGGAAATATTTAGCTTTTGGCTTTAGTTTATCTTGTTCGAATTCAAAAGGGATTGCATGGCTTTCTTCCTTTGATCTTTTCTTTGATCTTGACACCGATTATTATTTGGCTTGCTTCTCATTCAATGAAGTTTTGATGGTTCAATTGATCTATGCTACGTTGGTCTTTTGATTTTATTTATAATCAACACAACTTACATAAACTTATCCAAATTGATTGCATTGTGCATTTTGCTTAATTTAAATTTTATGTGTAATGCATTTACAACTTTTATAACTTTCTAATTAAAGTAAATCTAAATGAGATCATATTCATTTATCCTTTGGATAATAAATATTTATATCTTTCACATATAAATTCTCCAAAGTATTGCTTCATTTAAAGATTTACTTTATGAATTATGCTATTTTTCATAAAAGATTGAATTTACATTACACATATTTCAAGTCTATAATAATCAAAGTTTAAGGTTTTATGCATTCATACCATTGGATAAAGGTAAACATATTGTTTGATATATTATTTTTCTTAATCATTCTTATTAATCTTTGCCACTTAAAAGCAACGTGTTCAATCTCATACAGACTTCATTTTTACTCACCAGAATATGCTTTTTGGATAAAATCATCTCTAGAATTGAATTTGTTTGAAATTAACTCTTGAATCCTCTTCATTTATGCTTATATCTTTTATTTATCATTCCATTTTGACTTTATTTTAAAAAGAATGTTGAGGTTTTTCCACTTAACATTTTCATTTATTAATCGTTTCAATCATTATAAGTTTTATAAATAATATCATGTAAGCGATTATGTTTTGGAAGGCGACGTCATTAAAGGGTATAAGATTTAAATTAAAGATTTCAATTTTGTGTGAGACATGCAGAGATATAAATGAAGGTCAATATTACATGCATGATTCCGAGAGGAATGGCCATCGTTTTCCCAAAAGGATTTATTTCAAGAATGGATGAGAATATTACCATATCAAAAGAATACACGTAAATGATGATAGCATGTTGGGTCTTGTAAATACTGCCACGACTTCAAATGTATTATTAAAAAAAGGGATTAACTCCACCTTTCTCATGAAAATCTGCAGAAATTTAATAAATGAAAATGTTGCAATTCAGAATTTGTTGAATTAAAATTTTGATTACAAACAACAAGATATTTTACGCCAGATATTTCTTGAGCCCTGAAAGTCGTGTATTGAAGGAGATTCAAGCTAAATGACTGCTACAAATTTCAGTATAAAATATCAATCTAAATATCACTGGTGTATGGACAACGCAATAAAGAAGATCATTGCCACGTGATCGTCGTAGACTGTAGTGTAATATCTGGTGGAATAATTGTTTGACTCGTCATATTTTGCAGTCAAGGAAAGAAGGAAGAAATCGTTGAATCCAAGTGTGTTGTCAAGAGTTTATGCGTAGAAGTTACTCCAGTCGCGAGAAGGTTTCTATTTCATTTACCACCTAAACTTCTTCCATATTCGCTGCGATTCAAAATGCTGTGCCGTGGGGGCAGGGAAATCGATCACGTCACCAAGTTTGCAGGGGTAAATTACATTTGAATTAACCAACATACGAAGATCAAAATCATAGCAGCATGATCGACGAATGAAGTCAAAGGGATGGTTTCTTAATTCTCAGAAAATTCTTCATTTTTATTACCTGTTGTGAATTTTACTTTCATAATTGATATTTCTTTTTGATCTGGGTTAATCGATATTTAATTTGTGTGCAGATATAATGGGAGAAAAGTCGAAGAAGGTGCAACAACGCAGATGCCAAAGCATGCTGAGACCATTTCCTTGAAGACGCGATTTAAATTTGTGAAAGCCAGCTCATCAAACAGAAGATCGTTGGAAGAAGCTACCGAAATTGTGGGTTCGTTAGCATGAATTCACTACAGACATGTAAAAATACCCAAACACAATAAATGACAGTGTCTCGAATGATCTCTTTTACCAGGACGGTGCACTCTTAACTCGAAATTTCATTTACAGTCAACTAAGGAGTTATGCAATCAAATAGATTTCATAATATGAATCTTTTATCATTATTATCGTAATATTTCTCTCTCAGTTGTCATTTCATGCACTACTTGATAACCATGCATACAAGATCAGATCGCAATCATTTAATTGTTGATATGAGAACTATTTTGTTGATCGAATAAGAGAAATATTATAATCATAGTTTCATACTCTTATTATCTTACGATTTGATCGATTGTGCAGGTTATGTAAAGTCATATCGCAACCATGACGAGGAAAACATATGGCTTGATTGTATGGCCACGCAGGGCGTGTGAAATTTATGTTTACCAGAGGAAGCAGTTGGCTCCACTTGAAAGGCATTGGTAATTACCAAATTACTGAGGATATGGAACCGGGCGAGAATCGCTCTTCGAGAAGATAACTATGACGAGCCTTTGGAGATATTTCCATCAAATCATGGGGAATCATAAATTCTGGTATAGGAATTTCGCACCAGATCCTCGAAGACTTAAACTTCCATCACGCAAAAAGGGATCGGTTATAGCCAAATCATTGAAGGAATTAATGGTTACGATGGCATTTCTGAATTGAAGTCTGATCTCTTATAAAAGGAAGAGAAGTTCTATTGTATAAGGGGGGTTGATCTCAGCAGAATAGAGAGGACTGTGTAATTCTCAATTCTGTTTCTGCTTGTAAATCTTTATATTTGCAGATAGAAGGAGAGATTCTGCCAGAAGTGATTTCTGGTTATGTAAAGAGATCTGTGTTCTTTAATCCAGAAATATTTGTAACCAGAGAATGCTGCTATTACTGTTCCAAGATTCTTTCAACAATTTTAGTGAGATTGTACTTTGTTGCTGTTCTTTACTTATTTGTTGGATAGAATGTTTTCCAACACATTTTCTTCATACATTCTTGCACTTAAAATCTTATGTTTATTTGCTTAAAATGACTAATTTCATTGTGTTTGAATGTTTGGGACACTCAGAGATATTAATAAGCAACATGTAAATCAGTAATTAATTTGTTAATTATTCCGTTTGTGCTTTAAAAATTATATTTTATTTGAACTTCTTTAAATAAACTATAATTAAATTTTTAAATAAATTATAATTAAATCATAATCTTTATGCATTAGAAATTATTCTTCTAACTTGCTCCTAATCAGGATAGTTAGGATAGGTAATTTTAGAAATAGATTAATTAGAAGTTTTACTTAGATTTTATTTCATAATTACAACCTACATGACTTTTTAGGAGCTACTAGGAGCTACTAAATTTTCCGTGTTTCAGTTCTTTAATTGCATCATAGATTAGGTTAACTTGCATCTTAGGGTTTTAGTTACATTTTTAGGAATTTAGACAACCAGATTGAAAGAATCCCTTTCTAAGGAGCATATCATAAAGGTAGTAGGGCCTTTATTCCTGTGAGAGTTAGCTATTTCAAATACATCGGAAGCTGCTATAAGTGACCTGTGTGGGTTATCTCTCCTTCGTTGGCCTCGGTCACAAAATCGGGCCAACAGGTCCCAAGTAGTAATGGTGTCACGACCCAAACTCATGATCCAGCGCAGAGCATTTCCTTTCAAGGTGGCTAGGAATAGTTTCGGCTTCTGAGCACTGGAGGTATAGTCATAGCTGTGACAGAGGATATCAAACTCAAAAATAAACTCATCAGGATCTTCAGAATATTTACCATGGAAATTCAAGAGGACTGACGGTGAGATGTTTTTCATAAGAGCTGCTCCAGGTGTCTGGAGGATAGGGAATTCTAATGTGGCCACAGTGTTACCAGGCTGATTATCTTCCACTTCTTCTTCCCGGTTCTCCCTATGTTCATTCCCTCCTTCCTGTTCTTTATTATCCATGTCGGTAGTCCAAAATTTAATGGATTCCTTTATTCATTCTTCCTCTGCCTTTGCTTCTTCTTCTCACCTCCTCTCTTCTTCTCGCCTTCTCTCTTCCTCTGCTTCTCAGCGAGTCTCCAACCACACTTCTTTAGTAACTCTGGTTCCATTGATATGATAAATCTCCTCTCTATCCGATGCACCCACAACGCTTCCTTTGTATTCAGGAAGTTTCCTTTCTGCATTGGGAGTGGATGGTCCCGTTGTGTTCCCCACTGTTGATGTTGAATTCTCAAGATTGGGAGGGTTAGAATTTACTCTACCTGTAGACGTCCACGGTGGTCTAGTAGAATAATCATCTTTAGCAATTATATCGTCAATAAATGTTTGTCCTCCCAGACCTGCATTACGACCTCAACCTCTTCCACCTGCAGTGTTAGTATTCAAAGGGAGTTCCTGATTTGTTTTTCTTGTATTCATGCATGCTGTAAATGATTAAACTAAAATGAAATCAAATAAAACCAACTACTAACTATGTCTATCAATTACCATCCCCGGCAACAGCACCAAAATCTTGGTCACCCTATATGCTAATTAATTACAACTAACACATAGGATGCTCAATATAAATTGTCAACCTAGGGAAGTTTTTTATTTCAATGGCAAGAAGCACAATCTATGCATAAACACTTCAAGTAGTTGATTAACTGAATGGAGATAATAATCCTACCTATCTGCTCAGCCAAACTCATTCCATAAAGAAAACTAATCTAACTCATACATCTAGAAATTCAAAGTGCAGCTACATTCCTACAGAAATCAACCTAGCAGTTACTGATCTAAGAATAGAAATGAACTAGATTAATTTTGTAAGACGTTAAATCCTATAATTATCAAACTACAGTATTCAATCTTTACCAAAATGATTCATCCAGCAACTACTGTAACTCAATCATAATCTTCATATTCTATGAATTCAATAAGGATACAATAGCAACCAGAATTAGAAAATAAACTTGAACTCTAAATTGATAACCATTGGAAATACTAGGAAGCATAAATGACTGAAAGGAATTGGAGTTGAGCTTGGCTATAACAGTTGATTCTAACATACATGCATTAATCAAACTAACCTACATAGTCGACTGTCACACCACACAGTTGCAACTATTCGTAATGCAAAGAATAAACTACCAATAAAGAATGGAATTATCAATCTCTGTAGCAGCTATCAGAAATACGCCTAATGCAATTCCACAACACACAATATGAAATAAATCTAACTACCTACTTAACTCGGCAATCTCTGTGAGAAGGAGAGCCCTGGCCTTCTAACAAAGACACCATGAACTACCACAAATTAAGACACAGAAATAGAAATAACTCTGCTCTTCATTAAACATGGTAATCCATAGTTTCAGTTCTTTGTTACAGCCCGTACAAAATGATAATTAACCAACCCTAGAATCGGAAAGCCTTCCCATATTTATACATGCAAAATACAGTTCGTGATCCACTAATTTCGTGCAGCAATGAAGATCTCTGATCTTCATACTGCAGAGTTACAGTTAAACTGTTACAGCCATAATGAATGAGGCCGTTAATCATGAAGGATGTTTTTACTCTGGCAATCAATGGATCAACGGTTTAACCCAATTGGGAGGTGTCCTGTCTGTTGCAGCAATGCTCTGTTTCAGCGAAGACCTGTTACAACTTCACATGGAAATATGCGCTGTCACTTGGAATATGAGGAATCAAATCGGAAGAGTAATAGCTAACACCACATATGATTCTTTCCCAAGGAATTGCGACTGATACACCTATGCTTTGATCTTAACTTAATGAAATCAACACAATTTAGCATAAATCGAAGGTTAGAATTCATAACCATAACAATCTTAGGCATTTAGTTAAATGAAGCAATAATAAATTATACCTTGTCAGGATTGCTGATTGTTCTGGAAAAAGGCATGTATATGGTTTATGAAAGTAGGGTGTAACAAGGAAAAATGATGAAATAGGTATGGTCAAAAAGGTGCATTTCCAGGGCCCAATAGTACCCATACCTCAAGTCAATCTTTGAAAACACTCTAGCTTCCTTCATTTGATCAAACAAGTCATCAATCCTTGGTAAGGGATATCTGTTCTTAATTATCGCTTTATTGATCTGCATATAATCAATACACAACCTCAATGCTCCATCCTTCTTCTTAACAAACAACACTGGTGCACCCCATGGGGATACACTCGGTATGATATATTCCTTCTCCATTAATTCTTGCAGCTGCATCTTTAATTCTACCAACTATGGCGTGCTCATTCTATAAGGAGCTTTGGAGATGAGTGCTACTCCAGGAACAAGATTAATGGAAAAGTCAATATCTCTCTTGGGTGGCAATCCTAGAACTTCATCTAGAAACACATCCTGAAACTCTTGCAATATCTGGCAGTCTTCTATCCTGGGTCCCTTGTCTTCTGCTGAATCTGATATATGCACAGCATATAACTGACAACCCTTTTTATAAAACTTCCTCAGCTGCAGAGCTGAAATCTCCCTTACTGAAACATGATATGGAATTCCTTTAACCAACCTTGGTTGGCCTTAATCATCAAGACATTCCACCGCTTTCTCATAACAATCTAATTTGTCCCTATCCCTCTCCAACCAATCCATGCCAATTAATGCATCATATGATCCCAATGGTAATACATGTAACTATGCATGTGTGAGGAGTCCATTCAATTCTATAGGACACTCCTTCACTATATCACTCACCTTTCTCTTGGTTCCAATGGCTAATTGAACTAGCCAAGTCTTGTTATGCTTCACTTTACCAAGAAAACAACTTTCAACTACCTTAGGAGATACATAACTATGAGTAGACCCTGGATTAATTAAAACAGAAATAGGTTGCTCAACAATCTTACCTGCAACCTCCACCATTGCTGATTGATGGTCTACTTGATGATCATCTAGTGTTGCATAAATCCTAGGAGTTTCTCTTGTCATGTCCCCTACTGTAGCTTCTCCTTTAAAATTGTACAAGCTCCTGGGGTTCTTCTTTGAAGTTGGGAAATCTCTGAGCATGTGGTTCCCCCCACAACCCCAACACTGAAGTGGTCCCATCATTGTTTTATTCACTGCTATAGCTAGCTTGAATTCTCTTCTTGCTTGCTGGTCTTGTGGAAATATCCTAGGATGATTTCTGAATGGTGGTTTGAATTCACCTTTCTTCTTATCAAACCTTCCCTAGGGTTTACCTTTCCACGTTGGCTGTGCCTTTTCTTTACCTTTACCCTGCTCATAGAAATGCCTTGCCATTCTAATGGCTTCGTTCAAGCTTGGTGGATTTACAAACTCTATTCTATCTCTGTAGCTATGTGGTAGACTACCAAGGAAGCATTGTATCTTCACTCTTTCATCCTTGATGTAGTCCACATACCTCAGTAGCTCCATAAACTTGTGGACATGCTCATCCATGGTGTTCTATCCTAGTTTGAGTTCATTGAACTCTTTTCTGTTGCTATCATAATGCCTAGCTAATAGGTACTTCTCCTAGAAATATCTTTGAAACCTTTTCCAATTGACTCTTCTTTCACTGATTCCTTTCACTTGCATGAGGTGATCCCACCAAATAGAAGCTCTTCCACTAAGGTTATAAATAGCAACCTTAGTCGTTTCATTCTCTGAATACCCATGCATTATGAAGTACTTCTTCATTCCAAGAAGCCATGCCTCTACTTCTTGACCTTCTTTGCTTTCACCATTAAAAGTGGGAGGTATTGCCTTCCTAAATTCACCCTGTGGAATACCTTTGTGCCTCTTTCTACCCTTACTCTTACTAGAAGTGTGTATTGGGCTCCACTGAGATCCCTCAGAATCATCTGACCTGCTAGAAGAAAACTTAGGAGAGGGTGTCTTGTGCCTTCTGCTCACAAAACCCCTTCTAGGGCTGGGAGTTCTTCTCATATAACGACCCCTAGACTGAATTTCTGCATTCCTTTCCTCTCGACCTTCGTGGCTCGGGTTAGAACCACCGTTAATCATTTGCTGTAAGTTTGTAAGACTTTATAAAATGGCTTCATTGAGTTGATGTTGCTCTTCTTGTGCTTTCATCATCAGCTCGATAAAGCTTACCATAGTCTCAACCAATTTTGGGGGTGTTACTTGCTCCCTTCTTCCATCATACTCAGCCTCTATATGTGCTTCTTGCACGTTCTCACCCAGCACATCATCTTCTGGTCCAAACGGGTATTGCGCATCGTTTAAATTGACCATTCTTACACCTTTCTATGTGCTGCATTGTGATACGATGCGTCTTGCAGCTGCTACTATCTCTGTGCATATCAGATACATTCTATTATATATCAAAAGCATGCAAATAAACTCTATCCTACCCATTCAAACCTGGAAGTATTCATTTGAACAATCGATTAATCAAACAAATTCATCAAAAACATGCCATAAGGGCATCTCCTGACCAACAAATCCATGCATGGTCCAACCCAAATAGCTCCTAGTGTCTCAACCTCGCTTTGATACCACTCTATCACATCCCCACTGACCTCCATGTCCATGAGAGACCCTGATACATTTTTCTTTTCTTTTAAAATTGACTGAATACAAACACACAGTCGGAATGACTCGGATCCGCAATCCACAACCCACAACAGCGAATCCGCAATCCGTACTCGACAATTGCGGATGCGTAAGTTCCAAACCTCATACCCAAAGAGCTTACCTTTCCGCAATATTCAATCCACGGTGGCAGACTCGCAATTCGCAATCCACAATTGCGGATGCGGAAGTGCCACACCTCATACCCGGAAAGCTTACCTTTCTGCAATCCGCAATCCGCAATGGCGGACCCGCAATATCTAATCCATAATTGCATATGCAGAAGCACCCAATATTGTATTCTGTCAACAGTCACTTCCACAATCCACAATTGTGGATGCGGGCATGGGGAACCATACCCCTGTAATGGCAACTCTACACACAAACTTCATACATGCATAACTTCTCCATCCTTGGTCCAAATGAGATAAGGTTGGTGTCGTTGGAAAGCTCTTGGAGAGATCTATCCAATGGTGAAATCCATGCCCCATCTGAGCACTCCTTCCCTATCAAATTTTCCACTGAATTTATGTCCATAACTCTGCCAAAAAGAGACTTAAGGCTTCTTCTGGTCATGACTTTCCTTCCACCTAACCCACATAGGGTTTTGAAACACTTCCAGGGCTTTCCCCTCCTTCCCAAAGATCAAATGTAACCATACAACTCATTTCCAAGTTAATAATACACATCATAACATGTAGAATGCATTAAATCAGATCTAACAAATACATCTATTACATGCAAGACTTATAATGCATTAAACTTATGCAATACAAGGATATTCATATAACAATGAACTCATCCCTTTACTCAGGTCTGCACATGACTTCATGTCCATCAAATTCATATAAACATGCATTCTACAATTCCACGTTTGCAGATAAGCAACCATTCATAACAATGAAACATCATCATTTAACATAACAAGAGTAATTATCTTTGAATTTCGAAGCAACTGGCTAACTGAGAGCAATGTTCCACCCAACCTTGGATCTTTGTCTGGCCTTTACTCTTTCAGCTGGGAGATCACCCTCGAGTTGGGTTGTGTATCCACTAAGGAGGGCTATCAGGTTCTCTTAAAGTCAGGGTTCCATCCCAATGCTAAGCCAATCTGTAGTTGGGTTTATCAAGCATTCTAGGGAACCTATCCATGCTAAGCCAACCTACAATGGGTTTATCAAGCATTCAGGGACACATTGGTCATGCTAAGTGAACCTCCAGTTGGGTTTATCAAGCATACCAATAGTAGGGTCATGCCAAGCTATCATACAGTTGGGTTTATCAAACATACCAGGCTAGCTAGTCATGCTAATCCAACCTGCAGTGGGTTTATCAGGCATACCAAGAAATACAATCATTCCAAGCTAGCATACCGTTGGATTTATCAAACATATCAGACAAACTGATCCTGTTAAGCAAACCGACAGTGGGTTTATCAGGTGAATAGGGACATCAAGGGAGGCGTTGCTAAGCCAGTGAGCTCAACCACAGAGCTACGGGCATTTCAACGCTCAGTCGACCTGGAACCCACATTACCTATCACATCCAACACAAGGAATACCCTCTTCTATGCTGCACAGTCCCTCAAGGCCTCTTCCCTTCCAGTGCTATTCTAGGATGGGCATAGAAAGGTCCAGTCACTAGTTCTATGAGACTTCAGCCTTCACTAGGTTTATCAAGCGACCCAACCTTCTTTCATAGTTCAACGACGGACTCCTTCCAGGCTTGCAGACGAGCTCTACTCCACAATCGATCTTCTGCGATCCAAGCTCTAGTCCTCATGGTTTCTCTGCACAGTTTAAGCTTGCAGTTTCCTCACTGGTTCTATCACTCTACCATGGACACTCTGTCATCAGCAGAATCGGTTCACACACACGGTTTCAATGGTTATAAACTCTCTGGCATTTCTATTACCCAAGGAAACACGGTTATCTTAAGGTTATACTACTCTAATGGCTCTGCGTATGCAGGAACGTATGAGCAAGATCTCTCTCTGTGGGTGATGGATCATGGAAGGAAAGTGCGTGAATGAATGATAGGTGAATGGAGGAATGCGTGAATGTCCTTCACTAGAATGGGTAGTCCAAAAATGGTTCAGCAAGCTCCATACGTTGAGTGTCTTTCAGGGTAAGCAATCAGAGCCATGCCCTGCCATACGAAATCCCAAGCATGCTCCATACTCCATCGGCTTCAGAAACAGGGTTCTCAACCACCCTCTGCAACTGCATTAATGTCATCAAGGAGTTCAAACGAGTTCACAGTCATACATGTGGCAACATGGGAAATGAATCCCAAAACCCCCTCACCTCTCCCTAGTGGATACACATGGCCCCTTCTCATTAGTTGCCTCCTTATCCAGATTCTTGGTTATTTTATTCATTAATAATAATTACATCATTTACATTTCTTCATGGCTTAGCATCCCATGAATAATCAAACTATCCAAATACTTGCTTAATCAGTAATCCTTAAACATCCACTAGTGGGGCCTTGGCCTTGAGCTCCACACTAGGGAAAATACACACACTGCATATGCACAATATTTACATTGAAGCCAAATAACATCAAGGGAAAAATGGGGTATTACATCTTACTCTTCAACACCGATCAAAGTGTCTTCACTACTCCAGCAATCTCTCTTATTGGATGGTCGTATGATGCAGGAGCATCGATGCTAAGTCAACAATGTGACTACATGGCCACATGTTGTGACTAGCGAGGATGAACTATTCTGATGACGACAGTCTGAGTTGTTTCGTGATGACTTTTTTTTTGTTATCCTTTGCATTCACGCATGTTGTAAATTGATGCGTTGTCTATTTTTGGTATGATAGGACTAGCGGCGAGCTGATACTCCCTGCGTGGAGATCAGGCCAGTTTAGGAATTCAGCTAAGTGATGATGCAAACCTACCATTGTGGAGTCTGTTAAGTTGTTAAGTTGTTTGAGTGACTCGAAATTCTGTTAGAGAGCCAAGTGCATAAGTAGGGCAGAATAGAATGAGCAAGGGGTTGATTAGTTGATGAGTTGGTTAGTGGCGTAGGGTTGGTTGGTCAGCTCTGTATTTTTGGGGTCGTTCTATCAAGAATACAATTGATATTTGTCTGTAAGTAAAGATATAAGAACGGTGTGTTGTAGATATCTTTCTGTGTAATTGAATCAAGAATACTTTGAGTTTATGTCTGGTCGAGCTGTGTGCGTCGTGGACTTGATTTATGTGTGAAAATAATCTTTGTTTTGCGTTCATTTGATTTCTGTATGCAGGAAAGAACCCCAATGTGTTTGCAGAACTAATCAGCCGTGAATTGTTAAGTAGGATTCTTGTGTATGTTTTATTTTCCCAAGAATTCAGACAAGGATCAAAGCGGTACTAATCGTTCCATGATCAATCAAACGAGGATTCATGAAGAAACCAAGTAGATTGGTTTAGCAGCGTTGAACGGCTCAGATTGAAGCCGAATAGGAGATCGACGACAGGGAAAGATCGCCTGAAGCGAAGTTTCTCAAAATTATCATCCCCGCAAGCTGAAGTTAAGGATCCCACCTTGATTTCAGATCAATGGCTGGTATTACGCCCGAAAAGATCGACGGTGGAGACAGTGCCCTCAAAAGAGAAGTAGCACAGTGGTTAACGGCGAAGCATTGCGGAAACAACAGTTCGGAAAGGATTTTTCGAGAGGACTTTTCGAGTAAGTCAATGAACACCCCAAAACCCGAAACCCGCAAGTGGCAGGAAAGATATTGCAGAAAGAAGTGTTTGGGAAGAAGTTGCGGAAATATTTTCTGGAGGACGCAAGAAGCGCGCCAGAAACCCGAAACCTGCAAAGCTGTGGAAAAAGGGTAATCCCGAAAGGAATTTCGGGAAGCCATTTCCGAAGGGTGGAAACCCTAGAAGGTTGCGGAAATCCTATTTTGAAGGTCAGGCTTACATGGCAGAAGGACTAGGCTGGTTTCTGGCCGAGTCAGGGACTGATTCGAATGAATCACCCCAAATCCTGGAAGGTTGAGGGTTGAGTTGGCTGAGGTCGACCCAATGCCCCATCAGATTGGTATCAGAGCTAGAAGCAGAATCCAGTAGTAGAAGAGCGTGGATTGTTTGTGTGACAGAGCAAAGAAATGGCTGCACACATGAGAGGCTCAAGAATGCGTGGTAGAGGAAGATTGGCAACAAATGCCGAATTCCTGGAGTAAATGAGAGAAATGCGAGCACGTATGGAAGCTATGGAGATGGGTCAGCGTAGAGATCCATAGGATGGGGATATAAGTGATCTTGAAGAAGAAGAACAAGAGGAAGCAGCACCTATGTGAGAAACACTAGAGTTGAGATACTTTCGGTCAATACTTGGAGCAACTTCGAGGCCAAAACCTGAGTTGCCTACCTATGAAGGAAGTCTTACTACAGAGCATCTCATTGATTGGATTAATGATCTAGAAAAATACTTTGAGTATGATGAAGTTGAAGAGAACAAGAAATTCATATTTGTAGTGAACAGACTGAAAGGACATGCATCTTATGGTAGGATAGTGTACAAGCTGAAAGAAAAAGAAAGAACAAACCTATTATAAAGAACTGGGATAGAATGGTAGTTAAGCTGAGAGAAAAGTTCTTACCAAAGGATTACCAGTTGACATTGTATAGACAGATGAGGAACCTTAGGCAAAGATTATTAACTATAAGATAATATACAGAAGAGTTTTACAAAGTGAACCTAAGGGCAGGCTATGTAGAGGAGTCAGCAGAGAAGACTGCTAGATATGTCAATGGCCTTAGAATGGAAATTCAGGATGAGATCAGTATGATATCACCTAGAACGATGAATGAGGCATACCAATGTGTCTTGAGAGAAAAAGAGAAGTTGTTGAGAAAACATAGCTTCAAGAGAGGCAGAGGTTCAACCCAAGAGGGGGGGGAAACAGCTGGAAGAGGAAGGTCCGCATCTCAGTGAGAAGAACCCTGTAATTGACACCAACATAAGCACCAATATAGAAGAAGTAACTCCAAAGACAGAGGACCTTACCATAGAGGTAGAGGTAGAGGAAGAGGCAGAGAGAATGTCTATAGATGTTACAAGTGTAACAATTTGGGACACAGATCTTTTGAATTCCCAGAGAGGGAAGACATAGGACAAAGAGGAACCTATGTAGCTCAAAAAGAGAAGCAATAGGAGCAAGCAACAATAGATGAGAACATGCCAGAAAAGGGAGAGTCTCTAGTGATGAATAAGACCTTACTGAAACCTGAAAAGGAGGAAGTGGAACCTATCCAAAGGAAGGCTTTATTCATAACCATGTGTAAAGAAAAAGGAAAATGTTGTAAGATGGTGATTGACAGTGGGAGCACTAACAACCTTGTCTCCACAGAGATGGTGGATAAACTAGGACTAAAGAGAACCAGACACCTTGTCCCATACAAAGTATCATGGTTGCATAAAGGAAATCAAATTCTGGTAATTGAACAATGTGAAGTTCAATTTCAAATAGGCACATATAGAGATAAGATTGTATGTGATGTTATGCCCATGGATGTTTCCCATATTCTTCTAGGAAGACCCTGGCAATTTGATAAAAAGGTAGTACATGATGGTAGGAGTAACTGTCGTAGTTTTATCCAAGATGAGGTAAAACATATTCTTCATCCTTTACAAGGAGAGAGTTCAACAGAGCAGCAGGTATCCAAAGTGTTGATGTTGACAGGAAAAGAGTACTTGAAGCAGGTTGATGAGAAGGAACTAAGTTATGTTGTAGTATGTAAGCCCAGAGTGGTAGTATTGAAGACTAACATTACAGATCTACCTGAGGAGATTTAGGAGATGCTGGGAGAGTTTAGTGACATTGTGGTAGATAATTTTCCCAATGAGTTACCACCGAAGAGGGATATAAGTCACCACATTGATTTTATTCTGGGAGCAAGTTTACCAAACAAGGAAGCATACAGACTGACACCTCAAGAAAATGAAGAAGCCAGAAGGCAAGTACAAGGGATTGGTTCAAAAGAGTTTGAGTCCATGTGTAGTACCAACAATACTGACACTAAAGAAGGATGGTGAGTGGAGGATGTGTACTGACTCCAAAGCAATTAACAAGATTACTATCAGATACAGATTTACATTACCAAGTATGGATGACATGATAGATTGCCTTAGTGGGGCAACATGCTTTTCAAAACTGGACCTGAAGAGTGGATATCATTAGATTAGAATTCAAGAAGGAGATGAGTGGAAGACATCCTTCAAGACAAACGAGGGATTGTATGAGTGGTTGGTGATGCCATTTGGATTGTCCAATGCACTAATCACATTCATGAGGTTGATGAATGAAGTCTTGAGAGATTTCATAGGTAAGTTTGTGATAGTTTACCTTGATGATATTCTGATTTTCAGTCGATCAAGAAAAGAGCATTTGAAGCATCTGAGATATGTCTTGGAAAGACTGCAACGGGAAAAGTTGCTAGTAAATGTGAAGAAGTGTACATACCTGAAGTCAGAGCTAGTGTACTTGGGTTTTTTTATCTCAAGTGATGGATTGAAGATGGATCTAGAGAAAGTGTAGGAAATCATTGATTGGCCTTCACCACAGAGTATTTTTGAGGTAAGAATTTTCCATGGATTGGCAAGTTTTTATAGGAAGTTTATAAAGAATTTCAGTGGTATTTGCGCACCTATCATTGAAACCATCAAGAAATACCAGCAACCATTCCAATGGATAGCAGAGGCTAAAAGGAGGTTTCAGTTCTTGAAGAAGAAGATTACTGAACAACCAGTATTGAAATTACCAGATCTCAAACACCCTTTCCAAGTGAAGTGTGATGCCAGTGGAGTAGCAATTGGAGCTGCACTCAGTCAGGAAGACAGACCTGTAGCATATTTCAGTGAAAAGTTGAATGAGGCTAACCAGAAGTATTCCTCGTATGATAAGGAATTTTGTGCTATTGTTCAAGCATTAAAACATTGGAGACATCATCTGATGCCTAGTGAGTTTGTTTTGTTTTCAGATAGTCATGTGTTGCAGTATATCATGCAACAACCTAAGTTGAACCAGAAACATGTCAAGTGGGTTGAGTTCATGCAAAACTTTACCTTTGTGATAAATCACATAAGTGGGAAGTCAAATCGAATAGCCGATGCTTTAAGCAGAAGGAAGTTGATGGTGCAAGAGAATCAGATCCAAGTTTTAGGATTTGAACATTTAAGAGATTTGTATGAGACTGACATTGATTTTCAGAATGCATATAGAGCTTGTAGAAATCCTGTAGAAACTGACAGAGAGACATGGATTGAGTATATGTTACAAGATGGTTTACTCTTTAAAAATAGTAAGCTATGTATTCCCAAATGTTCCATGAGAGAGAACTTAATACAAGAAAAGCACAATGGAGGAATGGCAGGACACTTTGGAAGTGATAAAACTTTTGGTCAGTTAAGTCATTTTTACTTTTGGCCAAAGATGAGATCTGAAGTTGAGAAGTTTGTGAGCATATGTAGGGTATGTCAGCATGCCAAATGAAGAATCTAGAACACAGGCTTATATACACCATTTCCTATTCCAACTAGGCCTTGGGATTCTGTGAGTATGGATTTTGTTTTGGGTTTGCCAACAAATCAGAAGGGATATGATTCTATTTTTATGGTGGTGGAGAGATTCACTAAGATGGCACATTTTTCTCCATGTTATAAGACTAGTGATGCGACACACATTGCTAACTTGTTTTTTGATGAAGTTGTGAAGCTACATGGCTTACCTAAGAGTATTGTGTCTGATAGGGATGTGAAGTTCACAGGTCATTTCTAGAGAACCTTGTGGAAGAAATTGGGTACTAAGTTGAACTTTAGTTTAGCATATCATCCACAGTCTGATGGGTAGACTGAAGTAGTAAACATGAGTCTAGGTAACATGTTGAGAAGCCTGATCGGAGAAAGTCCCAAGCAGTGGGATAAAGTATTGATCCAAGCTGAGTTTGCATACAATGATTCACCAAACAGGATTATAGGGATGAGTCCATTTCAAATTCTGTACGGAATGCATCCAAGAGGAGCATGTGAACTTCAAGATTTAGGTCAATTGGAAAAAAGGAGTGCAGATGGGGAAGATTTTGTAGCAAGGATCGGTGAATTGCAAGAGCAAGTGAAGGCAATATTACAGCAGAGTAATAGTGGGTACAAGGCTAGAGCAGGTGTCAAAAGAAGAGAGAAAAACTATGAAGTGGGCGACTTAGTCTTAGCACATATGAGGAAAGAGAGGTTTCCAAAAGGATAGTACAACAAGCTAAAGATGAAGAAGATTGGACCTTGCAGGATACTTAGAAAATTTTCAGCAAATGCCTATGAACTGGAAATTCCAACAGGAATTGGCATATCACCTATTTTTAATGTTGCAAACCTATATGCTTATGTGACAAATTATATAGGACAAGTGTCAGAAGTGGAAGATCTTCAATGGCTGAAACAGATGCCTATGGCCCAACCTTCAGAAGCTGAGCATATTGTGGAGATTAGAGTTGCAAGAAGTACCAGACAGGGGGACTACATGGAGTACCTGATCAAGTGGAAGGGACCTCCTGTAGAGGATTCTACATGGATGGATTCTAAAGAATTGGAATTCAAGGGTTTCTCAGTAACAGACTTACTGAACAAGGGTTCAGAAATTTTAACCTTGGGAGTCTGATGCAGGAGCATCGATGTTGAGTCAGCAATGTGGCTACATAGCCACATGTTGTGACTAGCGAGGTTGAACTGTTCTAATGTGGACAGTCTGAGTTGTTTCGTGATGACCTGTTTTCTGTTATCCTTTGCATTCATGCATCCTGTAAGTTGATGCGTTGTCTATTTTTGGTATGATAGGACTAGCGGCGAGTTGATACTCCCTGCGTGGAGATCAGGCCAGTTTAGGAAGTCGTCTAAGTGATGATGCAGACCCACCGTTGTGGAGTCTGTTAGGTTGTTAAGTTGTTTGAGTGACTCAAAATTCTGTTAGAGAGCCGAGTGCATAAGTAGGGCAAAATAGAATGAGCAGGCGGTTGATTAGTTGATGAGTTAGTTAGTGACGTAGGGTTGGTTGGTCAACTCTATATTTTTGGGGTCATTCTATCAGGAATACAATTGATATATGTCTGTAAGTAAAGATATAAGAACGGTGTGTTGTAGATATCTTTCCATGTAATTGAATAAAGAATTCTTTGAGTTTCTGTCTGGTCGAGCTATGTGCGTCGTGGAATTGATTTTTTTGTGAAAAGAATATCTGTGTTTCATTCATTTGATTTTTGTATGCAGGAAATAACCCCAATGTGTTTGCAGAACTAATCACCCGTGAATTGTTAAGTAGGATTCTTTTGTATGTATGATTTTCCCAAGCATTCAGACGGGGATCGAAGCAGTACTAATCATTCCATGATCAATCGACCGAGGATTCATGAAGAAACCAGGTAGATTGGTTTAGCAGCATCGAACGGCTTAGATTGAATCCGAATAGGATATCGACGATGGGGAAAGATCACCCAAAGCAAAGTTGCACGAAAATTATCATCCCCACAAGCCGAAGTGAAGGATCCCGCCTTGATTTCATATCAATGGCTGAGATTACGCCCGAAATGATAGACGGTGGAGACAGTGCCCCCAAAAGAGAAGTAGCACAGTGGTTAACGACAAAGCATTGCGGAAATGACAGTTCGGAAAGGATTTTTCAAGAGGACTTTTCGAGTAAGTCAGTGAACACCCCGAAACCCGAAACCCGCAAGTGGCGGGAAAGATATTGCGAAAAGAAGCGTTCGGGAAGAAGTTGCGGAAATATTTTCCGTAGGATGCAAGAAGCGCGCCCGAAACCCGCAAAGTTGCGGAAAAGGGGTAATCCCGAAAGGAATTTCAGGAAGCCATTTCCGAAGGTGGAAACCCCAGAAGGTTGCGGAAATCTTGTTTTGAAGGTCAGGCCTACGTGGCAGAAGGACTAGGCTGGTTTATGGCCGAGGTAGGGACTGATTCGAGTGAATCACCCAAAATCCTAGAAGGTTGAGGGTTGAGTTGGCTGAGGTCAACCCAACGCCCCATCATCGTATCTTCATGAATTTGCTTCAAATATGCAGATCTGAAAGCTTTTTTCGGTCGATTTCTGTCTAGTGCTTCATACTCGAAATCGAATCTCTATCCAATTTCTTGGATCAATTCTCTCACTTGACTGGTGAAAGATCTTGGCTTGGATTGAATGTTCTCTGCCTTCTTCATTATGGAAGAATCCTTCTTCACGATGGAAGAATAAAACACGGCTTGGATCTTCTCTTGGATCAATATGCTCTCCAAGATACTTAATCAAGCTCTGAACCAAGATGAATTTTATGGAACAAGTTGTTTCTTTTATATTCACATAAAAATTCATAATTACAATGGACCATGAAGGTCTATATTTAAACACTTCTACATACTAAAGCTCTAACCTTGTTCATGCTTTATTCCTTATGATGTATGCTTTATGCATGCTTTAACTAAACTTAACTCAAGTCCTAATAATAGAACTGAGATAGAGGAGTTAATTACTTTTTCTAACAAGAAGGGATAAATCGGGTGATGGGGAATGGGTTGTGGAGAATTTTTGTGTTAACAATTAATCAATACATCTTTACACTTTATATAGGTCTTAGTGCATTCCTCCAATGCATAATGGGTGCTTTTAAATACAAATTCCATAACTATCAGCAACATTACTAATTATGTAGAGAAAAATCATAGTGTTTACAGGTACTAGTTAATAGAAGCAAGTTATAAGAGTAACATGAGTACAGTAATACTATATACTTACTACATAGGATATGGAATCACCTTATCTGTAACATGAATCTTGTTTCCATCATTACAAACATAATTCCAAAGGAGGTAGATGTGTCAAACTCTTGTGGTTTCTATTCTATAGAGAGAGATAATTGTTACCCAGTGGAACTAGTTAAGAAAGAAGAATTGTTATTGTCATTCACCAGAGCTAGTGAGTGCATAACAGACCCACCTGCAAGCTTGGGTTTTGGGAGTTGGATTGGATTCCCCAGTTTACATGATGTACTTAGGGATGTTGGAGGTGTACAAACTACATATTTTCTCTCACAAGAGCACAAATGTGACACTAGTACAAAATGAGAAATAAGTGACTAGGCGACTAAAAACTTTAGTCACCACTGTTTTTTCAAGGGATAAACGACTAAAATTGACCAATTTTAAATAAGCCAACTAAAAACGACTAATTTAGTCATGGGATAAATATATGACTATATAACAAGTGACTAAAATAAAAATGACTAACATAAATGACTAATTTAGTCACGGAAATATAAATATGACTAGCTAACAATTATTAATGAGAATTAGTCATTTATGTTAGTCATTTTTAGCTGGGTCACACTGACAATGGAAAATTTTGATAATGAATTTGTACAATATTTTACTAAATTTTAACAATGCAGATGGATTGAGAGATTATGGGGGTCATGGTCCATGTGTGTGGTCCCAAACCACCATATTGGCCTTCCATAGGGGATATTTGGCCCGAAAGTGGGTTTTGGTGCTCATTTTGAAGTTTAGAACACTAGATATGGTTTCTAACACCACAGGAAAATGATCTAAAATTCTAGTATGTTCAACCCGGGTCTTGTAATTGACATTGTCCAAGAATTCTAGCAATTGACTTGGTGCTCTCATAATTATGAGGGGGATTTACCCAAACCAGCGTGGGCTTAATGAATTCACTATGAGTGTGGTGCATAGAACTAAAAATATGAAAGAGATGATAAATTATAAATATGTTGGAGACTAATAAATGTAGATTATTTAATTTCTATTGACAAAGATCAACTTTAATCATTGTTAAAATTACAATTTGTGATTGATGAGATTGTTGTTCCTAAGATAGAAATGGTTTTAGCTATAGTTTGAATAGCCCTATTGCAACCACATTGTACAATGTCAACACATCAATACAAAATGAAATTTTAATGTTTCCTCCCATTATTTTAAGATGATGAAAAAGAGGCATTTCATCATATGTTTGGATAACTAAAAGAAAGAAGCATTTTGTTGTAACTTTGGACAACTACAAAATGAAGTGGTGTAGCTAGCTAGATAGATAGATACAATATTAGGCTCAATATCTCGTCTTTTGCCTTCATCTCACACAAAGTTAGACCAACATATTTTTCCAAGGAGCCTATGAATTCGCTTGATATGAAACATTCATTTTTTTTATCTCTTGTTACAATTAAACAATCTTCTTTCGATAATTCATCTAGTCCAAGAATAGATATAATGTCTTGAATTTTGTTATTGTTAGGATATTTAGACACTTAGGAGTTAGTTAAGATCAACTTGTGTAATATATCCGTTAGGGATAGTGTGTTTCTCTAGTATGCATTAGTATGCATTTGTAAATACTTAATCCTACGGTTATGATATGTTCTCGACATAGAGTGATCCGACGGCTCAACTTCTCTTAGATCAAACCTAACCTTGATCCGTGGCTTAACACCCGATTGGTCCATGATCTCTATTTAAAGAGCATGGAGGGTCATTGTTTAGTTGATCGATTATGAGAAGCTCATTTGTAACTTTCTTTCTTTGCATAATAAATTGTCCCGTAGAAGCTATTTGGCCGAGGTCGTGGAGTGTTTCCCTCAAGAGAGTTTAAACCGCGTCAAAACATCGGTGTCTTGATCTGTGATCTGTTTGTGTGAAGTGGTTGCTCTTGGTGTTCGGTTCTTTGTTAGTACCCTGTGTACCCGAACATGGTATCAGAGCTTTTATGAAGTGCCGCTTCTGGTTATGATCTAGATCTTGAACTGCTGTTGCCGAAACTCGAAAGGGTTTCTAGTTCTAGTATTTATGTGCATTTCTGGGCTGTGGGAGGTGTTCCATTGCGTCCGAAGCGTCGTTTGCATTGGAAAATAGTTTTTGTTTGATCGAAAACGGTTCCCGGTTGCTCTAGAAACGCGTATTTCATCAGATCTGAAGGTATAATGTTACAGTGACGCATTTTTTTATTTCGTTTTTAAAAAAGAAAAAGAAAAAATCTCATATTTCATTTTTTTACTGTTAGATTTTTCTTTTGGGTTTGGATTGTTGCTTTCCCGTTTGCGTATTCTCTTTGCCATGCACCTTGAGCGATCTCGGCAAATCAAAAACAGAAAGGGAAAGGGTTTTTCTCGGCTGCGTATGCTCTTTACCGTGCACCTTGCACGATCTCGGCAAATCAGAAACAGAGAGAAAACGTAGACTTTCCGGGAAAGCTAACAAGATCTAACTCCATAAGTGTGGAAAATTTTTTTGATACCTTTTAATCTAGCTCACTTGGTTCAAAGTTGCTTTATTCCTTAATAGGTCTTGAGTTCAAGTCTTAGGAAGTTACTTTTAAAAGAAAAAGTGCATACAATTTCTAATTTCAAGTTACTTTATTGTAAAAGTGCATCTCACTTAAGTAATAAAAAAATACAAGTGAGTCACTTAAGTTTTTTTATTGTTGCACTATTTAAAAGTAATATCGTTGTAAAAGTGAAATCACTTATTTTACAAAAGTGGTTCACTTAAAGCAACTTTCTTGTAAAGTGATTGTCAAAAGGTTCATCTTGGGAAGAGGGGGGTTCTTTTTTTTGCTGGACATTTTCTAACTGCCACGTCACTATTGGGGACATCTTCACCAGTTTCTTTGTTCAAGCATAACTTCATCATACAGAGTCCGTTTTCAATGCTGTTTTTTTTAAAACCGCCTATTTTTTCGAGCTCTTCACATCCAGACTATTGGTTTCTACTTTTACAGCCATTAATTTACAAATATGGCCGCCCCTTGTGATATTCTACTTAACAGTTCCAACTATTTCTCATGGAAATCTCGCATGGAGGATGTTCTACGAAGTAGGGGACTTTTCAGATTACAACAGGGAAAGAGAAAGAACCCACTGATGATGATAAGAAAATAAAATGGGAAAATATATGTGATGAAGCTCATGGATTGATTGGGATGTCAATCTCTACTGATTTGCGATTCCACATATCTGGAATTGATGAACCTAATGCTGCTTGGGACAAGTTGGAATCTGTGTTTGGTAAACACAATGAAATTCGAGGTCACCAACTCAAAAATGAGTTGATTTCTTTAAATCCAAGTGACTTTTCATGCATTCAAGATTATTTATCTAAGTACAAAACTCTTAAACTCTTATGTGCAGAATGTAAGATTGAGAGGGAAGACAAACAGTGCATTTATCATATTCTTTCCAAACTTCGACCTGCATATTCTGTTTTTGTATCTACATTTTACTCCATGAAAGCATCCTTGAATGCAGCTAGCTATCAAGAGCCTAGTCTTGAATCCTTTTGTGATTCCTTGATTAGAGAACAAGATAAACTCATTTATCTTGGAATAATCAACAATGCAGATACATCTGGGAAAGCCTTATTGTCCCAACAGAAAGAAAAGTCCAAGCCTCCCAAGAAACAAAATTTTCGCAATAATAAGTCAAACAAGGGTCCCAAACCCTCTCAGTCAGCTCCTTCTTTAAAAAATGACAAAGGATCCAAGCCAAAAGGCAAGAAGACTGAGTGTCATTGCAACTATTGCGGGAAAGATAATCATGATGAATCTAAGTGTTTCAAGAAAACGGTAGCCTTGGAAGCAGCAATGAAGAAGCACCACATCAGCCTAGATTCGTCTTCAAAATCTGCCTCTCATGGACATGCACTTTGTGCTTCTGGTTATTCTTATAATGCATCTTCTTCTTCTACTTCAAATGAATGGCTCATTGATTCTGGAGCATCTTATCATATGGCTAAGGATCAAGCCATCTTTTCTACTATGCATGAATGTAACACCAAACAAATATTTGTTGGTGATGATAGATCTCTAAGTGTTGTAGGAGCTGGAACAGTTCCAGTAGATAATGGTCATTTTAGTGATGTACTATGTGTTCCAAGAATTTCCTGCAATTTGTTATCAGTCTATCAGATCACTCATTCTGGTGAAGGTAAAACTGTGACCTTTACACCTCACCAAGTTGTAATCAAGGATTTTAAAGATCCTCAACAGGTCCTAGCTACTGGAATTGTTGATGATATTACCAGGTTGTACAAGTTTAACAACTTTGGGTCATCACCTTTCCCTTCAGTTTTTGTTGCTCATAGTGATAACTTGAGCAAACTTTGGCATGAGCGATTTGGTCACTTAAATTATCGCTCATTGCAACAACTATGTAAAGAAAATATGGTGACAGGTCTTCCGATGGTATCTTGCAGGGATAGTGTTTGCTCCGGTTGTGTACTCGGAAAACATCATCGGGACAATTTTGACAAACGTGCCTCTTGGAACGCCTCGGTTCCCTTGGAGCTTGTGCATAGTGACTTGTGTGGTCCTCTTCCATCTGCTTCCTTTTCTGGTTTCAAATATTTCTTAACTTTCATTGATGATTACACCAGACGCACTTGGGTTTATTTCCTAAAACTTAAGAGCGAAGTATTTAACATGTTCTTGGCCTACAAGGCCCTTATTGAAAAACAATCTGGTCATCAAATTATTAAGTTAAGATCTGACAATGGAGGAGAATATGTTAACAATAAGTTCACTACTTTCTGCACTGAACAAGGCATCCAACAACAGCACACTGTTCCATATACACCACAACAAAATGGTGTAGCTGAGCGGAAGAACCGCACTTTAAAAGAAATGGCTAATTGTATGATCCAATCTAAGGGACTAAGTCTTCAATTTTGGGCTGAAGCCATTAATTGTGCAAATTACATAGTTAATCGCACCCCCACTAAAGCATTACAAGGTATAACACCCAAAAAAGCATGGAGTAAAACTAAACCTGATGTAAGTCACTTCCGTGTGTTTGGTAGTGAAGCATGGGCTCACATTCCGGATGAAAAATGGAAAGCATTGCAACCTAAAAGTGAAAAGTGCATATTTGTTGGATATTCTGAAGATGTAAAAGGTTATAGACTTCTTCAACCACATTCTCATGATGTAATCATTAGAAGAGATGTTAAATTTGATGAAAATCTCTTGGCCTACGAGCCTAACTCGGTGATTGTGCCATCTTTGGCCTGCGAGCCTGATTCGGCGTTTGTGCCTTCTTCTTCTTCTTCCAACTTCCTTGACAGGTTTCCAACTCCAGTTTCTGATGATGACAGTGAGGATGAAAATCCACCTCCGCCTGCTCATGTTCCTCCAGTTGCACCAGCACAAGTGCTTCCTCGATGGGTCCGTTCAACATGTGAAGCAGCTGGTGATCTTGCCGGTGATCCTAGAGATCAACGTCGAACACGTTCTCAGTTTCAACGAGCCTCTTCTCTTTTGGCTCAAGTTTCCGAGAATCATGATCCAGAAACCTTTGCAGAAGCTTCAGGGAATCCAGATTGGGATGCAGCCATGGATAAAGAATATCGTTCCTTAATGGAGAACGATACTTGGGATCTTGTACCTCTTCCAAAAGGAAGAAAACTTGTCAGATGTAAATGGGTCTACAGAACTAAGTATGCATCAGATGGAAGTGTTGAAAGACTTAAGGCAAGGTTAGTTGCCAAAGGTTTTTCCCAAGTTGAAGGGATTGACTACAATGAAACCTTTGCTCCCATCACAAAAATGAACTCCATCCACCTTGTTCTTTCCCTTGTAGCCTTACACAACTGGGAAGTCCATCAAATGGATGTCAAGTCCGCCTTCTTACATGGTGATTTACAGGAGAAAATTTACATGGAACAACCTCCTGGCTATGTTCAGAATAACTCTAGCCTTGTCTGCCGCCTTAAGAAATCCTTATATGGCCTTAAGCAAGCTCCTAGAGCTTGGTATGCCAAAATGGATAACTTTCTCCTTGACACTGGTTTTTCTAGATGCCATTCTGACCCCAATGTCTATACCAAGAAAGTAGGAAACCATCTCATCATACTTGTTCTATATGTTGATGACCTTATTCTTACTGGTAGTGACCCTAAGCTTATAACCCATGTGAAATCCAGTCTTAAACAAAATTTTGAAATGTCAGACTTAAGACATTTGCATTATTTTCTTGGTCTCCAAGTCCTGCAAACCAAAGAAGGAATCTTTCTTTCTCAGTCTAAGTATGCTTGTGACCTTCTTCGTCGCTTTCACATGGAAGATTGTACACCAGCCCCTTCTCCCTTATAGTCTGGAGTCAAACTTTCTACCACTTGTACTTCACCTGAAGTCGATGCCACCTTGTATCGTCAGCTTGTTGGTAGTCTCTTATACTTGACTCATTCCCGTCTTGACCTTTCCTTTGTCGTTGGTTGTGTTGCCCGTTATATGCAGACACGTCATGAAAGTCACTGGAAAGCAGCTAAAAGAATACTTCGATATATTCAAGGTACAGTTCAGTTTGGGATTCATTATAGTACAGGGGGGAAACCTTTGTTGGTTGGTTTCACTGATTCAGATTGGGCCGGCGATCCTGATGATCGAAAGTCTACTGCAGGTTATGTTTTCAGTCTGGGATCTGGACCTATTACTTGGGCTTGTAAGAAACAACAAGCTCTTGCTATTTCTTCAGCAGAGGCAGCATATCGTGCAGCAGTTAATGCCAGTCAGGAAGCTTTATGGCTTCGACAGATCCTTTCAGAATTTGGATTCGAGTAGCAGCAGCCTACTCCACTTTGGTGCGACAATCAAAGTGCCATCAAGCTTGCCAAAGATCCAGTTCTACATCAAAGCAGCAAACACATTGAGCTACATATGCACTTCATTAGAAATCTTGTTCATGATCGTGTTCTTGAAGTGCTCTTTTTCCCTACAGATGATCAAGTTGCAGACATCTTCACCAAGTCTCTTACAGAAGCGAAGTTTTCTAAACTTCGATCTATGTTAGGAGTTCAGGAACTTGTCATTAAGGGGGGATAGGATCTAATGCCTCCTTCCTTCTCCTAATAGTGTCACTTTTGTAAATCCTTCAATCCTATCCCAAGTTGTTCCTAAGGGGGGATGTTAGGATATTTAGACACTTAGGAGTTAGTTAAGATCAACTTGTGTAATATATCCGTTAGGGATAGTGTGTTTCTTTAGTATGCATTAGTATAAACGACGTCAAAACATCGATGTGTTGATCTGTGATCTGTTTGTGTGAAGTGGTTGCTCTTGGTGTTCGGTCCTTTGGTAGTACCCTGTGTACCCGAACAATTATAACATTGGAAATCATGCGTATCCCCTTGAGTAGTTTTGTAACGTTATTCGCTTATGATCCAAGGTTGCAACTTAGTCAATGTTGGATCTAAAGGATCCATTGTTGGATAGATACCCTTTGCAGGTGATCCTCTTGATTATATGGCAATAGCATCTAAATATACAAACATCATAGAAAGAGTAGCGTCGATAAAGTGGTTAGCAAGTACATAAATTATTTGAATCAAGGTTATGGATCTTAGTTTTTTAGAACTCATCTCTCTTCTAAAGAATCTATTTTTGTGCCAAGAATTGGATGATATAAACCCATGGATAAAGTCATTCTACCTAATTGGGAAGATACCTCTGATCCCACTAGGAAAAAGAAGAAGATTTTATTAATAATTGAAAGTACTTCTTACTCATGGACATCTCGAAAATATTCTACCATTTTCATGTAAATATCATTCCCTCATGCGTAAGTTCTCATACTCCTCCAAATATAGATACTCCCACGAGAATTAGCAATGTTCTTGATCAACTCCATAATGAAGACTATTTTACACCCCAACTCCTCCAAATAAATTGATTTCCCCCCATGATGGTAAGGAACTAAAGGATACACCACTTTAATGCTTGTTTTAAAGATGGATAATTTTATATCCAACTCTACAAAGGAGGAAGTAGATCTATTAGTAGGAGAGCTTATTTGAGCATCTACATGACCCATATTATCAACAAGTTCTCCAAGAACATTAAAAAAAAATTAGTAGCTCCACCAACTAGAACATTCAAGGCATCTCCCATGCCAATATATCTCATTCCTCTCATCAAACCATTTATAGAACTTATACATAAAGCTTTAACCTTATGATTTTCTAATAATTGTTATACCTCACAAGTAACTTGAATTTCCTAACCAACTCTACCTTAGGCATGTTAGTTGAAGGAAAATATACATCTAGTACTATGTCAATTCAATAAATCCCACATTTTTTTCCACAGGTGAAGAAACCCCAAAAACATGCAGGTTGTTTCTCATACAAAAGATGAAAGTATTTGCATGAATAATATATAAATATCAACAGTAAATAATAGATGGAATTTACCACCTTAATAATATCTTGATTTATTTAAAACCTTGAATTCATCCATATTGAATAAGTCTAAATATTTATATATAACTAGAAACAATTTATCCATAACTAAAACCAAAATACTTCAACATAGATCATAGGATAGAAACAATTTATCCACAACTAAAACCAAAATACTTCAACATTATGTTGAGATCATAGGTTAAACATGAAACTTGAACCTTATTCACGACCTTGCTCTAATTGGTTGTTATATGTTCTCTTTGTACACACATTTGTTACATATTATATATTTATTATCCATCCTAAGGTAAGGTGTCCGTTGGGATGGGAATTAAGAAGTGATGACCATTATATAAATTAGATATATATAAAATTTGGGCGGGTAAAGCCCGATGGTGAGGTTTACCACCACCTTCCATCTCCATCAGGAGCTACTGTGGGTTGATCGCAGCGTTAAACAGCGAGTGAATGCTTTCTCCAAGTGGGAAGAAAGTCCTATATCTACAACGAGACTGAGCAGATTGAAATTCTTAGCCATATTAGCATAGGTTTTAAGTGACCCTAATAAGTTGCAAGTGCATTTGATCTTTCTACGTAATATGCTGACTTTATGTTGAAGGGCCAGCTACATCAGACGGTGGCGGAACCAAAATTGAGTGCATAACCACCTGTATCAACTAGCACGGCTATTGACAATAGTGATGGTCTCTCTCTCAGCTGACCAGCTTGCAAGACCTCCTGGCTATGAGCCTTTTGACAACGATTTGGGCCATCGCGAAAATATCTTTTTCTTTTTTTGTATGTCTATGATCGGCTATGCAAGGTGGAGAGGTAAGGTAAGGGGTATGAGTGACACCTTATCCCTTCTATTGTTAAAATCTTGGACATTGAAAAGGACAAAGGAATTAAAAGCAAAGTTATCAGCAGCATGGAGACCTTTCTTGATTATGTGTATAATTGTCAACCACCAGTAACCATTAAGGAGAGTTTCCACAGCAGTCAGATCATCTTTCTACCAGAGAGAATTGCTGTCAATGAAATTGAAGGGTTAATTCGTAGCTATCTACCCTCTCCCAACAATTTGATAAGTGAGGTAAGATATTGGGTCTAGAGAAACCCTTCACTCGATCTACCTTTTGAGGCAATGAAAGAAAGAAGTGCTTATCAACTCCTAATTGAAGCAATGATTCAAAAGAGAGTGAATTGAACATCCCTCTACTCTATGTCACATTCTAGGCATCACTTGATAATACTACTATAAGATATGGGAGCTTCCGCACCTTGCTTAGGGATCCAACTATGAATACTATGGGGAGAGGTAGAGAATGAACTAATGAGGGCAATTTGAATCCCAAATGAGTGAGCTAAGACTTTCATCTTGTGATTGTTAGGACCTCTTTTTTATCATTCCAGTAATGCTCCAACATTCAGGTAACTCTTAACTCTGTTATGTTAGCTTTGTATCCAAATTTCAGTTTTACATTTGATTATTGACGATAGGCCTAAACATAGACATGTTTTTTCCCTTCAGAAACCCCTCGTGCCACAACTCTCTCTTGATATATTTAGACTAAATAGTTTCACTGCTATTTTCTTTGAGCTATATCACACACTTGATCTCCTTGATGGAATCATCATCATATCAATACAATTTGTTATGTTAATGGAGTTGCAAATGCTCCAAAAATATTGTCCCCTCATCCTTTTGTTTCCCATTACTAAACCTTTGGGTATCATAGATGCCAACCCGATTAACTACATCAGGGACAAAGAGACTGATCTGGAACACAATTGGTGTTTAATTTTTCAATTAATATCCATATCATTTTGTGAAAGGTTGTAATTGATACACCCAATAAACAAAGATTGATCCTTGTAACTTGCAGAATTGATAATGGGTCTTTATGTATGTGACAGCAATGAAGAAATAACTTAGTTATCACAATTTGCTCCAAGTGGGACTGGAACAGCTCACATATAAGTTCTAGATAGTTGCTAGGTAGTGTCAGTCTTTTCATTTCTAGAAATAAAACCTTGTCAATCGTAATACATTCATTGAATAAAGCCAACCAATCTTCAGTATCCACTGTGCCATATGTAGCTCCAACATTGTTTTACGATGCACTTTCCATTCTCACTTTGCTTTTTTTCTTGTTTCTCCCCATGTTTGAAACATCTTCTAGAACGAAGGATCCCTTTGCACAATGGGAAATATTTGTGATTCTCTTGCCTGGTTGTAAATTGTTTAATGAAAAATCCATTCTATGCTCTTCCTCAGTGGTTGAATTCCTCCTCGTTGTTTCTAATGTTGTGTGCTTTTTCTACAAGTAATTTTTCATGGGATCTCTGTGTTTAGGGTTGGAGTTCTCACCAACTAGCCACAAAGTAATTCATGCTTAGAAAGAGCTTGGAGACCATTCTGGCTAACCCCCACCTGCAATGTTATAGTGCATTTGTAACTATTTTTGAAAACTGTTGCAGGCAGTGTGAGAGGCTTTGAAGGGGCGATCTCTCCCAGGAATTGTAATCAGTAAAAGGGACTTCCTAAAGTTGCAACATTACACCCCATATATTCTTGAATGAAAAGCCTAAATTATTAATTAAGAATTTGAAGGTGTTGTCCTTCAAAATAGGAAAATATTCATGCTCACATTGCTAGAGTTCTCTACTAACGGAAAGGATGCAAACTGATAAAAAATCAAGTAGTTTTTTGAATGATCACATAGCATTTGTGTAAAGATAATGAAAAACCACTTGAATATGTCAAGAAATATACATCTTTTGTTGTTAAAGACTTGGATTTTCTTTTGTAACGATGGCCCTCCTTGCAAGGATTGGGTTGCTAAGGCTACTCATTGGTGCATTGGTTGGTTTTAACTTTTCAGTAAATTTGTATCTTTGGTTGAGTACTAAACTTGGATATGTAAAGCGGGAAGTTCTATTGTTCCTTCGATAAGATCACACTATGTTGAATTTCCTTGTTTAATTATGTATTATAGAACTTACTTAAGTTAGAATACTGCCATCTTGTATGAAACCATAAATAATAAAGTCACTGTATGCCAACTTGCAGATTATTGAAAAGCTTTCAGTCCATGCTCCTTTCGCTAAGCTGAAATTGAATTTGCTGAAAGAGATAGTTGAACAGCATGAACTAGTAGAGTGGGATCCCATGAACATAGAAGCTGAATTATTCAAGCTGCTTGAAGATTTGATGGTGAGGTTTGAACTTGAAGAGTATATCAGAAGAATAAATTATCTTTATCATTTATACCTTGCATTCTACCTCTGGACTTAATCTAGTCATTTGAATTTTCATTGTTAGGATGGACCCACTCAGTTTTTCATTGCTCCAATGGGTCAATGGGTCAAAAAATGGGTAAAAATGCTCCAAAAATGCCATCTTGTGAGCTATACCTCTGGTTTTTTTTGTTATGGAATTATAGCTTGTTATCTATGCACTAGTACAAAATGAGAGATAAGTGACTAGGCGACTAAAAAAGTTAGTCACCACTATTTTTTTAAGGGATAAATGACTAAAATTGAGCAATTTTAAATAAGGCAACTAGAAACAACTAAGATAAATGACTAATTTAGTCACGGGATAAAATATATGACTAGATAACAAGTCACTAAAATAAAAATGACTAACATAAATGACTAATTTAGTCACGTTAATATAAATATGACTAGATAACAATGATTAATGTGAATTAGTAATTTATGTTAGTCATTTTTAGTTAATGTGTCACACTGACAATGTAAAATTACAATTTTGATAATGAATTTCTACAATATTTTACTAAATTTTAACAATTCAGATGGATCTAGAGATCTTACTATGGGGGTCATGGTCCATGTTTGTGGTCCCAAACCACCATATTGGCCCTCCATAGGGGATATTTGCCATGGAAGTGGGATGTGGTGCTCATTTTGAAGTTTAGAACACTAGTTAAGGTTTCTATAAACACCACAGGAAAATGATCTAAAATTCTAGTATGTTCAACCCAGGTCTTGTAATTGACATTGTCCAATAATTCTAGCAATTCATGACTTGGCACTTTCATATTTATGAGGGGTATTTACCCAAACCGGTGTGGCCTTAATGAATTCACTATGAGCGTGGCCTTGAAGAATTCATAATAAGCAGCTTCTCATTAAACTATGTTAGCCACATGAAGAATATGATTGAAACCAATTCTCTTTTAAATACATATGTTTATAGTGCAGAACATTGATGCCAGCCAACAAAATACCTTCTTAACCTATTTTTTTTATTCATTGCTAATAAAAAAACATACAGTCCTCAGTGCTAAAAAGTAGAGCAAAAAGCATATAGCTCCTTCTTATCCTATTTATCAACACAAGAGATCAATAATTAAGAAAAATTGGTTAATAATCAACTACTCATATATGCTTCGATGTCCCTTACATTAACGTCCATTTCCTTTTATTGAGCACTGATAATTAATATACACAATTTTGAAATTTCCATTTGAAGGGTGGATGGGATGTGAATTTCTAGGCATGGTCATGATGGAATTTCATAATTCCTCATACGAATCCAACACCCATATATAGTTAATAATGTTTCGAAGTACTTTTAGACTTAATGTCCCAAGAAAAAATGGTTCTTATATATTTTCTGATACAAGGACCTCCTTGAAGGCATTATGCCCTAATGTGAAAAGTCCACGTTTTAGAACTTGGAGTAGACATGTTTTACAACTTGGAGCTAACATTATCATGGTGGTGTGGCAACATGTGAGATTACCACATGATCCTAAATAAATTCTCCCTTGTTCCTTGCACATGTGAATTACCCTTTCCTTTCATCGTTGACCAAACATGATGTATGATTTTCTTTGATTTGATATTTATATCCATGGGCGTTCTTAGAACCACACAAAGCATAAATTTATATACCGTCACATCCGCTTCAATGCAATTATCATGTCCATATCTTAATATTTCACCATTTTTACTTTCGTAATATTATCCCTTCGACAAATCCTCCAAGTTGCATCATGTGCATCATCATAGTGTGTTTGAGTTGAGTCTTGGATAATTGTCGCCTTTACCTCTGAGCAACATCATGTCGTGAAGATGGTTTCATTGTTTTCAGCTCATCGTACTGATTGCATTCATATTTTGTTTGAACAAAACCATTGTCCTTTGACCCTCTCGATAGTCTATTAAAGTTTCGATAAGTTCATGTATTTCATGTCATGTTAGCTAAAAATTGTCAATTTCACAACCTCCATTAATTCTCCATATGCATCCATTCATCATCGTTCTCCTCACACTTGAGTTTAGAAATTTCTAAAGTACCCCGGGTCCCTCCCCTACGAAAAATCACCAATATCCTCCATTTTGATTAAAAGAAAAATAAATCCTCCATTTTTATGTCCCTGACATTTAGTTTTCCATCAGGGAAATTAGTTGGGGTCAGTGGATGGCATGATTTTCTTTTGCAAAGGATTTGGAAAAGGGTGTGATATTGGATATTAAAAAAAAAATTAAAGTCATTTTTTTGAACTGTTATTGGTTGATTTTGTGGTGATGTTGACCTAGGGTTGTGTGCCCCATGCCTCGGAGGAGGGGTTTCGTCACCCATCGTAAATGAGGTTGGTGGGTTGGTGTACTTCCACTTCTGTCTGGTTTAATGTGCGAGTGTTGTTGTGGTATGGCAGAGTTATGGTTTCTTTGGAAAAACCACTCCTTCTCGAATATTCCTGGAATTTTCCCACATTTTTCCTCCATTCTTTCCGGTGTAGGTCTTCATAAAAATGAAGTGAAGCTTTAGATGTGAGCCAGATATTCGTTTTTACAATACTCTCTCAATGCCCTCGTGCAGGGTAATTGTTTGCATCTGGTTGAATCATTCTATGCATGTCTAGATACATTTAGAATATATTTAAGGTATTTATCAAATCCTTCTATGCAGATCTAGATATAGTTAGAATATATTTAATTAGGTATTTATCAAATCCATCCACAAATGAAGAACCTGTTCAATGAAGCAAGGAGCTTGTTAGTAGTTGTGATGTGGGTTTTTTTTCCATGGTATTTTCAGTTGGATAATCATTCAAATTTTTGGTTTTTTTCCCAAGGTCTTTTTAGTTTGATAATTGTTCAAATTGTAACGGAGTACCTTCTTGCATTACATAACATGAGCTTGCATCAAATGTACTATCTAATCCTCAATAGTAGCAGGCTAAATACAACTCATTGGAAGAAATAGAAAGAAGGATGCATCTTATAGCAAAGGACCAACATGACTATCATTTTCTACAGAAGAAGTTTGAGGAGGGTAGTCTTGAGGATGTGCAGAAGTTTTTTGTGGAAATGAGTGATCACATTATTGAACTCACAACCGATGCGTTTGGGAATTATTAGGAGGAGGTACTCCTGGTGTTGCTCATCACCTCTACAAATTTGCTCATGGACACGGTGATGGCTTACAAGTTCTGGGTAACTTTCAGACTTACTGCCCCTTACTTTATAATGATTTAAGCATTTCAGTTTGAACATTATAGTTCTACTTAAGGTTTCCTTTCTATAATGAAATGTTAACCTTATTCCTCTATTTGAATGAACTCAACATAGTGCATCAACCAGGTTTTTGCGTTGTAATATGGAAAGTGGTTGCATGCTTGTTGTGGCCATGAAAAAGGTGTGGCCTCGTTACAATAGCGAAATGTAGACAAAACATTTGGTTCCTTATTTTTATTCTTAGAACCGTTTTTAAATTCATTAACAATCGCCTGTCATTTTCTAACTTGATTTCATACCTGCAGTGGTTTCAAACATAGACATGATGATAATAGAGTTTTTGTAACAACTACATGCCAAAAAAGAAAATAATATGACTAATGGATATCATCCACAAGTCAAAGTAAGCATACAAGGTAAGTCACTAGAGCTAATAGTGATATTAGTATTGAAGTGAGAGATGATGTATATATTTTGACCTAAAAGAAATACTCTTATTATTTAAAATTTAATTTTGATTAAATTTTAGAAACTTGTATTAAAAAATTCAACAACAATGGCTTAAATTTCCCACGAAAACCGTAGTCAAGTAAAGGTGTAACTGTTGCCCTTCTAAAATTACTTTCCCAAGTATTATCACACAAAAATTTTGTGGCTTTGTCGCTTTCCTATTCTTCTCTTACACCACATTGAGTGCATGTTCTATTTTTCACTGGTGTACATTTAAATTAAAGATTAAATTAATTTTTCAAGTAGAATAACTGAAAGAGCAACAATGCAACAATGGGCATCAACGGACATAAAAAAAATGGTATTTTGCACATTTACTAATACTTGACAAGTTAATATATAACATTATAGTATATTGATTATAATAATATATACATAACCCCATCATGTTATAATAAGGTAACCATAAAACAAATAAAAATAATATTATAATATGATAACCAAAAAAACAAATAAAACACATTAATAAAACATGTAATAGTTGACTTTCATGGCCCATTACATAACCCTCACCTAAATCATCGACCCACCTCTGCTCTATGGCATTCATGGCCGATTATCCTGATTTCATGGAGGTTTCATCCTCCATTCCACATATAACCAATCAAGCATCCCGTTGGAGCCAATTAACCAGTCCAAGCAAACCAGTGGCACCAAAATTTGCCCGTTGGCAGGAAGCGAGAAGCGAGGAGGGTTTGGTGGGTTCTAAGAAGCATTTTTTGGCATTTATTAGGCTATACCCGTTGAGGAGATGTTTTTTCCTAACCATTGGGGAGGAGGGTTTACAATTTGGGTATTTAATTTCCACTGCTGCCATGGATAAAAGAGCATTAGAGAGAACTTGGAGGATCTTGAAGAGGCGGGCTACGAATTCTGCAGCTTTGGAGTCAAAATCGCATTCTTCCCTTACAAATTCACAGGTTAGTTCTTTTTTGTGTGTGAAATTTTAGCTTATGCATAGTTGCTTCCCTGTATTCTCTTCATTCTGCACCTGGGAATTCGAAAAGAGTGAGAACCTTGTTCAAAGTATCTACTAACTATATTAGCAGGAGGACATAAAAGTGGGTAGGCCCTTCCTAATTATTAAAAAACTGGAGTTAGACCACTCCTTCATAGACTATGCATCTATTGTGGCTGCTATTGGCACTGACCAGTGAGGAATGGGGCCTTGCACAGTGCAGTTGAAGTGGCCTTGGATGTGTGGCCTTGAATAGAACTTAGACAGGGAAAGGCCTTTTAAGTTGAAGTGGACTTGGAATCCCCCCTGAGCTATCCATTATTGAGTGAGCGATGGATGGCATGGCACACACGGCTGGTTGTCTCTTAAGGGCATGCCTAGTTGTCTTCCTTCTTGATTGAAGGGATTTCCTAGCTTTTTTTCTTCCTAGGATGACCTTTTGTTAAAGGCATTGGTCTTTTATCACTTGGGCTATTCAATATGGTAGTATATTAACCCTATTCAAACAAGTTTTATTACAGCTTACATTATGGAGATTGCTTTGATGAGCCCTATCAGCTTGTATTCATACATTACCTTATATGCCTAAGATAAGCAATACAGTAACTTTAAAACTATGGCTTTCTTCATAATTAGTGATAAGGTTAGCTATGGTGTTACTAGGGTTATATTATTAAACAATATGTTTTTAAGAGCTCTATGTTTCCATGAGTACGTAACATGCCTAATCAGTTAAGTTGATCTTATAGTAGTGATTGAATATGATGGACTAGTAGTTCCAACTTTCATTAGTCTTTAACCCATTTTTATAAGGAGTTAGCTCATTTTAGTTAACTAGGTAAGGTACAATATTAACATAATCAATACTAGTGAGCTTATACACTGTAGTTCTGTATTCTATGATCATAGTTATAGGTTACAAGAGTGATGGTTACTGCTTAGGATGTGATGTACGTTATTTCCATAATATATTAAGGTGATATACCCTCTGCCTAAATTGTGCCAATTAAAGTCTTAGATTCACTGATGGAATCTTACGGAATAAAGGGAATCAATGGGACTAGAGATTCACATGGGGCAGAGCTTAACAGACCAGTGATAGTAAGATACCCTTCTTGTAGCAAACGTATGCATATCATAGGTAACAGTAACACTCTTTCACCAATTTCAATTTGAACCTAATTGAAACGGAGTAGTAAAGCCATAGTAGATCTTTCTCCATATTACAGAGATCATGAGATTCTACAAAGCTAAGATAGTGTAACCAATACAGTACCAGCTTCAATAAGAGTGAATATCAATGGTAAACATACTCCATTCGTACTAGTATATATCACTAGTATGAACACCACTATTAGTATAGGCTATAACTCTAACCCTTACCGATTGCACTCATTAAATCTCATGATTAGTAGTAAGAGCTTATACATGCTGCTTGCTCATTGATTAGTACAAGTCCATTGCATCATGTTCAATAAGGCTCATACAATAAAGCTCTCTTTTATTACCATTGTTTAGTGACTGATTCAATAAAGGTTAGTAATAGTTATAACTAATGAAGCTTGTACTTAATCAACCAATATGAATGGACTAGAAACATGGGGAACATAGACATATAGATATAAGGTATACATGATTCCTAAACTTATCCTTATCATTATTAGTTAGGTTAGTGCTTCTAGCTTTCATGAAATAGGTTAAGCTTGTCCTATTTATTTTACCTAATTAAGGTGTGATTACTATCCATATCCTTATGAGCAAGAGGTAACTAGTTGAATCTCAATGTGATTTGTAGATCATATGTGGTTTCATTACTCCATATACGTAATTACTAGAGGACTTATATAGCTAATAAGGATAAGTAGTTGTATTCCGTATTTACCATATTAGTTAGGTTAGTACTGTTTCCATTATACTAATAAGGGTATGCTTTCCATAATGACAGGCTTCATTGAATACATATAATATGTAACAAAGAGCTCATCTCATCTCCTTCTTCCATTTTCTCTTATCTTTCTCCCTGTTTCTTCCTTCATTATTCTACCCACACAGCCCTAAAAGGACCTTCGTCCAACTCTAAAAAGAGCTCAGTTTTAACCTTCTAGGGTTTGGCCTCATCCCCATTACCCTTGGCCTTGACCTTAGGGCCTCGGTCCTCCATTTTTGGGCCTTACTTAGAGATGCAACAACATCCAAACAGGGTCCCTTTTCCACAGTTTGTAAGCCTGCTAGGGCAACATAATTTTCTCACCACAAACTCCTCCTTTCCATACCTTGATACCTACACAAAGCAACAAACATGGTAGTCCTCAATTGCATTAATAATCAACATCAAAGGCAGCCTTATCAAGGTTTGAAGTCAACTTTAACAGAGATATGAAAACTACCTTATTACAGTCTGAAGTTTTGTTTACTTGTATGAGCAAAGCACTAAAGAGTGAAGATTACATTGCATGCATATTTATCATTCACAATTATTTCAAAGTCATATCAGAGAGGGTTCCTTACTCCTGTCAATACTCTTGCATTAAGTATGAAACATATTGTGAATTACATGTTGATATAATTTTGATAAACTTTCAATTCAATGCATAAAAGTTAGTGGGGAGTCTTGTCCAAAGTGCAAGCAATATTACTCATTTAATTTTCATAATTTTTTATTGCTTTCTAACTATTACGAGTTGATATTGACAACACTGTTATACTATTGTTGGTGTCACCATTTACAATCGTAGAATTACTATGCTTGAAATTATATAGATTTCTCAGGTGTTAGTAATTATCCTGGAACAATTTACTATAAATGTATCTTATAAAAAAATCGTTATATGCTAACCATATCATTGGATTGACACTTTGTTGTTTTCTAATTGTAAGACATAGTTACTAACAGAGGGTTAATTCACTGAAGAAGTTGACAGAGTATTAAGTTATCCATCTAGTTGATAGAGTATTAAGCCATACATCAGGTACCATTCTTGTTGTGGTCTTTCCCACACAAATGGCATGGATTTTAAAGGGTTTCCAAGAGGGAAATAATTCACTGGTGATATTGACAGAGTTTTAAGCATCCATCAAGTTGACAGAGTATTAAGACATCCATCAGGTTCCATTCTTGTTGCAGTGTGCCCCACCCAAATTACATGGATGACATGAATTTTCCCAGAAGAACGGAATAATTACCCTTTAGATATGGCACCTAACCCTAATAAAGTGCAGACAAAAGACTCAATGGATATCCAATTGTGCTGGATGATATTGATCCAAACTCCTTATCAAAGCCTCATTTTAGGGTTTGTGACTGCACTGATAATCCAACACTCATAGAAGGTTGCACCCTACTTAGTATTTATGCTAAGATAATCCCAAGGGCAATGATGACCATCCAAACATGCAACAGTCTTCTGTGCTAAGAACGGTAGCCACAAACTAGCAGATAGAGCCTAGGAAGCCATGTTCTATTTCTCTTGCTTTCATATTGGAAATATTACACAAAAACCGCAGTATGACCTCATAAAATCAGCACCCTACCTTGTCGAAAATAGTTTAAAAGGAAACGCTCTCCTCAAGCATGAAATCATCCCTAAAATTAGTTCAAAAAGATCTCAAGGTTTGTTCCCTCATCTCTTGTTTCATGCTGTGTTTAGGCACAGGATGACATTGTGTTTATCATGCATGAACATGGATTTTTTTGGGCATGAAGATAGCATCTAAATCAAATATCATATATGTGCCTTATTCATGCAAAGGCTGATGATCAATTTGATATATCTGCCCTCACAAAATTGTTGATTTTGTAGACTTAAATATCACAGGAATATCCCAAATGCGGCACTGCTTTTTTATATGTTTAGAACTTCCATTTTTTTCCAAACACCAGCACAGTTTCCTAAGTTGATTTGTGCCTCTCAAAAGCATTTTTCCTGTCTCTGGTTTGTCTTTCACAAAAGCATTAAGCTGATTTGGAACCAAGTATACTGATTGGTTCTACTGAGTTTGGCACCATGCATGCATTGGTTTTGACCTCTGAAACCACCAAATTTATCCTTGTGCCAGTGCTACTCCCTAGATGAGTTTATCTCCTTGACAAGAGCTAAAAAATGTGTTTTTTTGTCTTCTAAGAAAAGTCAAACTTGGACCCCTAAAGCAACCACTGGTCATTGCTTGACAAGCAAGTAACCTATGGTTGTTAATTTTACATAGTTTGCAATTTGCATGCTATGAAACTTAGCTTCAAGATTAAGCTACACTATCATGCACAAACAATAGCACTGGTGTTACTCAAAATAGCACTGATGTGCTTCAAAACAACGCGGAGAAATTGGTAGACTTATATCTCAAATGTAGCCGATGACTGGTGATTTTCCTTGGTAGTTGTATTATGAAAACCGAACACACAAAGAAACCAAGAACACAAAGAGAGAATTGAGAGAGGAAATGTTTCTTCTATATTCACAACTGAAGAGAACAACTGTTCAAAACCATAATGCACAAACCGTCATATTGACATATGAGGGTCAAATGCATGCAGCATTGTCTTAAATTCAATGCCATCAACTACAAAAATTCAACTTATTACTTCAATTCCCCCTTCTTCCCTCATTGATTTGGTATTGTCAAGATTAAGAAAAATAATATAGTAAACACTGGAATCAAACTTAAAAGATTTGTAGGGACCATATATTCTTTTATGCAGCTATGTTGACTTACCTGTAGTTAGTGTGAGCACTAGCACCATTCCAATCACCCTGGAGTGAGACACAAACGCAGACCAGTTAGTTTAAGAAGTGAAGAAACTGAGTCCAAGCATTATCAATGGTAAGGAGGTGCAGTACCTATGTAGACGCAATAAAAGTTAAATAGAAAGCATCTTGAAGAATTGATGAATGTGATGCTTGAAAATCCAGTTGAAATATTTGAGCTCAAAACCCATTGCTTTGCTAGCTGATATTAATTCAAGTAATTTAAATATATATCCTGAATGGGGCCCAAAGAAAAGACCGGCTTTTCAAAATATAAGTAATGGTCCATGGATCCGAAGTGATCCAGCTCGCTCAAGCAAAGGAACTGTTGATGTATATGTAACTTCGGAATGTATTTCATCTATGTATTTCATATATATTTATTGTACCCTTATTAGAGATGTGTTATTCCTCTATAAGGAAGTGTCGTCATGAGGATTGACAAGTGTCGCAAGTGTGTGTACTTGCCGATGGGTTATTAGGCCACCATGTGTGGGGTCAGCCCTGAAATATATATATTATAATGTGGATGTACCTAGCTAGACAAGTCGGCCCCATAAGGTCACTGGGCAAACAGGTTAGTATAAATAGAGATCAGGTGATCTCTATTTAGATCATTCGAAAAAGTATATCTCTCTCACTCAGAAAGTGGCGCACTAGTGAGGAGGAGGATCATCTGCTACTAGGAGACTATCTTAGTGTATTTTGGTTGTACTTTGGTTGAGCCATTGCTCTCTCTATCTCTGAGGAAGTTGTGGGGTTTTTCACCTTAGGTTTTTCCCCACGGAAACTCTGTGTCTCTTGTCTCTCATGCTTTTGATTCTTGTGATGCTTTTCATGCTTATTGTGATTGTTATGCATTGAGATACTGTATATGTTATTCTCTCAGTGAAGATCCTAGAGTATTGTTAATTAATGCTCAAAATTTAACAGGAACTCCACAAATTAATAAACTATGAATTTTCATTAGGTGACATAAATGCCATGCTACTTCAAATGCATCATGAAAATTTTCCCGGAACTCTAAAAATATTCCGCTACAGAACTCTCAATAAGCTGGATCTCCTCTTCAAACATTCCCCAAGGTTGATTGTTCCATGATCGTATGCCTAGGTATGAACAAATGGACCAAAAATCACATAGTGAACCCTCATTAGCATCAAGTTGCCATGAGATGCAAGCATTGGAGCAATCTACTAATATGCAAATGAGGACATCATTTCCTATCATTATAAGACTCAATTTTTGAGAATTTACTAATTGGAGAGTTAGGTTTCTATTAACAAAAAATGGATTCTTTTTACATGTATAACTATCTTTAAATTCAATGTTACCTTCTATGAAATCCTATTAAGAAGGATTTGTCAATGTTTATATGCAAGTATTGTGTAAGAGTTGCAAATTTTGAAATATACATGCAGTCATTTTAACAAATTAATATATTTGTACTGCCCAAAAGGTTGCTCAAACAAGTTTTAAAAAACTGTATTTTGTTTTTATTTATGTTTTTCCTTTAGAATCATTTTTTGTGTTAATTTGATGGAAACTTATCATACCAGGACAAGGTTGCACTTTTGATTCAGAATCCACAATTCAATTTAAGCTTGGTTTATGTAGTCTTTGAATTAGTTTGTTAGCTTTTTGACATCATTTGTCCTTATATTATAATGGGCCAGAGATGGTGGACCAAAGACACCACTACAAGACAAAAAGAATGGTGATCGAACCATAATAGTACTAATAAAAAGGTATGAATTTAAGTTTTTAATGTCTACATGGTCTAGAAAGAGCAAGTCTTGCTTTTACCTTGCATCAAATTTTAGCCATAATTGATTGGTAATATTCACAGGTATATGCATATAGTTTCCCTTTAATGGCTGGCTTTGTTTTGATGCATGATTGTGCCACATTTTGTTGTGCATTTTTAGTTTTTTGTTCTTTCTTTATAAGATATGCCTGAAGCACTCCGACAGTGAGTTGCTGATAATTAGAGCATCAGAGTGGGGAAATATTCCTTGGTTGACTTTTCAAAATTTTGGCAATGGTGTGATCACTAAAAGTATATATTGGGATAAGTCCACTACTCCATTTCTGCAAAAAATAGTTGAGAAAGTTGATTTTAGGGAAATCATTTCTAACACTTACTCAATCACCTCTTAGTTTCTAATAATACAGCTTTAGGAGGATTTATCTTTGATCAAAGTGAGATCCAAGATATTCATCAAGTAAACTAGAACTGTAAAATGAATAGGAAGTCATAGCAAGCATAGATAAAGCAAGAGAGCATGGATGGCATTTCCACCCTAGTTTAATCCAAAAGATTAATTCATAAAAAGGTAGGAAGATAAGTACAACTAAATGCACAGCGTGTACATAAAACTCCCAAGCATGATTACTTGAATGAGAGGTATGAATTGTTGATTGCATCTTACAACTCTTTGGTAATACATATAATGCTCTATTTTATTTTGTGGTTGATGCTATATGTTAGAGTTTAATGCTTATGGAAAATGTTATATGTTGAAACTTGAAGGTTGATGTTGTAGTTGATGACAATGTTATAAGTTATAGCTGCTAGATGATTTATTTTATGTGTACTTAGTGGTTGATGATTTAATGATCATCATTCATCCAATAGTTAGATTTAATCCAATAGGAAGTTATGTCATTCAATTGAGGAATGTAGACTCTTGCAAGCCAAAAAGGCCAAAGCACTTCTCATTGAGTAGTAGCAAGAGAACAATTTATCAGGGTCTCCACAATCCTACTACCTTAAACATGTAGTTGATCATCATGGAAAAAATCAAGAAACAACAATGAGGAAGCACTCTTCACCCACAGCTACAAGATCAAGCACAAACTTGCAAATTTTATTATCAATTGTGGCAGTAAAAAGAACCTTGTTTCCCAACCATTGAGGGATGAACTCAACAGGCCAATGTTTACCCTTCCTCGACCATATCAGTTTCAATGGGTTCCAACAAGTGGAGAACCAACATTGCTTATGAAAATTTGTTATGTCACCTTCACCATAGATGTTTTTGGTTCCTAGTTTAACTAAGAATCTTTAGTCTGTCTCATTTATTATAGACCTGAAATTTTAAGTTGAGTTTGATGATAAGAAATGTAAAATTTTCTTTTGATGTTCAAAAAGATTAAAAATAAGTATCCCTAAGTCACCATAGTGTTGGGATGTTAGTGAACTCATTCGAAGGGTATAAGAGGGTGTTTTGAGAAAAACAATAAACATTGAGTTGTAGAGTATTTATAGCAGTATATGTTTGTATATATAACTATAAATATTCTGCAACTCAATACTTGTTGTTTGTCCCATCCTTAGAATTGGCTAAAAAAATATCTGTTCAAATGAAAAAAAGTGGTACAGTGAATCTTCTCCATGAAACAAATCTCCCTGCAATATTTACTTGATTGAAAAAATATTGAAAGCTTGCAATTTTTAATGTTCACATCAAACTGTCCCTTCTTAGTTGAATAGAAACTATATCTACAAATGCAAGTATTAGCCAGTTGGAGATCTTGACAGTGAGTACATGTATGTGAATTTATGGCAGGGTATTGTTGTCATCATTTTTTTAACTACGCATAACTATAGCTTCTGGGGAAATAAACATGGCATAAAGGACAAGGCTGCCCCTACCTTTTGGTCAGCTTTGTACAAATGGTTTATTTATTTATTTTAAATTTATGCCAGCCACATATGAAATGTGTTCATCGAACTTGGTTTTCAAAAAAAATGAATTACAAAGCTTTAACAGATCATTTTTCTGCCTCTCTGAGCTTTGAACCGTTGACTTGAGTGTGAAGCATTGTAATATGCTAAAGAATATAGAATTGCATTTGTAGATTAATCATGGTCTGGTTACACTAATGGTATTGTTATTTCTCCTTTCATTATTGTTCAATGGGTTACATTATAGGTAAAGATGAGGTGGAGCAGTGTAGAAGGCAGCTTCAAATGACCAAGGATGCTGCAGAATCTGTCACCAAAATCAATATTGAATTGCAAGGGGATTTCCTTGAGGTACGCAAAATGAGCTTTCATAGAATTACAATCCAATTGTACCATTCATTAGAGTTGAAATGTGGATCAGATCATTGAAATATACCAAAGTTGACAATTGGAGGTCTTGGTTGTTATGGCTCTCTATGTACTTATTACTCATATAGCCCCCAATTCTACTAATTGAGACCCAAAGTAGAAAAGTATGCTTTTGTCAATGACTAGATAACATCTATCATCGCTCTTACTCTTTTTCCTCTTTAATTTTGAAAAGTTTATATTTATTTGTTAAGGAAAAATGAGATCTTATGATGGATGCTCTTTTATTTTATATCTTTTTTAGGAGCAAATAAATGGACAGTGGAAGTGGTGCACACATCACTTTAAATATATTTATGATGTTTAGAGTGTAGTTAAATGTCATCACAATCTTACCAAGGAGAAATGAGAACACCAAATGGTATCAGATCAAGAATATCACATAAGTAATATATTTGGACGAATACAAGCCAAGTAAGATTTTTTTTTGTCTAACATATGAAAATAACCTATTTATGATTTTCATTATTCCTGAGGAGAGTTTGATATATTTCAAAACATTAGTAAATAACTCGTGTGTCAAAATGATCAAGAGTGAAGGGACTCAAAAATAACAAATTGTTGAATCTTCCGAGATAGTTATACACAGAAAATAGGCCAGGAACTCAACTCTCTGGTATAGAGAGATCTCCCGAAGACTGAGGCAAGGTTCATTGGAGGCAAAGGAAAATCAATTTCTTTTGATGTCAACAACAAGACTTGGCCTGAATCTTCAGTATCAGAAGCATAATTGCTAGAATATAGATCTTTTTCCCAGCCTCTTCTTCCCCAAATGCCTTCAAATCCCCAAGATTTATTTCTTACCTGCCTCTGAATTCCCTGGCCAGTAAACTCTCCTCCCCAACTATTTTGAAATCTTATTTGCATCCCACAGTTTCTCTCCCAGGCACACTTCAAAGAAAACCAAGAATGGATAGTTTGTTCTTCAAACTACCATCCAAATGTCAAAGTATACTTAATACATCAAGTATTACAATCATTGCAAATATTTCCATTTCACAAGATAACAATGATGAACAAATCATTACTGTAATGAACTGTCAGTGTCAATGGAACAATAATGACAACAAAGCCGTTCATTATTCATATATTTCTAGCCACAAACTAATCTCTCTCCATTTCATAATAAGGCCCAATTTCATTCGTGTACCATCAAATAGAGAGATATGTAGGTAAGTCTTGAAAAATGATTGTTGATGAGATCCAATTCACTCCAGACTAAAGAATCCTGTGCCAAAAATTAAAATGGAATGAAGCTAGGAAATTAGTTATTGCTCAACCACACAACCTCAAGGGCATCAATAAAATGGAAATTTGGAAGCTGTCCGGTCAAATGATTATCATTTACATCGAGAAACTTTAAATTATCAAACAAAGCTATAATATCATCATATAGCAAGGATCTAGTGAGTCCATGTTACAATGATTTTAGTTATAGACTGAGTAGAGATGGTTATAACTGGAATTTTCAAGGGAAGTGATCCCGATATCATATTGTAGCTCATGAAAATGTACTACACACTGTCACAAAGGTTACAGCAGGAATCAATTGAACTATAAAGTTTTATGTGACACCAATCTAATCTCTTTAAACTCTGAAGCTTTTCCAACCCTGCTAAAATTTCTCCACTAATTCCAAAGCTGTCAAACATAATTTCAATGCCTTCAGCTGAAACACTTCATCCAAGTCTTTGCCACAAAACGTAGATATTATGGACTGCTTTGCACTTGAATTAGGAGATCTCCTTCAGCTTTCGAGTGAACTGGGAAGAACCCAAATCAATTTTACATTAGTAAAATCAATAGACAAAAAATCAGAAATCAATTGTATGTGACCTAACATATAACATAAGAAACTTTAGCATATTATACTCATTTCAACAAATCACAAATGTCTTTCCACCATACATTCATTACAGCCAGTTGACCATAAATTTGCTACCCACTTACTACAAAAGCAAGAACAACTTTTGCAAACTCCGAGGATCTGGAAAAATCAGATTTGATGTGCAAAACACAGGTAGGCATGGGAAATTCGAATCATTGTAATCTGAACAAGTCTATATATTACTGCAAAAATCTAAAGCATACAGCAAAACTCTGTGAGATTTAAGATTCAAATGTGATTTGAAGAGCAAAATGAAAGATAGTGATGATTGACAAGAACAATGTGACCACGGCCAAGTAGATACCCATAGAAATTAAAGAAGCATCAATCTCTTTCTTGCATTTATTAAAATTTTAGGATCTTGTTCTAGATTACTGGATAACATAAGGTTTTGGTTGAGTTTCACGTCTAAAGATTGTCTGCAACGATCTCCATAGATGCTATTTTAGCAGCAAAGTTGCCAATTACTTTCACAACCCGTTCTAACTGGCATGGAGCACTACCTCGAGACCTTCTAATAAGTTTCTATCACAACAATCGCTTATCTGATCCAACATTCTCTCTATCACAGGCAGAATCCATGGCAAAACTTCAGAATACAAATTAGACACAACCAGGTCAAATAATTTTTATTTAAATATAATTTATGACTTTAGTTTTAAAGTAACATTTTTTTTATTATTCATAAACTAACTAGTAAAACACATAAATTTACTTTCCTTTATTTAATATATAAAAAGTCAAAATAGATTTATATTTATTATTGATTAGCAATAACTGCAATTCAACGTAGTAGGGGCGAGTGAATACCCTAACATGGGCAGTAGACAGAGATCAATGCACCAACTCGACAAGATAGCACATAATAGACTTTTACTGCAACTTAGTGTTCTTGAGAAAAAATTATGAGTCAACCATGTATATGTATGGTCGCGATGAAATAGGAATGTCATTCGCAACCCACATGGAAATCATGAATGCGTGGAAGCTTCCGATGAAAGAACTGTGCAAGAAAAAGTCCCCAAGTTCTCGATTTTAGAGGGTAAAATTTCCTAGTAAGTTTCCAACCATATGGAACGGTTCCCACTGGATTTGGAAAGTTCCCTACAAGTTCCCAAGTTCCCCAAAACGTCTAAATTTAGGGAACGAGTTTCCTAAAATCTGGGTGTGGTTCCTGTGCTACATAGGGTTTTTCTTTTCAAGGTTAGTAGATTTCACATTAAAACAAACATAAAAAGGGGGGCTTAGAGTTTTTTTGGATTTTTATCTTTTGGAGGTTTAATGAAAGAGATTAGTGCCAAACACACTTTAGGGCATGGAAGTCAATGAAGACTAATTTAGAGGGCCTCACAAAATTCACCAAGAGAAAGACATTGTTTGAGCTAATCCCAATATACTTGGTGAGTTGAAAGTGCTTGCAAGAGATCGTTAAGGGAAGGAGAATCTCCCTCCTATGTTTTTTCAAGGTGCACCCTACACAATGGGGATAATATTGCATAATCCAAACAAAGGTAAAGCTGTAAAACAAAACTCCCTTTTATGCAAGATAACAAGGAAGAAAAAAATAGAGACTAGCCTACAATTTTCTTCCTCCAACGAGGTAATACCACCCTATCAATGGCCCAAGAGAAAACAAAGAAATAAAGAAGTTACCAAATTTACCATAACCTCACCTTCAAGTTCCAACTTGAAGCTTGAAATAAGAAAGAATGCCACACATCAAAGAATGGAGTTCTCGAATATTTTCCTTCAAAGCTTTATTATTGATATTCAACAAAAGTTCTCAAAGCCAATCAATGACAATGAAAATGAGAGAGGTATTCCCTTTATATAGGACTTGAGACTCAACTATATTTTCATTACAAAATATTTCTTTGTCTAAAATCCTAGATCTACGATTCTACTCTAGAACCAAGTAAACAAAACATCTTTTCCTGTAGACATGGTCAAAAAATTAAAAAGATAATGAAGTGGTTTTAACAGACACTTGGAAAACTAAAGAGAGAGCGGGTGCATCACTAGGAAGAGGGACACATTTGTTTGGTATCTTTTCTCTTGAGCTTCCTAGTGTTTAGAGTTGAAGTGAAGTAAAATATTTTCTGCTGTTTTTAACTGTACATTATTATTTAAGATCAGCCCTAAGGCTGAAAATTCATAGGTTTTAGATTTGGGAAACCTCTAGTAAGAGGTGAAATTTCAGATTTCTATTAATTGCCCTAGATCTGAAATTTCAACACTTCTGAGGAGGACAACTTGAAGCCAGTAAAAACTAACAGCCCCATGGGACATGATCTAGGATTTCCAATTTATTACTCTTAGTAGAGTTCTCTGGATTCTTCTCCTGTTGTCAACAGAAACATTCAGAGGTCACCATAGATCAATCCAAGCCCATCACTCGAAGTCATTTTCCAAGTGACATTATTAGACATGTTCTTAAAGCAGACATTGCCATTCTTGGCTCTGAGGATGATAGCAACAGATTCTTTTTCTTTGTTCCAACCTATTATTCTACTAATTGGAGGTTGTTGTTGTACTTATAGTTGGCTCCCTATGAGATGTGGGTATTTCTTCTTGTACTTTTTCCAAGTTTCTTGTTTATTCTTGCGAGATGACTTCTGCACTCCCAAATTCTTCTTTTCATTCCCTTTGAACTATTTTTTTTGTCATTTGTGGACATTAATGTAATATAATTCCGATTCATTTCTAAAAAAGATGGATGATTTATCTTTCTTATATTTGCTGTATTATATGTAGAAAGTGTTTCACTTCTATTTGGGAGGCAAAGAACTCCCATTTTTTTTACAGCAGGTAGCATGTGGCCCATCACTATGTTTAACTTTAGATGTCAAAATCCCACTGTTATCCAAGCTTTTTTTACCATTTATGTCAAAGGGTAACGATCCACTGCCAGAATGTAGTGACAACCAAGTTCTCTAGTCTTATTTGATAGCTTATCGTGTGAACAAATGGTCCAGGGAAAACGAAAATCTACTCTAAATTTTATCTGTAACTACCATTTGATATGTTGATAACTCTTGTCATGACAAAACTAATGATCAAATCTTGACAGCAAGTGGAGCATCTTTGTATGCCTCAATGTAGATAAATTTTAAAACATGTATTCAAGAAAAAAGTATTAAAGTGGATCCATAATAAATATTTTGATTTGCCATCTATCATGGGAAAACCCTTAAAATGGTCCAGGGTAAATGAAAATCTGCTCTAAATTTTATCTGTAACTACCATTTGATATGTTGATAACTCTTGTCTCATGACAACTAATGATCAAATCCCGATAGCATAATGAGCACCTTTGTACGCTTCAGTGTTTTTAAAACATGTTTTCAAGAAAAAAGTATTAAAGTGGATCCATAATAAACATTTTAATATGTCATCTATTATGGGAGGTAATAATTCCACCATGTAGAAGTTTCTTACAAGTCAATATATATTATGTTGTATGGTAACAATATAAGCATATGCTGTATATGTCTGATTGTCTAACATGATCATATTTTCTTAAGCAAATCAGTCAGTTCAGTACATCCATTTTTGTTTGTCTTTTGAATGGGAATCTGAGGTCATAAAGGTGGTTGGATTCAATGAAGAAAAGAGATCATTCATGTTTGTTTGTTTTCAGCATATTTATAAAGTAGTAAACATGACCAGGATTGTTAATCTTTGAATGATTTTGGTATTGAAGGTGTGGGAAATTGTTTATGGGAAGGATGGCAAGGTCAAAGAGATTGTAAAATTCATGCAGCTTAAAGGTCACAAGGTGTGCTTGTTCTATCTTGGAATCATATTTTTCAAATTGCCCATTTAGCTTTCTATTATTTCTGTATGGCATCTTGCATGACTGCAGCGTTAATAATAATGTATAATTAGTTACATTAGCATGACATCAAATATCCTAATTAGTATAATCTGCTACTTGACCTTTTATTTTACTTTGTTTGTTCCTCTGCTTTTGGACACTAGATAATTAGAAGTATTTTGACCTCCATTAGCACTATCCGATCTCAATTTTTTCATAAGGTCATGACATTCCAAGGTTACCATTGAATAATCAAATTGAACTATGATCTTTGTGGTGGTGCATGTGTAATACCATATCCCTTACTGCTAGCCCAGGATGTAACAAAATAATTTTATTACCATCCTAAAGTTTGTATCAAGGACTAGTAAATAGTCCTATGCTTTCTCATTATCTTAGGTCTTCAAATCCGTGGATAATCACCAATTTTGTACTATCCATATTTGGTGTGTGTCAGTCGTCAAATAATTTGTATATTCTAGTCTGTAAGGGATAAACTCATCTAATCTGTGTCTAGATTTTGGAGTTGATAGAATTAGGCTTTTGGCTTCTTTCAACTATTGCATATAAGGACAATATAGATCATGCATAGCTTAGGAAAGGTTCCTGCACATCCATTGCACATTCATTGAAATTCTTGCAAAATATTTGTGAAATTCTTGATATCAGAACCTGAAACCATCATATTTGGCTGAAGAGGCATATTTTAATTTTCAGAGTGCAGTGGTCCTCATCCCTTTTTGACATGCCATTAGGGTGGGGCAAACCAGAGCATGAATGAAAACCATAGTACTCTACAAGAATAATGTATTTTTTCTGAGTTCAGTCTTTTCTCATCTAGGGACATAGCAGAGAACTAATGATTCAAAAAAGGAAATGTATCCACCTGGTTCTAGGCCAGACCTACTTAGAGTTTGTAATAGATTCAACATAACCTGGAATGACAGAGGCATACTATGCATGTTCCATTCAAAGCAACAAAATCTTCTTTATTCCATTTAAATTTGATTTTCAGGTGGTGACTTTCTTGAACAATTGCAAATGTTAAGTTTTGATGACTTGTCCACTCCTAGTAATGTACCCATTCTAAAAGAGTTGCTTGAGGCATTCCAATCATCCGATGCAGCAAATGATCTTTGTTCACTTCAACCATACCCTTCTATTGGCACTTTGGAGTACTGTTTCGGTAGTGCTTATGCATTCATTGATAGGGTTTTTGATACTACTATGTAATCAACTTACAATTCATTACTTGTGAGTTGCATACCATTAATCATGCATTCTCTGTGTTTGACTTCTAGCAGGAATGCATAAAAATGAAGGAAATGTACATCTTTACTGGAGTCAATGCATATTTTAATTCTATCATGCAAACTCATAAATTAGCACAAATCATATTAACAGCACAATGTGTCATTTTTGTGTTTCAGATATCTGTGTAGCACAAGTTGGATCTTGTATTCTTTTCTGTCTGTGAAGGGAAGCAGCTTGCTTTTGTTCCTGATAATTTGTACAACCATGGATTATTGTACTCATGCGTAGTTTGTAAGATCATTCTTATTTGAATTTTCATCATTGTCACAGTTGAATTGCTATATCTTAGAATTCTTTTAGTACTTGAAGCATTATTCTTGAATATGTTTGACATTCATTTTTTCCCATGCAAAATTTGTTTGAATATCATCATTGTCAAGCAATAACAACTTCTTAAAATGTGCTAGCTCAATGGTAGAGCACCTGCCTAATTATAGGCAGGAGATTGGTGGTTCGATTCCTCCATACCCTATCATAAATTAGTGACTAAGGGGCATGTGCAAGCTAATGAGGGTCACTTTTGGCGCGTTAGATGCAATAAAAAATGAAAAATCAAGCATCCCTCAACTTACTTGCTTTTTTTGACATTCTTTCACAAGATATCTTGCATCGAGTAAAAATGATGAAACGTAGGAAATTGAGTCACGTTTCCGAATATATAAGTTTTAAGTATTGAAAATTTACATAACTATTTCAAATTTCATGTTTTCTAACAGTAACTTTTTATTTTTTTGGTAAATGATAAGGTATATGTTTTTGTGGGTGCAGCCTTTCAATACCTAAATGACGGTTTTGGGATACAAAAATTGGTAGACATGTATAGAACCTGTAGCATTAGTGCAATGCTATTTTTCCAAAATTAAATGTTTAATTTTTTATTTATTTTTTAATTATGTAAGTGATCAAATCTCGAGAACGATACGTCAAATGTGGGTGCAACCTTTGAAAGTCTTAATGTAGTTATTTCGACTTGTATTTTTTATAGCATGTAGAGGTTGGTGTCTTCTAGTGCAGCATACAATTTTTTTTTTAAATGGTTGTGAAATGAAAAAGTTATGGAATAAACACTAACAATATGTTTTTTGACCAACGGAGTGATGAAACAAGAAAATTAGGAAATAAATAGAAAATCTCAATATATTTTTTTTAAATTACATATTTGGAATCTGCATAAAAAATTCTATCTATGCCTAAAATTTCGTCAATAATGGTCATGTATGTCATGGTGTAGAGAGTGGGGAAAAACATGCATATTTGGGTGCATAATTGCACCTAAAGGGTCCCTCAACTTCATGCACAAACCCTAAGAAAACAACTAAACTCGCATATATACGACTATTAGTAGCTAATTTCCAGTATCTTATAGCACGATTAATGTTTAGTCGTATTTAGCTTAGTCATTAATATGTTATCATCTAGTAGTTTATTTAGTCGTATATTTGGTCATTAATTGTGACAATCAATGACTAAATCAGTGAGTATCAATGACTAAATCAGTGAGTATCAATGACTAAATCAATGACTAATAAGTCAACCAATTAATGACTAGTGAAATACGACTAGAGATAAGATAGTGGAAATCGGATACTATTAGTCACCGACTCAAAAATAGTCGTTTATAGTTGAATTTTAGTCATTAATTTCTCATTTTATACTAGTGTGAAAGCCTATCAAATATAGATTCTAGTGCAACAACATTTTGTCAATGTGAAACTGTTTCAAGTCATTGAAAAGATTCTTGTAAGGGTGGCAGGTACTCTCTTGTCCATTCTCTTAGAAAGATGCCTGAAACAATTGTTGTGACTAAATTCTCCACATGCACTATTTCAAGCCTATATGTAGGACATAAATCACATGCATTGTTTCCTTCTGATTCAAAATGTTATCTTAAAGCTTCCATATATTTTGATTCAAAATATTGTAATAATGAAGATTCAAACAATTTTAGCCAAGTGTTGTCAATTAGTGACAATGTATATCCATATGCAAGGGATTCGGTTTCTACATCAACTACAAAACCTAAAGTCACAGACAAAGTATCTACTGCATTGATGTTTGAATTAAGTGATATGAAGAGTATAATGGGACATACATCTAAGTCTAACAATTTGGGTACGACATGAAGCATGTTATAATTTCATATAATATTGCTTTTTCTCTCAGCAAGGCAAGGAATACATGACGTGTTCAAAGGATATCATGGACACAATCATAATTGAATCTTTAGCAAGTTCTGATTGGAAGCACATTGACTCTAGCTCCAAGGATGGGAAAACAAATTATGATCAAATGCATGGGTTGGAATAGAAACTAGTATAGTGATGAATAATTCATTTTTCTGACAAACTTGCAAGCTAGTTATTCTCAACCCACTTGAAGCACTAGCTCTATGCATTTCCTCAATGAAGTCATCTTTAGACATCGTGCTTAGTAATTGTTTAGGTTGTGGAGTCATTTGTACACTAGATAATATGTGGCAATGATCCATTATAGTGGTCTCGGAACTTGAACATCCTTCTTGTGGAACTGAAATGTATCTCGCTAATCAGGATGGAAGTGTTGATTGCAAAGTGGGACATATATCATCACCATTGGATTTCAAGAGCAAGATTTAAATTTATGCTTATCTATGAATCTTTGTTGAAAATTTAACGGATTTCACTTTTTTTATGTGGTTCGGTGCAACTTTCCTTCCATCTTTTCTTTTCTAGCTTTTCCCGCTTTTTTCTTTCTAGAATTTTGATGTTTATTTTGCCTTCCTTTTTAGATGCTTTTGCACTACCAAAACTCTCATCTTACTTTGTATGTTTTATAGTCCCATTGGGAAATATTAAACACCATTGAACATTAACATGTAAATTAAATTAAATTAAACTACTCTTTGAATGTGTATTCCCTCGTCCTCCATTACTATACTGACCTTCCACCATTTGGTTTTTATTTGAACATCCTTTCTATGGGTGCTTATGTCATCATCATGTCTAATCTGAGTTGTACTTGAAACTAGAATTAGTTTAGATCATAAAAAAGAGATGCAAAAACGGTCTTAATAAAATTTGGTCTTAAATGCCCATTTTGAAGTTTGAACTTTTAAAATGTTTACAAAGTATAATGATGTCCCCACTTAGAAAATGATTCAATTATAGTGGCACCCTTTTACTCAACAAATCATTGTCAACAAGTAATTGGTAAACAATTTGTTTTTATTGGCAATCCAAAATTTGGAAGTAGGTATTAGTACAAAAGAAGTCATAGTTCGATGTAATTACATAGATTATTTGGACATTGGAAATCTTGTAGACACAATAAAAGATATTCTGAAGTAGATTAAAGTGACTGACAATAATAAAATGTTTTTATAAGGAGAGACCATTGTAGTGTTAGACAAGGTAAGTAAAGGTGATGGGGAAGTCAAATCATATATGTTATTTCCATTGGAGGTGAACCTTCTAGTGAAATAGATTAGAAAATGGTGTGAAGAATATTACGTATGGAGAAATTATTCTTTGATATCTAGATATATCAAAGTTTATGTACCCATGCACAGGTAGAAAGGTTATTCCAACTTCCAAAAGAAAGGAGAAATTCTTTAGTAAAAACTTCTACTAAGTGATGTTTTTTTTTGAAAGTTAGTACCCACGAGCATTTGAACTTCTGACTTTTCATTTACAACTTATCATCTCATTTACTCATTTCTAATTGCTCTACCCACCTGGGCACTAATTGATGTTCTATAATGTGACATAAAACAATAAATTAACTCATTTGTATTAAAAGTTTTTTATTAGTATTTTTAAATTTTTACTTTGAATTTGATTATTTAAATTTTAGTACATAATTCCAACAAACATTAAATATATAAATAAAATAGAACAATTTGTTTTTAAAAATTAAAAGCTATTTTTTTTCCTCATAAGACAATGATACTATTGACATGAAATTATGCATAAAAATTATTATTAGTCCTTACAATGGGCAGAGAATATTGTTTTCGATTATTTCAATTATTTTTATGAAATGATATTTAATTTCTTAACATACTTAAAGTGCAACTATAATTTTTTTTTCTATTTATTTTAATTTTTATAGGGATTTCTTGGAAATTTGAATGGTGCTATACCATGAAAATCAAGATTATACTGAAAAAAAAAAGGTTCAAACTTAATAAAAACTTCTAATTTTAATAGCAGTTTGCGAATACTAATTTCTAGTAAACCAATAAAAATTTTGAATAAAAGTTTGTCAATAACAATTTTCTATTTTAAATATGAAACATCAAATATGTATGTTTACTTTCCTTTTTTTAATTTGTCAATAACAATTTCCTATTAGAAATATTAAAACTATGTATAATGGTTATTTTTTAGTTTGTAATATATCTTAAATCTAATCTTTTATATTAAATAAATCTATTTATTTTTGTATATTCACAACTGAGGGAAACCATTGATATTTCCACAATATCTCTACGGGAAATTCAAACTAATGTGGAGAACTAATTCTAGCAGTGTTTAATGGTTGAAGTCATGGAGGAAGCAACCGTTGTAACGTATTTGAAGAGAGCCGAAAGAACTCGAGGTCGAAACTCATGTGTTTATGGAGGAGTGCAGTGCATTAAGGGATAAAGTGCATCCCAACATCCCTATTGTGTTTGATGTGCATGCCAATATTTTGGAATTATTGGTGAGTTTCCTCCAATTCGGGAATAAAATAAGAGACCAATATCCAGACAATTACAAAACTGCACATGATGATACACCGTTGGCCACGCGCCCCAAGCAACAAAGCTTTCAAGATGCAGTTCCTTATTAGTTGAAGTGTTAATCCACCTTCCATATTTCGAACTAATTTCTTTGTGTTATCATGCTAGTTTAAAGAGCTTAGTTTATATAGGTCATAAATGTTTTTATATCATAAATGGCTTAATTCGAATAGGGTTTGTTAAAAGAAAAAGAAGATTTTCTAATAGGGTTTCTTCCGGGATTATTTTATAAACAACGCTAGATTATATAATCCTTCAGTTCCTCCTCCTCTTGGACACACGCCTGACAAATATTTCAGCAGCTAAATCTCGGGGATGGATACGGGTCATGTTTTATGTAAGAATTTATCAGTTAATACTCGAAGTCTTTCATGTGTCATAATATGTTTATAATTACTTCATTCATGGCCATGGTCATTTAGAGTCATTGAGTAGAGAAATTTTATTAATGTCTGTTTCTACAAATCTAGTCAATGCTCCTCATCGTTGAGGGAAAATGCAAAGCAATCTTCCCCAGTTCGGAATCTTTGCAAAGACAACGCAATGAAACATCATGGGTATGAGGATTCACCTAGCAAATAGAGATTGAATAGAGAACCTTCTCTCAGCCAAGATGAACTTAACCGGTGCATAAAGGCCTTCATTTCAAAGTTCAATATAGAGATGAGGCTAGAGATGAGGGTGCAAAGGAAAAAATCGTTTACAAGTTATATGGAGATTATTAACTATGGACGCCATTGATGGTATGAAGATTTTGGGGTTTTACGCATTTTTTTTCGGTTTGGGTTCTTGTGTTTTTTGGTCTTGGGGTATTTTCTCATGAATTCTTGGCTTGAGAATAAAAAAACACTTGTATGAAATATTGTGAAAGACTATGTGTTTTTATAAAAGGCTTAATGTCTTCTAATATTTTTTTTTAAGTTTAAACGAATGAAGTCTACGGAGAACAAAAGACAATTTTATTGTTCATTCATAGTCCACAATATTTTTGAATCGTGTGGAGAGCGAAGTCGAGAGGCACATAGGTCGAGAAGTGCAGAAGTCGAGGAAACATACCTACCGCCATTAGGGGTAGGTGAGAAGGTTAATGATGGTTAAGGTGGTTGAGATCAAGACAAATTTCACCACAGGATAAGGTTGTGCAGGAACGTTCAGGGGGCAATGACAATTGCAAGATCTGCAGGATCAGTGATAGTGCAGAGGACACAGTAAGGACGCCTCGGGGAAGCTCACCAAGGTGGACCTCGGGAACGACAGCATAGTAGAGTAGAAGACCGGTGCGAAGGCACAGACAAAGAAGGAGAAGAGAGGATCGACAATAGCGGATCGATCGTAGAAAGGAAGATCACACAAACAGAGCAAAGATTGCTTATGTGCATTGTACAGGCTGAGGCCAACTTGTCTATTAGTTTGCATGTAATTCTATAAATGATACTGATACAAGTAATAGAAGCCAATTTCTTGGCATTTCCAGTTCACATCTTGTGTTTGTGAGCGTGTTTGTGTAAGCTGTGTGATTTTGTTAAGCAAGAGGGTCTGACTGACCCACCATGCATCAAGTAGTATCAGAGCAGAATAATCATGAGAGGAGGAAAATCCTGCGTGTGCATGAAAATATCCAACTGCGGTTGGGTAGAGTTGTGTGTGTGTGGTGAAATTTTAGTTGTGATTGGACGAGTGGAGATTTTTAGTTGTGGTTGAAATGGTAAGCACAAGCTCCACAATGGCACAAAGAGGTGTAAATGTCTGTGGTGTAGGATGAAGAGCACGGGGAGGTGCAGGAGGAGACATGGTAGATCATGAAATGTTCGATGAGTGCATGTGAACAATGAGAACTTTGACCAATGAGGTCGTAGAAATCAAAGAAGCACGGAGACGTGGATGTGTTCCTGATGCACTTGACCATAGTGACGAAGAAATTTAGGAAATGGATGCTCGGGAATTAGTACAAGAAGAATAAGAAGATAGATTCATCAAGATATTGACAGAAATGAAGGGTAAGACAAAAATGGATGTACCTACCTACTCAAGAAGTCTGGATCCAGAAGACTTGATAGACTGAATCAGAGAGATGGAGAAATACTTCGACATAGAGCAGCCAGAGGATCCCAAGAGGGTTAAAACTTCATGTCTGGAGTTGAAGGGTCGTGCCTTGTTGTGGTGGGACAATGTATAGACTGACAGAGTCAAGAAAGGAAAGGAGAAGATTAAGTCTTGGGACAAAATGGTTTCCAAGCTGAAGGGGAAGTTCTTTCCTAACGACTATGTGATTTCCTTGTTCAGGAAGTTGCAGAACCTTCCAAAGAAAGAGATGACCATGAAAGAATACACGGAAGAGTTCAACAAACTATCAATTAGATCCGGTAGAACCGATGAAGACAAAGAAGTGGTCGCAAGATATGTAAATGGTTTGAAGTATGTCCTATAGGACGAGTTGAGCCTGTTGAAGTTCAAGATGGTTGGTGAAGCCTACCAGTTATCCTTGAAAGTGGAGGAAAAGCTGTCGAGAAGAACAACATCGACCATAGGAAAGATGTTTGGTCGAGGTGCGAAGACTACCCCCACAAACGCATATAAGGGACAACGACCAAGAAAAAGGCACAAGAAAATTGACGGGATGGTTGAGAGACACGCAGTCGGGGTGCGTTTGGTCAAAGTGGTCCAGCGGAGATATGAGGTGCTGACAAACCGGATATAGTATGTTATAAGTGTCGAAGAGTGGGACACAAATCTTATGAATTTCTGGAGAATTTACATGCGATGGAGGAGTTGAAACCAAAACGCTGACGATATGGAAAGGGTGACGAGAATATGGGTCCGACATCCAATAGTGGTGAAGATGACAGAGAAAAGAAGCGAAACTTTATGACCAGGAGGATGTTGGTCCAGAACAACCAGTGAGAAGAAAAGGAGTCGGTGCAGAAAAGGCCATTTTCCAAACCAAAGTGATGATCTCCGATAGATATTGCAAAAACATTGTCGATGGCAGCAATACAGAAAACCTAGTGTCAACGGAGGTCGATGGCAGCAATACAGAAAACCTAGTGTCAACGGAGGTCATTGACAAGTTGGGTTTGAAGTGTCAACAACACCCAAATCTATACAAGATATCCTAGTTACAGAAAGGGCATCATGTGAAGGTAACCATATAGTGCATGGTTAACTTCAAGGTTGGAAAACTTGAAGATAGTGTACTGTGCGACGTAATCCCAATGGATGCTTTCCACTTGTTGTTAGGAAGACCATGGCAATATGATCGGAATATGATCTATGATGGTCAAGCTAACACAGTCATAGTGCGAAAAAATGACACGTGGAAAATGTTGAAGCCAAAGCAAGAGGACAGCACCGATTGCAAGGAAGGTGAGAGAAACTATTGGGAGAAGAGAGTGTTGATGTGCTCAGCGAAGGAATTCATGGCGGAGGAGGAGAAACAGTTGGGATGTTTCTCCATCATTTCTAAGGGAACAAGTGTTGAACGGTTCAAGACAGATAAAATTCTAGTCGAAAGGATGTTGGATGAGTTTGAAAGCATCATGGTCGAAGAGACGTCGACCGGATTGTCACCGACGAGAAGCATATCCCATCAGATCAACTTGATTCTAGGGTTGATTTTTCCCAACAAGACACCACATAGAATGACTCTGACAGAGAGTGAGGAACTCAATCGACAAGTCCAGGAGTTGTTGGACAAAGGGTTGATTAGAGAAATTCTGAGCCCATGCACAGTGCTAGCTGTACTAGCGCCGAAGAGAGGAGAATGGAGGATGTGTACAAACTCTAGAGTTATCATTAATATCATGATCAAATACATATTTGCATTTCCAAGGATGGATTACTTGATCGACTGTTTGAGTGGATCCAGATATTTCAACAAGATCAACCTGAAGAGTGGATACCACCAGATCAGGGTCAGAGAAGGCGACGAATGGAATACAACCTTCAAGACGAAGGAAGGACTGTATGAGTGGTTAGTCATGCCCTTTGGATTGACTAATGCACACAGTACATTTATAAGGCTAATGAACGAGGTACTGAATCCGTTTTTGGGAAATTTCATCCTAGCGTACCTTGATGACATCTTGATATTCAGTCGAACCAATATAGAACATTTGGAACACATTTGACAAGTGTTGCGAAAGCTACAGGAAGAGAGGTTGATGGTGAACCTGTAGAAATAATTCTTCATGAAGGAAGAACTGGTGTACTTGGGATTTGTAATCTCGGGCAAAGGTTTGGTGATGTATCGAGAAAAAGGTAAATGCTATATTGGAGTGGCTAGAACCGACAAGCACGGCAGAAGTGCGGAGTTTTCATAGACTTTCCAATTTTTACAGGAAGTTCATAAGAGGATTTAGTCGGATATGTACAACGTTGACATAGAAGGGGAGTTCAAGGGGATAGAAGCTTCCCAGAAATCCTTCCAATTTTGCATTTTGTAAAGAGCTATAACATGCAGGCAAATATATTACTAGTATCAAACTTTTCTGTTTTTTTGTTGTTGATAAGATAGAAAAAAAATACATAATGACAAAATCTAGTACCAATAAAATACAGAACTATATTACTTATGTATAATATTTTTTAATCGAGTATTCAAAAATATACGATAAATATACATAGACATTTATATAATAAAACCAAATATATTTAAAAAACAAAAAAATATAATTCCAACAACCTGCCATATGGCAAGTGTAAGTGACGGCAACTAGTTATTAATAATTATTTTCATAAGAAAGTATAAATTGAATTGTATTTATGTTTTATAGTGTTTAAACTTTTTTTTTTTTAAATTGGTTTTCAAACATTAATTTTCCATTACTAAGAATCTGCATTCGTATTACCCTTACACCGAATATTTGGGGAATTCGAATTTGTTCCGAATTTCCGTACTTGGAATGCCAATACGGCAGAATTATGCTACTATGCTATATAGTAAATAAAGTTGAGGTTTTGGAAAAAACTTTAGTTTGATTTTACTTATTATAACTATGATTAATAACTTTACTTAATGATAAATTCATTTTAAAAAAACATATATTTATTAGGATAAGAAGAGTTAGTGGTAATTTTTCTAGAAGTGACTTAAATTACATAACAATTTTTTTGATAGATTTAATTTAAATTTATGTTTGAATAAGACATTTTTCTTTATTTTAAAATTTAACATATAAATTAATTTTATATTTTATATTTTACCAGTATTATAAGGAATCAAATATTTTTAGGTGTAAACATTTTTGAAGTGTAAAATTTGAGAAAAAAGATTTATAATTAAAGTAGATAGATATAGAGATTTACGTTGATTTTATAATAATAATTAGTTTTTTTTCATTTATATTTTAAAGTTTTTTTTAGATTTAATTAATTAACATTAATTTTATAATATATGATTATAAATGTATTTAATTATTCTTTCTAAAAAAACTATCAATAAGATTCAAACAAAAATATTTTAAAACATTATTATTACTCTTTCCTATAAAAAGATATTTATTTTTTATATTTTAATTTGTTTTCTACATATTAAAATATATTTATTTTTTATATTTTAATTTGTTTTCTACATATTAAAATATAACCTGTTGACCTAAACATAAACATACGTCTTCTACTAAAAAATTCATATTACAAAGCAATAATAAAACATATTAACTTTAAACTTAGATAAAATTATCTAAACCTAAAAAAACAATGAGCAACAATGTCTAACTCGTTCATTCCAAGTAAGTAAGGGAATATTTTCTATAAATTTTTGTTTATTTTTCCAAAGAGTTTCTTTTCATAATTTTTTTCTAAAAAAACTTTTTTTAATAAAAATAAATCTTCAAACATAATTCCAACTTATTTTAATAAAAACAAAATTTCAAACATAATTCCATCCAAGTTTAAATTTAACATTTTCCATTTACCAATTCTATTAGACTTAGAATTCTAAGTAACATAAATAATGTCAATTAATAAGACATCCCTTATTATTATTACTACTTGATTCACATTTTATAAAATGTTATGTTAAACCAAACACATATTACAATTTTCTTAATACTTTGAATAAATATATATTATAAAGTTGGTACATCTCATCCATATCAACACAATCAGGTTATTAAATTAAAAAAGTTGGTACAGTACATCTCTTCTTCTGTATGGTGTACTATGGTGTACTGTGGAAAAAGTGTCTATTGAAGACAACGTATCTAGCATAAATAAAGGTATGGGATATAGTCAGGGCATGGCATTTGTGAAAATATGATGTAAGCGATTTGTATATTAAGGCAAGATCTTTTGACAACCATCGCTCAGGCTCATTTTGATTCAGTTATAGAAAAAGCGCTGAAAAAAATAGGGATCGTTAACATTTTTTTTGTTTTCTACGTATATGTTTGTTTATTCTATGCACGTCACGAATACTGATAACAAGCATGGCATGGCATGGCAGATTAGATTGATTGAGATTCGTCCTTGGCAGGAAGAGAATAAAAGTCGGCCTCAGCAGGAAAGGAAAATTATATTCTAAATGCCCATGCTTTCGCACAAAGCCGAGAACGACCACGGAGCTTTTAGGGAAGAGATTATTATCTGAACAAAATATTTTGCATCTATACGGTGTTTTTGATAAAGGTTGACCTTGGTTGCTTTATGCCCATTGGATAGAGGGAATCAGCAATTGAGATAAGCTTAAGTCCGGATAAATATTCAAAGTTCGAAGTTGTTGAGCCACGAGATAAGCTTAAATCTGGATAAATATTCAAAGTTCAAAACTGTTTAGCTACAGCTTGTGCATAGATTTATTTATCCATTACAAACTGACAAATGGCAATGTCATACAATAGCTGTGGATACAATATAAATCAAGAAGCCGAGGACATTCCTTTCTCAAGGAATCCACAGCAGTGTTTGAATTAATCACCTTGCATTGCTTAATGGAATTCTTATGAGACTTTACTGCACATAATGAAGTGAGGTGTTTTAACATTTTACTGTGTTAGTATCAGGTTTTGTAACATCATTTAGCACATGGATGGTGAACGTATGGATTTATATTTTATAGTCAATATGTTTCATTCTCATTGCACTATCACTCTCTCTTTCAATTTAGAGCATATTTCCCTTTCAATGAGAAAATAGCTGATTTGACAGCTTCCTTCAATTTAGAGTATATTTCCCTTTCAATGAGAAAACAACTGATTTAACATCTTCCTTTCTTAATAACAACTGATTTAACATCTTCCTTTTCTTAATAGTAACATTGTTCTCACTGTCATTTTGCACACCCTTATAATTTATGGAAGGTAGGTGGTGGAGAATGAGAACGTGCTGATTTAAAGTGCTAAATATACCCTACTTTTTAAAAAAAATGAATTCTGATGAAGAATGTCACCAAATCCATTTAAACAGCCTGTTAAACTATTTGACAAATTAATCAAACACCCAGCTTATTAGAAATGTATTAATTTAAAAAACATATTCTAAAATATGGATCCTGTGAAGAATATAACAACCTTACCAACCAATTAAACTATTCGACAACCCAATCAAGCACCTCCTGTGTTAAAAACCATATTGGGTATTCTTGAAACCCTAAAAGTGAAGAAAAGAGGCCATATTTTTTGTATTCATGAATCCCAGAATGCCATATGCCTGTCGAAATCTTACAGAAATCCAAAAAAGATGCGTATAAAGACACCCATAAAACAAAAACCGTGTTCTTCTGGAATTTCTTGTGCCAAGGCCTGGAATAAGATCCGTGGAAAGCAAAACCTTCCTTTGGAAGTAATGAAAAGAAAATCCTTTTGGCAACAAGCGAAGTTTGCTGACGCAAGGCAGAGCTCACCAGTCTATATGTAACGATATGGGTGGAGAATGAAAATGCATCTTAGGTCTTGATGAGACTTTGAGTTTTAAAAAGAAACAAACATTTCGTATTACTTGCTTTATGGTGAAGGGCTAGCTTTGAGTAAAATCCGCATGGCGATCACTGAGCTGCACCAACGACAGGTTAACTTCGTCACAGCGCTTTTTCAAGAGGTACCTGATGAGTTTTTAATTCTGCGTTGAAAGTATTCCAATTATATATGCTAGCTGACCTTCGTGAAACCTCCGGATTTTTATTGCAGGGCTTTCTGGATGAGCACTTCACGAGGCTTCAGCAGCTGCAGGACAAAAGAAATCCTCACTTCGTGCAAGAAGTGATTTCTTTGTTCTTTGAGGACTCGCTGAAATTGCTGAATACTTTGCAAAATACACTGTATATCTATATTCTCTCTCACTCATATGTGGAAAAGGAATGCAATGAGTATTTCAATGGCATCCTCTGAGTTAACTATTATAGAGATTTTTAGGCAAAGAATAATTGAGTTAGTTCTACATAGATTTTTAGGCAAAGAATAATTGATATAAGCATGTAGATACAAAACCTTGTTAACTTGTATTTATATTTTGTTGCTATTGGTTTGGAGAATACCCTTTGATATAAATAAATTCTATTTAAATTTTAATAGTTTTTTTAAGTGTATAAAGAGGGTTTTTCAGCTTTTTTTTATACTCCAATCAAAATTACTTAAGGGTTTGGTTTAATGGTAGAAAGATGTCATGGTTAAATCATTTAGAATAAGGAAGAAAAAATAATAGAATAAAATAAAAACAAAATTCTTGTTATAATAAGAAAGGTTAAATCATTGAGAATAAGGAGGAAAAAATAATAGAATAAAATAAAAACAAAATTCTTGTTACAATAAGAACAAGTCATTATGAACTCTACAGTGAAATAGTTACTAATTCATAGTGGATTAGGGCACTAGATGCATAATAGTGAAATTGCAATTTGACATTTTTGTCACACTAAGAAGGTTGTCTAAAATAGTTGCTAAAATAAGGACAAACTCTCACTAATTCCATAGTGAAATAGTTGCTAAAATAAGAATAAAATCTAGCCAGTTTCATAGTGAGATAGGGCACAGTCTCCATAATAGTGAAATTATAATGAGCTCTATAGTGAAATAGTTGCTGAAATAAGAACAAACTTTCACTAACTCCATACTGAAATACTTCATGCATAATATAGTGAAATTAGAATTTGACATCTTTGTTACACTAAGAGTGTTGCAAATGAAAATCACTTTCTAAAAAATATCATGCATGTATTTTCCCAAGCTTTTAACTCATCACTATTATGATTATTTAAAAATATTTTTGTTAAAACTTTTAAAGCACATAAAATAAAAATCACTACTATAACTATAACTATTGAATAATGTTTTTGTTAATGTCTTTGTTAAAAGTTTTGGAACACATAAATAAACTCTTAAAAAAAAAATTATTGATTATAAATAATTGGAATTTACAATCATATAATAATAAAAATAACATCAATCTGAAATTTGTGAATAACCTCGCTTTTTAAATAAAATAACATCAGTCTGAAATTTGTGAATAACCTCACTTTTTAAATTAGAAATATTAAGTTTCGATATCCAATTTAAACTGATTTTGCATATTTATAATGTTTTCCTGCAATGAGATTGCAGCAATCAGCAACCACTGGACTACAAAAAAGTTGATACCTGTCTGCACCATTTGACGGGCAGCAGCTCAAGGTATTTTAAGATTTGATTGCAACTCAATTGCATTGCCTCCATTTATATATTAGCACAAATGTTTAATAAGAAACTACAAAACCACTTTTGATATAACAATGAATAGCATAGACCGTTTCCATAGATTTACCGCTTTAAATTTAATGGTGAAGAGCATAGCCAGATTCTATTATTTTACCGATGCAGAGGAGCACTACAGGCCGGACTAATTCTGTTATGGTAATCTTTTATATGAACAGTATTGGGGCACGGCGCGTAAAGAATGTATGCACAATATTTCGAGCCTGTTGTGAAGAGAAAATGAGAAATGGGTAACTAGATGTTCAGAGACGGAAACTTTAGGATTAATTTCTTAAAATCTTATGTCCTTCTAAAACCATTCCAATTAAGTGAAGTTACTTCTTGTTTTCCTTCGTCACTACAGATGTGTGCAGTGTCTACAAGAACTGAAACAGGAGTATTACCTTCTCAAGGATAAGCTGGACTTTCTATTAGAGGTAATCTATGATTTAGAAATGCAATTTCTTCTTACTATCAAAACACTACATACAGATTCTGGAAAATGAAATTGCTACATACAGATTCTGGAAAATGAAATTGTAATTTTGTTGGTAAAGTATTAATTTATCCTTGTGTTTCTGGTAAATTGCAGCTTGAGCAACAAATCCTGCGAGGTAGTGGAACCATATCTGTGATAGAATAAGTTTAATCATACGAGTAGTATCGGCGCCTCTGAAAGTGGTTTTATTCGAGGGATTGAGGATCACAGTGATAGAATAAGGAATTGAGGAACATAATGATAGGATAAAATGAACGTTCATATCGATGAGATTTCATCTCTATGATTAGTAGTAACACACATGTTTTCTTAATATTACGATATTTTATGTTCTTTTCATATCTGCGTATACATTCTGCATTCAGCGTATCTTCTGTAAATATTTGTCCAATCTAAGGCATCTTACTGCCCTTTATTATGGAATATGGAATGTCATAGATATATGGAAGGTGGTAAAGAACAGTACTAAACACCTGTGCAATGGGAAAGATTCATGTCACTTAAACAGTACACCTTTTTCTATTAGTAAATGCATAAATCTTCAATCAGATAAAGTTAATTCCCTATGGTGATTTGTTTTGAGATTCAATAGAAATCATTGGTTTCCTCTAGGGATCCGATTCTCCACATAGTTTCAAAATTAAAATTACCCAAAACTTAAAGTATTATCTATTTATTTATTAATTTTAATTTTTTGTTTTATTATTTAAATAAGCTTACCTAATATATTGTTACATAAACAATACTAATACACTCTTAATATAAATGAATTTTTGATGTTATAAAAATAAGTTTAGATGTATTTTTTGTAAATCATTTCAATGTATTTTTTTGTATAATAAGAATAAGTTTAGATGTCTTATTTATATTATTTATATTTATTTTATTGTTGATTTGTTAAGTAAGTTGGTTGTGTAAAAATGTGTATGAAGTTTTAAATTTGAAGGTCTTTGATTTTTTTTTAGCATTTCATTACCAAAAATTTATGTGTATTAAGAGAATAGAAAAAGAAAGAAACCTAGGGTGAGAAGTCACCACGAGAGATCTTGATTATGTCCATTTCTGATTATAAATTATTATTGTACTTTCATATTATGTTTTACCAATGAATTAAAAAAGACAAGTAAAGAATTTTGAATGAAGAAGAGAGCAACTTTCCCACAAAACAAGACTTCTATTTGATCTACAATACACACACTCATGCACACACTACCACAAAGATAAATCAATGAAAACATTGAATGGAGAGACCCAAATACCTTTAAGGGGGGTGACAAATCCCTTTCCCTTGTTTTGCTAGAATCTCCCGTGATGTTGTAGGGTTGAATCATCCAAAATATAATTGGAACTATGCAAATAAAGATGCCCTGAAATGAATCAACAAGCCTTAATGGTTGGAGCCAAGATAATCACAAGAAATCCCTATAGAGGCTTTGAAGATCATAAGTGCAAGAATCCCAAGGACATGTGAGAGGTGGAAGAGAGCTACATCAAGATGTGTCATAAATCTAAGTCTGTACCTACAAGATAGTATTTTGAAGGTAGAAGAGTTTGAGAGAAACCAAAAGACTTTACAAAGAGTAATAGGAAGGTATAAATAGGAAATAGAATGACCTCAAAACATACATGTACATTAGATTAGTAATTGGGAAGCCAAAGACATGAAAAATTCATACGACATGTTTGACAACACAATGTGGGATATAAACATTGTGTTTCATTTGTTTAAGGCACAAATTGTCCCTATGTTTTATAGATCGTAGAACACAAGTTTGACACCCTCTTTACCAACCCATGGTACACTTTCTGCCATGAAATCAGGAAGGGTTAAAGAGGGTTTCCTCACTTGTGACCCCATAAATAAAAACCCAAAATGGATTTGGATTGTTATGGACCCATAATGAAGAATCCTAAGTAATTATGGATCCAACCAAGGGTTTCTACTCCAAACTAAATTGTAAAATCTATAAATACCCCACATGTCAGCTCCGGAGGTTCAAAGGATCTAAACCAATGAACAAGGACTAAAGACCAAGAAATGGAAGGTGGAAAAGGACCCTACCAAATTATTAAGCATCCCTCAAATTTCATACATCTAAGCTAAGGTAGGAAAATTTCTAAGAGGTTGGACCATCGTAGAAAATCATCTGCAAGAATATTGTCTCATCATGAGGTAGGTCTCATATAGACAAGGCACAAAAGAAGATCACATCATGGCTTGTCTAATAGGTAGGAATTTGTGAGTTCTAAAGTGAGAAATCCATACACTACATATTGTCCTCTTTGTAGGAGTTGTTATCCATGAGATGGGAATAATAACTAGTAAGGAAAGAGATAAGCAAGCAAAATGAAAGAAGACAAAGTGGAAATAAGAATAGTAACAATAGCGAGTCAATGATGCATGGGGTCATCCTACTAGTGCATGAAAATAGATCTAATGCAATGAGATGGTGAGGGCATAGTCTGCATTGTTCAAATTCATTTAAGTTCCTGACATTTGCATGGAAACTCAATGCCTTGAAAATCAATGCAAATAAGGATGCTATCACACATAGTGCACAAGTAATATGATATCAACCACATGTAAGAAAAATAAGAAAGAAATATTAAAAGAAATGGGATGCATGGTAAATAACATTGTCATGGTAGGGGAACAAGCACTCTGATATATTATACAATTAAAAGCCAACAAGTAAACTATGACATATAAATGATGAGATTATATAATGAGCAATGAGTCCAACTAATATCATGTAAGGAAAGGTCAAAAGATGAAATGAATCTAACTATTATGGAAGAGATAAAATATCTATATTGTGTGAATAAAATGGAAGGACAAGAGAGAAGTTGAATGCATTATGCCTATATTTATCAATCGTGGTGGGAGCAAATTTTGTAGGACCATGTCAAAACATGCTAGCTACCTACATCAAAAAATAGCAATAGATTACCCTAATCGAGGAAGGGATAGTGACAAAAAAATCTCAAGAATTGTAGGAAATTATCAATGGAAAAAAAGGGAATAGGAGAGAGACATGTCAATGCTAAACTACAACCGATGAGGGAAAAGGAGGCAAAAATTATAGTGAGGTGATATCAATGACAGATGAGGAGGCGATGCTAGGAAAAAACATCAAAAGTGCTAACAATGGTGAGATGACATCAACAAAGACACAAGGGTGAGTCCAATCTAACAATGTTCTTTCATGACACATTGGTGGCAATGAAAATATGGAAAAATTGTAATATGTTGACTTGGATGGATGATTCGAGGTACTTTTATGTAACGAATTTAAATATGGTGTAAGAGGATGAAATGTAGGAAGTCAGATTAGATTTTGGAATATATATTTTTTATTCATAGAATTTTTGTATGACTATGTGAAATTTTACTTTTTTTTAAAGTGGTATGTTACTTTTCTTGTAAAATATAATGCATATGTTCTTATTAGTGTAGGTATTGAGTACCTAAATTATGGAATTAATTCCTTAAAATAATTTGTACAAGTGTAGAGAATATTTCCTTCTTATGCACTACTATTTATTTTAAATGTTAATGTTTATATTTTTTTGAATTTATGAAAGTCATCATAGCCCTAAAAATTACCAAGTCATGGATTAGTGTAGGGTTTGAGGCTCTTGACATAATCAAACAACTATTATTATTTTAACTTTAGATCTTGGTCTGTTGATGCAGGAGCATCGAACTAAGTTCTATTATTTTTTTGAATAAGGAGTCAATGTTATTTTTCTGTTGCCATGTAATAGTTCTAGAATTCTAGATTAGTTTTGATTAAATGTATTTGGTTAGGATAGAATTGGTTTGGTTGTAATAATGGAAATTTGCCACTGATTCCCTCAGATATTGCAAGAAGTTTCCCAAGGGTAGGGTTGTTATATATTTGCTTTCTTTAGAAGTCATGATCCTGCTTATCCGGATCTGACAGGTTTATGGAATCTTATTTACAGTCCCTGAATGTAATTGATTGAATGTTTTTAATGAAATGAAGAACATGGTTCCTGAACTCTGCAATTTAATGGTGTATTATTTTCCTTCTTTCAATAACCAGAACTATGTAAACTCTCTACATATGTGTGAATTGAGTGTATTAGCAGGGATCTTCAAAATCCAAAGCCGTGACATCTTCATCCGAACACACAGAGGTAGAATTGATCGTTGCACTGATCAATTCACGAAATTGCAGTCTAATCAATTCGTGGAGTGAGCATTGGACGGTCGAGATCAAATCCAAGGAAGAAGATCGATAGTCCTAGATTGTTTCCACAAATCCAAAGTAAAGGTTAGTTAAAGTTGGGGCAAGCCGATATCATACGGTGGAGATCGACCCTGAGTTCACCCGAGAAAGATCAACGGTCAGGAAACTATATTGCAGGACAAAGTTGTGTGGAAGATAGAGCTCTGCAACTCGTAAGTGAAAGAGTCTGCATTTTGGCACAGATCAACGAACGGGAGCAAAGACACAAGAGATCGACGGCTCAGACAGATCCGACAATCCCAAGTGGTTGTGGAAGGATTTTGCAGGAATAAATTACAGAAGGAGTTTTCAAAATACACCCGCAATTGTGGAAATACGACATCCCCGCAACTGCAGAAGGAAGTGGATCCGCAACTGCAGAAGGAAGTGGATCCGCAACTACAGAAGGAGTTCTGCGGAAATCTATTTGCGGAAGAAAATTGTGAAAAGGTGATTTTGGGAGGACTATTGCGGAAGGGAAATCGTGGAAGAGATTTGTGGAAGGAAAATTTGTTTGATGCTCCGCAATCCAGCGAACCCGCAATTCTTCAATTTCTACGAAACCATTCAAGGACTGCTGCGGAATAAGGACTTAGTTGTTTCATCCAAGTTTAGAGGTTCTCTATACTTGGAACCTAACTCTTCCTGGGATTTGAGGATTGGATTGGGTTTTTCGGTCCTCCTCTTCATCAATTGGTATCAGAGCACGTTTATAACAAGGGTAAAGATGCCATCAAGATGAGGTCGAGCGCATGGAGTTCCAGTTGGAGGTATTCGAGGAAGACAATCTGTAGACACAGATGTAGACATGTAAAGAGAATTAAGATGACTCCAAGCCATAATGGAATCCATGGAGAGCATAAATCTCGGGCATGTAGATGTTAGTGATGAATAAGAATCTTCTGAAGAGGAACCAGAAGAGGTTGATGAAGAAGTGAAGGTATTGAGGATGTCGGTAAAGTCTAGTAGGAGGATGTCGGTAAAGTCTAGTAGGAGGCCTAAAGTGGAATTCCCCATGTATGAAGGTAACTTGAATGTTGAAGATCTCATGGACTGGATAAATGCTTTAGAAAAGTACTTTGACTTTGAAGAAGTTGAAGACAAAAATAAGATGAAATATGTAGCAACCAGACTGAAAGGATATGTAGCCATTTGGTGGGATGAACTACAGATCCACAGGGAAAGAAAAGGTAAGTCCAAAATCAAAAGTTGGGATAAAATGTTGGGTAAAATTAAAAGTCAATTTATGCCTAAGGATTATCAATCAACTCTCATTAGGTGGCTGTAGAACCTTAGACAAAAAGGTATGAGTGTTAAATAATACACAAAAGAATTCTTTAGGATGAGTATTAGAGTTGGACAGGCACAAGGAGGCATGGAAAGAGTGGCCAGGTATCTAAATGGACTAAGGTATGACATACAAGATGAAATCAGCTTATTGAATTTCATAATTGTTGAAGATGCTTATCAGGAAGCCATTAAGGTGGAAGAGAAGTTACTAAAAAAGCAAAACCAAAAGAATAGAGGAAGAAGTATAGCAAAAGGGAAAGGCTCTTCAAACAGAGGAGAAAGGTTTTAGACTTCTAGGAATGAAGCAGAAGGCTCCAGCAGCCAATATCCCCAGAGAGGAGGATTCAGGGGAGGCATATTTGGTGCTACAGGAAGAGGCAGAGGCAGATAAGTGAAATGTTATGCATGTGGTAAGATGGGACACATGTCTTGGGAGTTCCCAAGGAACAAACTAGTAGCTCATAGGAATGCAAACATTGCAGAATCTAGAGAGGATCCCAATGAGAGACCAGAGATAGGAAATCCTCTTGAGGAATGAGAATCTCTTATGACGAAGAGAGCTTTGGTGAAAACAGAGAAAGAAGTGCATGAACCAGCACAGAGGAAGAGTCTATTCAAAACTAAGTGCAAGTCACAAGGGAAGTGTTACAAGGTGATCATTGATAGTGGTAGTACATACAATTTGGTCTCTACTGAGATGGTAGAGAAGTTGGTATTGAAGAGGATGAAACATCCCACTCCTTATGAAGTGTCATGGTTGAAGAAAGGACATCAGCTCTTGGTGAATGAGCAATGCAATGTGGAGTTACAAATTGGTAACTACAAAGATGTGGTATTATGTGATTTGATGCCTATGGATGTGTGCCATATCCTCTTAGGAAGGCCATGGCAATATCATAGAAAGGTTGTTCATGATGGAAGAAGAAACACGTATTCTATGGAAAAAGATGGAAAGGAGCATGAAAGTTGCTACCTTTGCAAGATGAAGCAGTTCAAGAAGTTGTAGGACCTAGTATTTTTGTAATGACTAGGAAGAGCTACTGCAAGAAGTCAAGAAGGATGAGGAACTACATTTTTCCCTTATTGGAAAACCAAAAGTAATTTTAACAGCCACAAACTTAGATGACCTACTTACTAAAGTTAGAATTTTGCTTGATTATTTTGCTGATATTATTGTGGATGAGTTACCAAATGCTTTACCTCCTATGAGAAGTATTAGTCATCATATTGAATTAATACCCGGTGCAAGTTTACCAAATAAGGCAGCCTATAGATTGACACCTCAAGAGAATGAATAAATTAAACAACAGGTATAGGAGTTACTGAATAAAGGTTTGGTGAAAGAAATTTTGAGTCCCTTTGCAGTACCTACATTGTTGAGCCCAAATAAAGATGGTGCATGGCGTATGTGTATTGATTCACGAGCAATCAACAAGATCACCATCAGTTACAGATTTCCCCTACCTCGTATTGATGATTTGATGGATTGTTTGAGTGGGACCAAGTATTTTTCAAAGATAGATTTGAAGAGTGGTTATCATCATATAAGAATTAGAGAAGGGGATGAATGGAAAATTGCATTCAAAACCAATAATGGGTTGTATGAATGGTTAGTAATAGCCTTTGGGCTTACTAATGCACCTAGCACTTTTATGATATTAATGAATGAAGTTTTGAAGGATTACACTGGGAATTTTGTGATTGTGTAACTAGATGATATCCTAATCTTCAGTCAAAGTAAGGAAGAACATCTGAGAGATATTCAATTAGTGTTGAATACCCTACAAAAGGATCAACTGTTGATCAATTTGAAAAAGCGTAGTTTCATGAAGAATGAGTTGATTTATTTGGGTTTTGTGGTCTCAGAAGAAGGGTTGAAGATGGATCTTGAAAATATACAAGCAATTCTCAGTTGGCCAATTCCGAAGAATCCTTTTGAGGTCAAAAATTTTCATGGTCTTGCAAGTTTTTATAGAAAATTCATCAGGAATTTTAGTCAAATTTGTGCACCCATAATAGACACCTTCAGGGAAAGTAGGAAACCATTCAGGTGGACAGAAGAAGCTGAAAAAAAATAAAAATTATTGAAGAAGACGATCAGTGAGAAGCTTATTTTGGATTTACCAAGTTTTGATAAAGTTATTCAAGTGGAGACAGATGCTAGTGGGACAGCAATAGGAGTTGTTCTGAGCCAAGAACAAAGACAAGTAGCATATTTCAGTGAGAAGTTAAATGAAGCAAAACAAAAATATTCTTCATATGACAAAGAATTGTATGTTGTTGTGCATGCTCTTAAGAAGTCAAGGCATTACTTGATGCCCAAAGAATTTATTTTATATTCAGATAATCATGCTTTGCAATTTATAAAGAGTCAACCTAAATTTCAAATCAGAAACATGATAAGTGGGTGGAATTTTTGCAGAACTTTAATTTTTTTATCAAACATACAAGTGGAAAATATAATAAGGTAGTTGATGCTTTAAGTAGAGTGAATTTATTCCTACGGAAAACTAAGGTCAGCACTTTGGGATTTGAAAACTTGATTAATATGTATAAAGAAGATGATGATTTCAAGGATATATATGCAGCCTATGAGAATCCAGTTGCCCATAACAGAATCCAATGGTTGGATTACATGCTACAAGAGGGACTATTGTTCAAGAACAGTAAATTGTGCATTCCTAAATGTTCTATGAGAGAAAATTTGATAAAGGATAAGCATAGTGGAGGTTTTTCAGGTCATTTTAGACAGAACAAAACATTTGCTCAGGTGAGTACTTTTTATTTTTGGCCATGCATGCAGTAGGATGTAAATAATTTTGTTGCTCGACATGCAAAATATGCCAACATGCCAAAGGAAGGAACCAAAACACTTGATTGTATCAACCCCTACCTATTCCAACCATACGTTGGGATTCCATCAGTATGGATTTTGCTTTGGGATTGCCTAGAACTCATAGGGGAAATGATTCTATTTATGTTGTAGTGGATAGGTTTTCAAAAATGGCTCGTTTTATTGCTTGTAAAAAGACCAATGATGCAAGAAATATTGCTAATTTGTTTTTTTTCAAAAGTTGTTAAGTTGCATGGTCTTCCTTTGAGCATTGTATCAGATAGAGACACTAAATTTGTTGGTCATTTTTGGAGAACCTTATGGAGGAAATTGGGACCCAATCTTAGTTTTATCTCTGCTTATCACCCTCAGACTGAAGGCCAGACTTAAGTGGTAAATAGAATCTTGGGGGATATACTGAGAAGTCTAGTTTATGAAAATCCAAAACAATGGGATTTAACTCTTTCTCAAGCTAAGTTTGCTTATAATGATTCACTGATTTGGTTTGGTTGTAAAAATGTAAATTTGCCACTGATTTTCTCGGATCTTGCAAGAGGTTGCCCGAGGTTAGGGTTGTTATCTATTTTCTTTCTTTAGGAGTCTCCATCCTTCTTATCCGGATCTGACAGGTTTATGGACACTTATTTAGTCCCTCAATGTAATTGATTGAATGTTGTTGATTAAATGAAGAACAGGGTTCCTGAACTCTGCAATTTAATGGTGTATTATTTGTCTTCTTTCAATAACCAGAACTGTGTAAACTCTCTGCATATGTTTGAATTGAGTGTATTAGCAGGGATATTCAGAAGCCAAAGTCATGATATCTTCATCCGAACATGCAGAGGTGGATCATTGCACTGATCAATTCACAAAATTATAGTCTGATCGATTCGTGGAGTGAGCACTAGACAATCGAGATTAGATCCAAGGAAGAAGATCGACGGTCCTAGACTATTTCTGCAAAGCCAAATTAAAGGTTAGTTAAATTCAAGGATAATTTTAGGGGCGAAATTTATCCCATGGGCTATTTTTCCATTTTTTTTCCAAAAAGAGATTCACCAATTTGCATTTTTTGAAGCCCCATTTCACCCAATTTTGATGGGATAAACTTCTTTCACTCTAAAAATCGCCAAATTATTATATAAACTATATAAAATCCTTAGAAATTGAATTAATTTTAGAAAAATATCACCAAATATTTTATAGTTGACATTTTAAGAATTGGTATGATTCGCCAAGGTTTATACACTTTTAATTAAGTATGGGTCCTTAAATTTATCCCTGGTTAAATTTGGGGCAATCCAAGATCATCCGGTGGAGATCAAGCTTGAGTTCACGCAGGAAATATCAATGGTGGGGAAACTATATCGTGGGATGAAGTCGCGTGGAAGATAGAGCTCCGCAACTCATAAGTGAACGAGTCTGAATTTGGGTACAGATCAATGAACGGGAGAAAAGCTGCAGGAGATCGATGACTCAAATAGATCCAACAATCCCAAGCAGTTGTGGAAGGCACTTTGCAAAAGGATTTCGTGGGAAGCAATTGCAAAAGGAGTTTTGAAAATACACCTGCAATTGCATAAATACAACATCCCCGCAACTGCAAAAGGAAGCAGATCCGCAACTGCGGAAGGAGTTCTCTAGAAATCTATTTGCGGAAGAAAATTGCGGAAAGGTGATTGCGGGAGGAATATTGCGAAAAGGAAATTGTGGAAGAGATTTGCGAAAGGAAAATTTGTTTGACGCTCTGCAATCCAGCGAACCCGCAATTCCGCAATTTCTATGAAACCCTTCAAGGACTACTTTGGAAGAAGGACTTAGTTGTTTCAGCCAAGTTTAGAGGTTCTCTTATACTTGGAACCTAACTCTTCCAAAGATTTGTGGATTGGATTGGGTTTTCTGATCCTCCTCTTCATCATCTGTACTAGTGTAACGTATCTTTCTCTTTTAATGAATAAGGCAATAAAAATATATAGTAGGAATGAAAGACATCTATATTTTAATTTTATATATATGTCAAGACAACAATAAATTCAAAATAACAAAAAATATTATTTGAAAAAAAACATGTATTTGGATAATTGGATGTATATCTATATGTGTGTATAGTTTCATTTGCAATGGATTTGTGTAGCCTATTTAAAAATAACGTTGAAAATGGAGATAACATGCATTTGAAAAAATGTATGTTTTTTGTTTTGGTATTCCAAACCGTTCTAGGATGATCATACCAAACCTAAATTTGGAGCAACCAAGTGAGTAAACACGTTCATGAGTATTTTTCCACAATGTTTTACCTCGTCATCTATTTTTGGCATTCTTTAGCTCATTGGAAAGGTATTGAAGAGCTCTCCAATGTTTATGATATGATATTGTTATGTGTCTACATAAATCATTTTTTATTTTCAAAATAAAATAAAATGAATCTTTATGCCATAACTGATACCTCAAACCACAATATAGTCCCTTTAACATGGATATTTGGCCTTCAATAGTAATATGGGTGCCAGTATGAGGTATTGTGCACTAGGGCTAGGTATTGGACCATGGTTGAAGGAGAAATTGAGGGAATTATACCCAAAATTAATATTATTGAGCTAATGGGCCATGATCAAGGCCTCAAACCACAACATAAACCCTTTAAAGTGGATCTTTATACTAGTCATTGTGGATACAATAAGGATTTTTTTTTGTAATAGGGATGGTTGTTAAGGCCTTAACCGTTTTCAAGGAAAGGAAATAAGGTCCATACACCATAAATATATCACTAGGTCTCACTGGTCATGAACATGATGTAAACCATAACACAATCCCTTTAGAGGTTGTCTTTGGCCTCCATGTGGAATATGGGCACCATTATGGAGTCTCACATGCTAGGGATCGATATTAAGGAATTTCCCATGGTTAAGGGAGGATAATAAGTCCATTGGGCTCTAGATAAATCCTTTAGGGATAGAGGGTCATATACCGCATAACATACATCCTCTGTAAGGGATCATAGTCCTTCAAGTGAGATATGGGTAGTAACCATTAAAAAGTTTGTGCGATGGGTCTCATGTCCTTGGACATGGTTGGGGGAGAATCCAGGGATTTAGAACATTAAACAAATATTCTTAGGATAATGGGAAATGATAAAGGCCTTGAAATACCACATGGGACCTGTAAAAGGTTTTTTTTACATATGAGTTGGATTCGGGTGCAATTAAGAGATTTTGTGTAATAGGGATGGGTATTAGCACCTTGAAAATGATTAAGGGAAGAAAATAAGGTCCTTAATCCCTAAATAAATCTTATATATAGATGATATGGGACATGAAATATTTCTCAAACTTCAACAAAAAATCATTTAGAAAGTACCTTTACCCTTGAGTGGGATACAGGCACCATTAGGATATTTCACACACAAGAGATGGTTCTCAAGCCTTTGGCCAAAAAATAAGATTCTAGGGCCGTAATCTATAATATAGCCTCAAACCACAACACAATCCTAGATCATTGGCCTCTTAATGGAATATGGGAACCATGAAGATATTTTTGTTTTCCAAGCATGGATATCGGGGCCTTGACCATGGTTAATGAAGGATCTAAATTAATCTTTTAAGGCTCGTCATCCATTAATGGTGCCTTCAACCACTACACAAACCCTCTAAATGGAATCTTTTGCCTCTAAATGAGATATGGGAACTATTAGAATATTTTAGGCGAAATGGATGGATCTCAAGGCCTTGACCTTAGTCATGGGAGAAAATAAATGGTCGTAGGACCTAAATGAATATTTTAAGGCTCACACTACTACTGAAGGGCCTATTTTATGACAAACGACTAATAACCAATCCAACATCCCAATGTCGAAAAATAGTGGATTTGAGCGTCACAAATTTCGCGTTCGTACTTTGAATTTCACCTATAGCATCATTATTATGGCATAGTTAGAACATGCTTTCCAACCACATGGTAGTTGAAGATCATCTCATGGATGTCGGTCTTCCAACATCCTATAGACATTAGGGTGAGTGCAAGCTAATGAAGGTCACTTTTGGCATGTTAGATGCAATATAAAACTGAAAAATTAGGCATCCCTCATCTTACTTTGATATTTTGAAATAGTTACACAAAATTTCTTGCATTGAGTAAAAAATATGAAAAGTAGGAAATTAAATCAAATTTCCGAATATTAAAATTTTATGTATTGAAAAATTTCATAACTATGTCAAGTTTCATCTTTTCTAAGAGCCACATTTTTTTTTTTGCAAATGATAAGGTATATGCCTTTGTGGGTGCAACCTTTGAGTGCCTAAATAATGGTTTCATGGTACAAAAATAGTAGACATCTAGAGAACAAGTAGCACTAGTGCAGCACTATTTTTTCAAAATTAAATTTTTATTTATTATTTTTTTTAATTATCTAAGTGATTGAACCTCGAAAACAGCATGTCAAATGTGGGTGCAAATTTTGAAGGTCTTAATACAATGGTTCAAAAATAGATTTTTTATAGCATGTAGAGGTCAGTGTCTAGTAGTGTGGCATACAATTTTTTTTTAAATGATTTTGAAATGAAAAAGTTATGGAAGAAAATTAGGAAAAAAAATGAAAATTACATATTTGGGATATGCCAAAAAAATGTTATCTATGTCTAAAATTGCTTCAAAAATGGTTGTGTCTATCATACTGTAAAGAGTGGCATACAATTTTTTTTTAATGATTTTGAAATGAAAAAGTTATGGAATCTGCCGAAAAAATGTTATATATGTCTAAAATTTCATCAAAAATTATTGTGTCTATCATACTATAAAGAGTGGCATACAATTGTTTTTTAAATGATTTTGAAATGAAAAATTTATGGAAGAAACGCTAACCGTGTATTTTTTGAGTTAAGGAATCATGATACAAGAAAATGAGAAAAAAAAAATGAAAATTACATATTTGGAATCTGCCGAAAAAATGTTATCTATGTCTAAAATTTCATAAAAAATGATTGTGTCTATCATACTATAAAGAGTGGCCAAATATAGCCATACTGAGAAAATTGAGGAAATTCCCAATTAGCTATGGTTTACCATATCCCATAGCACAGGGTTGGTAACTCTGAACCAAACACATAGGACGGTGGATGACATGTGCGCGTGTGAGGAGGCATGTTTTAGGAACTAAGGAATGCTCATGCATTACCTTTAAATTAAAAATTTTATTCCCGCCTTTGGTGTCAACAGAAATGCTCTAGAATTTTTTCTCTTTTGTAATGTGAGAGCATTTATTATTTACAAAACACTCTAGTATTTATTACTTACAAAACACTCTAGTGTTTCTTGTTTATGAAATTATCTAGCATTATGGAGTTACAAAATGCTCTAGTGTTTCTTTTTACAAAATGTTCTAGTGTTATGGAGCTCATAAACTATGTGCTAAGTAATGGATAGAATAAGGGGGGTGAGAGAGAGAGGGAATACAAGAGGGGGGCAGGGGACTGTATTCTAAGTAATGGATGGAGGTAAGGGGGGTGAGAGAGAGAGGGTATACGAGAGGGGGGAGAAAGGGACATAAATTGAGGGAGGGGGAGAGGGGAATGAGGAGGGAAGAAATTAAAGGCCTAAACCCATAATCCATAATGACCAAAACCCCTAAAGCACTAAAACCCTAAGTCATTAGCTCCTAAGCACCTAATCCCTTAACATGCAAGCGCTTACCACTTTAACCCCTTGACACTTAACCCTAAACGTTTATACCTTACCCCACGTATAGTTGATCCCTAAATCTCTAAACATGTAAAGGCCATAAACCCTAAAGCCTTAGTCCCTTAATTAACCCCTTATATCCATCCCCTTACTCCTTAAACCCTAACGCTCTAAGCCATTAACCCCTTATAATCCCTTAACACTATAACACATAAGTCCCTAATTCTTGACCTCTTAAAACCTAACCACCTAACCCCAAATCCTTAAACCTCTTCAACCCTAAAGCCCCTAACCCATAAACCTCTTAATTCCTTTAATTTTTTACCTCTAATCCTTTAACCATTATCCTGTAAGCTCTAGCTTACCCCCTAGAGGCAAAATAATTGTTTACCACTAATATTTGTTTACATGTGTGACCTCCCTTATGCAAGTGCACCTTTCATTTGCTTGTGCGCTCTATGTTTGCATGTTTTCTCTATGTTTGCTTGAGAGCTCACCCTTGGGCTTGGTCCGTCCTCTCTTGGCTTGGGAACTCTCGCTTGGACTTGTGCATTAGCCTTTAAGCTCTAGTTTATCCCTTATAATCCTTTAACCCTTTAACCCCTTCACCCTTAATGCCTAACCTTGAATAAATCTTGACCCCCCTAAACTCAGAGCACTAAATCCCTTAATCCCTAAATATCCTATCCCCTTAACCACTTTACCAATATGCTACCATGTTATTTAAGATAGCAGAAAATAATATTATTTAAGGATTTCTAAGAAATGTTTGGCATGGAAATGAAAAGATTAAGTAATTGTAAATATGGAATAGTCCTCTATTATAAAAGAGCAACATGATGTATAAATGTTCCTATTTTCTTCATAATAATCCTTGGATGTGTAAATAAATCTTAAGCTTTAGTATGCTCTTGTAAATTGAAAGACTAGTTCAATAAAAAAAATTATGAGGAATTAAATTTTTAATATCCTATCTTGAAGTCCAAAATAAATATGTTAAGGGGTTAATATTAAATATATTAAGTAGATGATGAAAGAAGTTAGTTGGGCACCTTATATATGAAGAGAATTAAATATATGTATGTTATTTGTACATTTGTACTTTTGAATATAAAAGTGACCTTAGAATTAATCCATGTGCTTTATTGTTTAAGCATTAGTATAAGTAAGATTTTATGTGGTTAGATCATACTTAATAAGGTGAAAGTATGAGTTTAAATAGGAAACCAAATAAGTTCTCTATGTTTAATGTATATATAGATGGTAAACTTTAAAAAGCAATACCTACATTCTTGTTAGTTATTAGTTTACAAATTAAATATTTTACATAATGGATATAAATATATAGTAATTTTAAGAGTATTATTCAAAAAAAAGTACACACCATGAGTGAAACTTAAAGTGAGTCAAAATAAATTAAGAGATAAGTTTAGACCAAGGAGATTTCAAATATTATTTTTATAGTCTCCATTGATTATGAATCTTAAATCATTCCATTGAACAAAGGTTTGTATAATCAATTCATATGTATTCTTATGCTAAGAATATAGGAATATACTTAATTAATAATTATAATGTTATGTAAATAGTGAACCTAACATATTTGGTTGTTAGGTGAAGATTAAGGAAAAATTTCATACCCCATTTCCCAAAATAGTACTTGAGGATTTTGGGTACATTGCAATGCCTTCGGTGAGCTGCATTCTATATGTTCATGATGTCTTACTGCAAGAATCGTCACAGTGCGAAAAAACTTCCTAATGATGCCCATATTCCAATCATAAGCCAAATATCTCCTCTAAAGGGACTCTATAGTGGTTTAAGGACTTTTTCATAGATCATGAGACTTAAAAGCTTAATTTATGTCCAAAGGGCCTCTATAATGGTTTAAGGACTTTTTCATAGATCATGAGACTTAAGGACTTTTTCATAGATCATGAGACTTAAAAGCTTCATTTATGTCCAAAGAATTTTTATTTTCTCTTATAAACATGGTGAAGATATCAAAACTCGTCCATGACAAGTAGGTGGTGGAAAATGAGAACGTGCTGATTTACACTGCTAAATATACCCTACTTTCAAAAAAGGGAACTTTGATGGAGAATGTCACCAAATCCATTTAACCAGTCAATTGAACTATTTGACGAATAATAAAACAAACAGCTTATTAGAACTGTACTAATTTAAAAAGCATATTCTAAAATATTGATCCGGTGAAGAAACCCTAAAAAGTAAAGAAAAGAGGCCATATAATTCCCAAAATGTGAAACGAGAAAGACGCCATATGCCTGTCGAGAAAAATGCATCTTATGTCTTGATGAGTCTTTGAGTTTTATAAATAAACAAACATTTCATATTAGTGCTTTTTGGTGAAGGAATTGAGTGAGAAATCCGCATGGCGATCACTGAGCTCCAACAAATTACCAATGACACTTTAACTTCGTCACGACGCTTTTTCAAGAGGTACCTGATGAGTTTTTAATTCTGCCCTGAAAGAGGTACCTGATGAGTTTTTAAGTGGATCACGAGGCTTCAACAACTGCAGGACAAAAGAAATCCTCACTTCGTACAAGAAGTGTCGCTGAAATTGTTGAATATTTTGCAAAATACACTGTATATCTATAATCTCTCACACAAATGTGGAAAAGGAATGCAATGAGTATTTCAATGGCATCCTCTGAGTTAGCTATAGTAGAGATATGTGGAAAAGGAATGCAATGAGTATTTCAATGGAATCCTCTTAGTTAGTTATAGTAGAGATTTTTAGGCAAAGAATAATTGAATTAGTTATACATATATTTTTTTGGCTAAGAATAATTGATAAGCATGTAGATACAAATCCTTTATCTAAACTTTGTTAAGATGTATTTATATTGTGTTATTAGTGGTTGGGAGAATATGCTTTGATATAAATAAACTATAAAATTTTAATAGGTGTACAGTTTCTTTTGGTTATATAAAGGAGAGTTTTCTATGATTTGAGTGGGAATAGAATAATTTTCAGTTTCTTTTGGTTATATAAAGGAGAGTTTTTTATGATTTGAGTGGGAATAGAATATTTTTCATGGCATGATTTTGAAAAAATCTGAGGTTATAGTTTTCAAAATCTAAAATTTTGGGTGTCCTAGGGGTTTTTGAGGGTGCTGAATCCATTTCTACCATCAAAAATCTGGATAAAACACAGCTAAATTTTGATTTTACAAAATAAAAAAACATTGGATTCCAGTTTAAAATGACCTTCCAACCCAAATCGTCAAATTTTTAGACAACTCAATTTTTTGTACTCCTATCAAAACTATTTAAAGGTTCGTTTTAATGGTACAAAGATGCTAAGTTTTGGCTAAATAATTGGGAATAAGGACCTTTATGTATCATTGGGAATAAGGAAGACCGAATAATAGAATAAAATAAGAACAAATCCTTGTTACAATAAGAACAAACTCTCACAACTCCATAGTGAGATAGTTGTTAAAATAAGAACAAAATCAGCTTCATAGTAGAATAGTGCATTGGATGCATAATAGTGAAATTGCAATTTGACATTTTTGTGGGTTTGCCTAAAACAGTGACTAAAATAAAGACAAACTCTCACTAGCTCCATAGTGAAATAGTTCCTAAGATAAGAACAAAATCTAGCCAGCTTCATATAGTGAAATTACAATGAGTTCTATAGTGAAATAATTGCTCAAATAAGAATAAATTCTGACTAACACTATAGTGAAATTAGAATTTGGCATTTTGTCACATTAAAAACATTGCAAAAATGTCATGCATATCATCCCAACCTTTTAACTCATCACTACTATGACTATTTAAGAATGTTTGTGTTAAAACTTTTGAAACATATAAATAAAAATCACTACTATAACTATTTAAAAATGATTTTATTAAAACTTTTATAACACATAAATAAAAGTCTAAAAGAATATTTATTTTTATTGATTATAATAATTCTACAATCATAATCATGTAATAAAAAAATTAACATCAATAATACCCTCACTTTCACTTTTTAAAGTACAAATATTAAGTTTTTATATCCAATGTAAAAGGATTTTTGCATATTTTTAATGGTTTACTCCAAGGTCATTGCAGCAATCAGGAACCATTGGACTAAAAAAAAAGTTGATACCTGTCCGCACCACACCATTTCATGAGCAGCAGCTCAAGGTATTTTAAGATTTGATTGCAACTCAATTGCATTGCCTTCATTTCTATATTAACACAAATGTAAATGTTGAGTAAGAAACTACAAAACCACTTTTAATATATACAAAAACCACTTTTGAATAATGAATAACATAGACAATTTCCATAAATTTACCGCTTTTAATATGATGAAGAGCGTAGACAATTTCTAGTATTTTATCGATGCAGGGGAGCACTGCAGGCCGGACTAATTCTGTTATGATAATCTGTTATATGAACAGTATTGGGGCACTGCGCGTGAAGAATGTATGCACAATATTTCGAGCCTGCTGTGAAGAGAAAATGAGAAATGGGTAACTATGTTCAGAGACATAAACTCTAGGATTAATTGGTTAAACTGTTATGTCCTTGTAACACCATCACAATTGAGTGAAGTTGCTTCTTGTTTTCCTTCGTCATGCGTACAGTGTCTACAAGAACTGAAACAGGAGTATTACCTTCTCAAGGATAAGCTGGACTTTCTATTAGAGGTAATCTATGATTTAGAAATGCAATTTCTTCTTACTTTCAAAACACTACATACAGATTATGGAAAATGAAATTGTAGTTTTGTTGGTAACGTATTAATTTATCCTCGTTTTTCTGGTAAATTGTAGCTTGAGCAACAAATCCTGCGAGGTAGTGGAACCATATTTGTGATAGAATAAGTTTAATCATGCATTATGAGTAGTATCGGCGCCTCTGAAAGTAGGTTTTATTCGAGGGATTGGGGATCACAGTGATAGAATAAAGGATTGAGGAACATAATGATAGGATATAATGAACGTTCATATCGATGATATTTCATTTCTATGATTCGTATTAACTCAAATATTTTCTTAATATTAGGGTATGTATACATTCAGCATATCTTCTGTAAATACTTGTTCAATCTAAGGCATCCTACTGCCCTTTATTATGGAATATGGAATGCCATAGATATATGGAAGGTGGTAAAGAACCGTACTAAACACATGTGAAATGGGAAAGATTAATGTCGCTTCAACACCTTTTTCTATTAGTAAATGCATAAATCTTCAATAAGATCAAGTTATTCCCTGTGATGATCTGTTCTGAGATTCGGTGGAAATCATCGGTTGTCTCTAAGGATCCCATTCTTCGAAGAGTTTCCAAATTACCCAAAACCTAAAATATTTATTTATTAATTTTAATTTTTTATTTCATTATTTAAATAAACTTACTTAATACAGTGTTTCATAAACATAGCTTGAGGGGAATCAAAGACTCTAGTACACTCTTAACATGAATGAATTTTTGATAATCTAAAAATAAGTTTAGATGTATTTTTTACAAATCATTTAAATGTATTTTTTATATTATAAAAATAAGCTTAGTTGTTTTATTTCTATTTATTTTGTTGTTGATTTGTTAAGCAAGTTGGTTGTGTAAAAATGTGTATGAAGTTTTAAATTTCAAGGTATTTGATTTTTTTAACATTTCATTACCAAAAATTTATGTGTATTGAGAGAATAGGAAAAGACAAGAAACCGATGAGAGATCTTGATTATGTTCATTTATGATTATAAATTATTATTGTACTTTCATGTTATGTTTCACCAAAGAATTAATAAAAAAATAAAAAAATTGAATTGTTTGGGTTGAAGAAGAGAGTTGTGACAGGTCTCAAGAGTGATCTACATCCTACACACATAGCTAAACTTTCTCCCAAAACAAGACTTCTACTTGATCTCCAGTACACACACGCATGCACACACTACGAGAAAGATAAATCAATGAAAATGTTGAATGGAGAAAGCCAAGTACCTTTAAGGGGGGTGACACCTCCCTTTCCCTTGTGCTAGAATCTCCCTTGATGTTGTAGGGTTGAATCATCCAAAATATAATTGGAACTACGGAAATAAAGATGCCCTAAAATGAATCAACAAGCCTTAACAGTTGGAGCCAGGATAATGACAAGAGATCCATATAGAGGTTTCGAAGATCATAAGTGCAAGAATCCCAAGGGCATAGGTAGAAGAGAGCTAAATCAATATGTGCCATAAATCTAAGTGTGTACCTACAAAATACTATTTTGAAGGTAGAAGAGTTCGAGAGAAACCAAAAGACTTTACAAAGAGTAATAGGAAGGTATAAAAAGGAAAGAGAATGACCTCAAAACATACATGTACATTAGATTAGTAATTGGGTAGCCAAAGACATATGACAAATTCATACGACACAGTTTGACACCACAATGTGGGATTTAAATATTGTGTTGCATTTGTTTAAGGCACAAAGTGTCCCTCTATTTTGTAGGTCACAGAGCACAAGTGTGGAACCCTCTTTACCAACCCATGTGTTAGTTCAAAAGTCTGTGCTAGACTATAAGAATATAGAGTTTAGGCACCTCTAAATTTGCGGTTGGATTTGAAGGTTTGGTTGTGTAATGGGTCAAGAGAATAATCATAACAGAGAAAGCATAAAAGAACATGATCATATCAAACTCTGAAAATTATAGTAGATGAACAGTTTTGAAGGAAAAGAGTTCAGTATTTCAAACATAGCCAAGGTTCAATGTTAATTGAAGATATGGAGAACAATGAGTTCATTCATACATCAATATTATAACTTCATATTCAAAAAAAAATTCTAAATAAGAAAAACCATGAATACAAAGACAGAGCATGGGCATTCATAATAAGCATATCATTATAAAATATTTCATAAGCTTAAAACAATTTAAACTAAAATATGGATGTGTTTAGATTAAAAGATGGCAAACCTAGCTCAAGAAATACAAAATATCATCTCCAAATAACAAGTCTTCAAAAGAAAATTAACAGAGCTTAAGTTTACAGACATTCAAAACTCTCTCTCTCAACCCTCATACATACTAACCCCTTTGCTTATGTTCCCCTTGACATTTTATAACATGGACTAATTTTTTAGAGAATCTTCAAATCCAAAAATTATGGATAGGTGCAGTTTACAGTTACAACATTAAATTAAAACAATTGTGCATTGGAATCTTTCATCGATCCAAGTCTTCTATTTTATATGGATGCCTCAAATCAATCCTATAAGTATCCATGTATTAAAACCTTCTAAGCATATTCGAAAGCACACATATAGATACCAAAAATAGGAAACCATTTTGCTCCTCGATTTCTTCCTTCAATCTCACTAAAACTATGGAAATCCCCTTGTTTCTACTAAGTAGTACTTGGAATTCAAGTGAGCCTATAAAGAATGAACAAGTCAGTTGTTCATAATTCAAGATCAGAAGTCCATATAGGTCATTCTAGCCCTTTTTTATGTTTTTCACAAGTTCACACCTCCTTGTGGGAATTGTAATAAATGATGTAGCATGATGGCATTATGTAAAAAGGCTTTTCCTTTTTAGGACTTAGTCATCAAACTAATCACCTTAGAGTGTTTTTTCCTTGTTAATTATGCGACACTTTTTAGGGACACATAATTTTCGAGTTTTTCACTCAAATCCTCCAAAGTTGGGGTGGTTAAGTTGATGATTATTCCTTCGGAGGGTTATTAAATCCTATATTCTATGTATATTACCATGCTAGTCATAATCCCAGAATCTTGTGAACATGCATTAAGACCCCCCTAGGTTTTTAAATTTTTTTAGTCTTTTAATAAATCATCGATAAGGTGTATTTTAATTGTAAAATTTCAAAAAAGTCATAAAAGTGGGTCTAGGGGAGGGGATTTGTCATTGGGATGCTCGTTTTTGTACCCATATCCCCCACATAACCCCTAAACCTACTTTTGAGATTCAAATTAGTGATTTTCAATTACTAATTTTGATTTTCTCTCCAACATGACAAAAAGTGTCAAATAATTGTGAAATATGGAGAAAATCCAATTCCTAAATCAAAGGGAAATTTTCTAGGACATGTCTCTAAGGTTTCAAGGTAGTTGAGGATCATTTTTTAGTCTTTTATTGAGGTGTTGGGGCATCTAATCTCACAAGGAGAGTGGTATCCAACTTGTCACCAAGAGGGGGGGTGCATTCTCTACATGGAGGGCACATTCCTCTACTTGGAAAATGGTTTGGGATAGGTGGAGGCCTCCCAAAAGGATTGGGTAAACCCCATGAGAAGTGGAATACTCCCCTTCCATGCATGCAAACCACCTCCCATCAATTTCTCAACTCCCAAATCTAGCTCCTCTCATGGGAATTGCTCCCCCTTGGGGTTTGAGTTCATTTTTTTGCTATAAAAGTAGGCTCTTCCTCCTTGTAAATGATGGAGGATTGAATATCTACCAAAAATTTGTATGAACTTTGGTAAATTTCTTATGAATAAAGAAGGATTTGGAGGCATATCTATGGTGTAATTTCTTCATGTGTGGATTTTATTTGTCAAGGGTTTCAAGGTATAATCTGTCTTGATTTTGTCTTGCTTTTCATTAGTTATCTATGGGATTACAAGGGGACCTACCTCCTAGTAGGGTAAGAGTGCATTCTTGTTTGATTTTTACTCTTATTGATTGTTAACCATAGATCTATTAGAGATGCATGTATATTTTGCGTAATTGCATGCTTTCTAGTTTTTTGCTTTTGGAATCACGTCCTTTTTTTAACCAATTTTTGTGCAAGGTTTGTCAAGTTTCAGGTTTCCTCACTTAAATAAGGGTTGTATATTTCTTTTATCCTCCTCATGTTCAAGAACTATCAAGTACATAATCCTTCAATATTCCACCAAAGCAACTTCATAGGCTTCTTCTTCTTTCTAGTTTATGGGCTACTTCACCTTCTTTCTCTTAATCTCAAAATTACTTCTTGGTTACTCTTTTTTTAAATGATAACAAGGATAGTTCAGATTTAAAGCTTCATTTATAATCTTGCTTGTTACATAAAAGAGATAGCTCTAAAGTTCTTTATTTGAATCATCATTGTAAGTGTTAAATTTTCAGAATTTACTTCAATCTGATCTAGGATCTTAACTGAGAGAACAACATGTACAGCAAATATACAACATATCAATCATGGACACAATAATGCAACCACACAAGAAACACGGAGTTTACTTGGGGAAAGCCATAAAGGTGAAAAACCCCAATAACTTCCTCAGAGATAGATAGAGCAATGATACAACCAGAATACAAGAGATAGTCTTCTCCTAGTAGTAGAGCCTCCTCCTCACAAGTGCGCCACTTTCCGAATGAGAGAAGTGTGAGAATGAATGAATCAAATAGAGATCTCTCGATCTCTATTTATACTTGTTCTGTCCTACCCAATAAACTAATGGGGCCTACATGTCTAGCTTAACCCATGGTTAACTTAATCCGGACCGACCCCACACTTGGTGGTCTAATAACCCTTTGACCCACATGGACGACCCCCAATAGGGTGGTCTAATAACCCTTCGACTCACATGACTTATACAGGGCCGACCCCAACAAGGTGGTCTAATAACCCATCAAGTATAAGTTACAACACTTACAATATAAATGACGACACTTCCGTATAGAGGAATAATAACATCTCTATAGGAATACAAACACTTCCATATAGAGGAATAATGCCATCTCTATAGGAGTACAAAATACATATATGAAATACATGGGTGAAATACATTCCGAAGTTACATATACATCAACACTCCCTCTTAACTAGGAAGGTATTTCTCGACATAGATCCGCTAGCACAAGTCTTCTTCTCTAGATCATCGTCATCGATGCATCAACCTCGAATCATCGTCATCGTCACTGCTGCTGCTATCTCAACCAATCTCTGAATCTACTCGTCATAGGAAGTTCTACAGAGCCATTTATTTTTCATATTAGATGTAGGCCCACCACCTGCAGGTCTTCATTATCACTGGCCATACTGTGGATATCTCAAGACTTATTACGTGCATCACAAAACCTTAAAAGAGTCTCTTGACTAGCAAGAACCCTAAAGAGCATATGAGGCCTTTTTCATCCTGTCCAGATCTCCAGGACTTATTACATGTGACTCCACCACAAAACCTCGAAAGAGCATCCCAGGATGTTATGGGTACGCAACTCCAACCTGAAGAATCTCCCAGGGCACAAATTACATGTGGTCACCACAAAACCTAGCAAGAGCATCTCAGGATGTTACAGGTACACAACTCCGACCTGAAATCTCCCAAGGCACAAATTACATGTGGTCATGGCAAAACCTCGAAAGAGCATCTCAAGATGTTACAGGTACACAACTCCGACCTGAAATCTCCCAGGGCACAAATTACATGCCATAGGACAAAACCTCGCAAGAGCATCTCAGGATGTTACGGGTACACAACTCCGACCTGAAATCTCCTAGGGCACAAATTACATGTCCTCCCATAGCAATGTCTCAAAAGAGAATCCCAGGCTGTTACGGGTACACAACTTCGACCTATAGGATCTCCCAGACATGCTCAGCTGCACAACCTGATCCACGACCACAAAGTATCATCCTGATACTCATCATACATCATCCTGATGTACACATGATCATCCTGATCATCATCACTGCAACATCCTGTTGCATGTCATCTGGAGCAACATCCTAAAGCTCGTCATCCATGATCATCCTAATCATATAATGCATTACCTAATGCATACCAAGTATCTACCTTATACATATCATCATACATGATCCACCTGATCATACAATGTATCCACCTGATACAAATACAAATACATGATCCACCTGATCATACCTGATACATATCAACATACATGATCTTCCTGATCATACAATGTATCCACCTGGTACATATACAGATGCATGGTCCAAGCATCCAACATGATGCATATACAAAATACATACAAATGATCCAACTGATCATATCCAGCATCCAACATGATGCGTACATACATATACATATAAATGATCCAACTGATCATATCCAGCATCCTCCTGATGCATATACAGAGCAGTAACTGGAGCATCGTCTTGATGCTCATCATCCATGATCCTCCTGATCATCATAGCATCGTCCTCTTCATATCATCTCATCATCCACAAAGCACATCCCAGATGCACGTCATCCAGCACTTACACCACCGACATGGGAGAACACATCTACCACCATTCGAGGAAGGCTCCAACCCTTGCTTTTTCACCATGGGAGAACACACCTACCACCATGTGAAAAATGGCTTCAGCCCTTACATCTACACCATGGGAGAACACATCTACCACCACGTGAGAATGGATCAGCAATTACATCACGACCATGGGAGAACACATCAACCATGTCAGAAAATCTCATCTGCATCTGCATCTTCCAGACTCATCACTTCCCTTTGGAAAGAACCTTGATCTGAAGTGCACCAAGCCTCTCCCTGAAGTACTCAAACTCCACTCTGGCCAACGGCTTGGTCAATACATCTGCAACCTTCTTATCTGTCGCAACATACTCTGCTTCGGTTGTACTCAATGCTACGCAGGACTCCTTCCTGCTAAACCAAGAGATCACACCTAATCCCATATTGAAGCATCACCTAGATGTGCTCTTCCTATCTGCAGCACTGCCTGCCCAATCTGAATCAACATAACCCTGCAGGTTAAACTTTTGATTCGCATCATACTTGAGCCCATAATCAACCGTACCTTCAGGTACCTCAGAATATGCTTTACAGCAACTGGGTGAACATCTCTCGGATCCGTCAGGAACTGGCTCAATGTGTTCACCGCAAGGCAAATATCTGGTCTCGTGTTCGTCAGGTACATAGAGGACCCAATCATCTGACGATACATCGTGACATCAACCGGATCAGATGAAGCATCACACAGAAGCGTCAGGTTCGATGCCATAGGTGTGGCCATAGCCTTGCAGTCCATCATCCCAAACCTCTTCAGGATCTCTACTGCATACTTCCCTTGTCCAAGGAATATTCCATCTGCACTCTACCACACCTCCATGCCAAAAACAAATAGTGCATCATCCCCAAGTTCTTCATCTCGAACTCGGTAGCAAGCTTCCGCTGCATGTCGGCAATCAATCTATCCTCACCTGTTACAAACAGGTCATCCACATACAATAGTAGTATCACTGGATTGCCTTCCTCAACCTTGTAGTAAAGGTTGGAATCCGCTTTACTCTTGGTAAATCCCAAAATGGATAGAAAGCTGTCTATCCTACCATACCAAGTTCTGCACATATATGACTCCCTGTCATGTGTCTCAGAACCAAGTGGCTTCTCCACATATACTTCTTCTTCAACTGCACCATTCAAGAAGGCTGTCTTGAAATCCATCTGGTGTATCTTCCACTTCATCACTGTAGCCAGAGCATGTACTGATCTAAAGGAAGTGTATCTGGCTACAGGAGCAAAAGTCTCTATGCTACCACCTGCAGCATGCTTGATCTTGTATATCCTCTTGGAAGTCACTATTGACTACCCTTTGGGACTGCATCCCAAACATCTTCATGATCGACTGGTACTCCTCGATCATGGCATTCTTCCCAGATCTTAGGAACTTCAATATATTCAATATTTTCAATAGATAACTTTGTTGTTGAACAAATGTTGTAGTCCTTCTTTTGTAGGTGATGGTATACGATCCTTCCTACACAACAAGTTAAATTGCATGATTAGAAAACATCTCATAGTTTTCAGAACAAATTCTTACACATAAAGAAATATGTCATACAGTCATGCAATTATCTTAGCCAATGCTTCAATACAACATTTATCCATATCCCGTAACTTTCTAGATGCCTTCCAATCTCTACCAGAACATTGTTAAGATTGTGCACAACACCTAACATGTCAGCAAAGAGGTTTCATTCTATATAAGTAGCAATGGAATGTTGTATAGTTCCATAGGCCACTTACCCATGTATATTAGTAGTATACTGTTCATCAATGCAACTATTCTAATATGCATAATACACAACCTAATTCTGGGAACATAAGCATATACAGCATTGAATTATGTAAGAAATGACAATTCAAATACTTATCTTTGTTTGGTTGCTGGGTGGACTCCCTCTGAATCTTTGCAACTCCATTCTGATGTGGATTGTGAGAAGTGGTCAACTCCCTCTGAATATCTGCATCCTTGCAGAAACTACTGAAGTGTGCTCCCGCTTGATCTTTGCTTCCTGGATTACCTGTCCTTGAACTTATATCCATCCTTAATCACTATGCATGCTTATTAGTATCATCATTGTGTTATCGTTGAGGTCTCATACATAATTATACATTCATTAGTATATTCTTAATACTATGAAAACACAATAATCTTAAGCATGTATAGTCATGATCATTTCAAACACAGATAATAAACATTAGTATTCAAGGTTTCAGGGAAGTCTTCTTTTACTCATGCATATTCTTATTTGAATATAGGACTCTTCTGATTAGTTAAATCATCAATGCATAACCCCATGATTACTCAAACCTATACCTTCATGATTCTTCTGGTTAGTCATATCATCAATTATGGTAAGAAACATAATATGCATACAACCATGACTATTCAAACCTATGACTTCATGAATAATCATTATCAACAACACAACAGTATAAGATCCTAACACAAGGTAGGATTCTAGCTAGATATAGGAAAAACATACCTAGATTAGCATGCTAGCTAGTTATGTCTAACATACCCGCATAATGTCTTCTGGTTCTCTTCAGTGACTTGTGCTAGTAACTTGCATGTCTCATAAGTTAACCTTTGTAGAACCAAGTTATACATACCTCATAAGTAGATCTTCTATGTGATCCATGACAATGGATGAATCTTTGTCTTCATGTCACCATGATCATATGTTCTTGAAGTAGAACATGATTTGTCTTTCTTGGTGTACCTTTTATGTTATCGAACAACATAAAACTCATACAACATCACAATGCATTAGTACAATCATAAGTGTCAAAACCTTAATCAATGAATATCTTCTATTAAGGTGATATGACAAGTCTAGTAATTAATCAAGATTGTACTGTAATGATATGAAGACAAACATATCATAAAATTAACCATGAACAGAATTCGAAACATACCTGTAAGCCATACCTGTCAAGATTGCTTGTAATCTTCTTATGGAAGGCCTTAGCCTCATCTCCCTCTGAGACAAGAACTTCTTCACTTATGCAGGTGACCAATCCATCTTCTTCTAGGATTAACCCAATCCACTTGGTTTGCAAGAACTCGACCTGGAGATGGATTAGGGTTTGTCAGAGAAACCCCAAAAATTCAAACTTTGAATTTCAAACTTCTGAAAGGATAGAAATATGCACCTTGATGAGTTGATCAAGCTGGTATATTCAGAATTTGAAAACTGCAAAGTTTCACTCCTCAATTTTGCCTTTATAACTTCTGGATTCACTAGACATGACCCCGAACTAGGGTTTGATGAAGCCCACTCTTCTACCCAATAAAAAGGTTTGATCCAAAGCTCTAAGATTCTATTTTTCTGAGGAGCTTCCAGCCATGGTCACAGATTTCAAAAATTCTCATTTTTGCAAAAGCCCTAATTTTCCACCTTTCCAATCAAAGTCCCGAACTAGGGTCTGATCAAGCCCGGTCTTCTTCCCAACCAAAAATTCTGATCTTGGTCTCTAAATTTTTATTTTTATGAGTATCATTCAGCCATAGTCTCCAATTACAAAAATTCCAACTTTCTCCGAAACCCTAAATTCCGGAAGCCATGAATGAAGGTGCTCAAAATAATTCTGTTTTGACAGAAATATGTACCTAATTGTTTCTGGTGTAACTCCGTACTTTTCAATCCACGGGGTCTGAAAACTTTTTCTATGGTAGCCTGACCTGTCATCTTTCCATCCTGATAAGTCTGACCTCAATTGGATTCTCTGAGAGAGAGATATGCCAAGTTTCGCAACATGACCTGTTTATGGGATAAAACAAGAGATCTAACTTGTACGGAGTACCACGTGTTAGTGATTCAACTTCGGCCTCTAAAAAAATTTCTTTAGATAGTGCAATCTGTGTACCATCTGTCAATTTTTACGAAATTTCATTTGGAGCTTTCTATCCCAAGTTATGACCTTTTTTCCAAGGTCACCTATTTATGACTGAGATCTGGAAGAGGCAGAAACCCTATATTGTACAGATCATAAATCACAAAGTAAAATGAATTAGAGGTTTTCCTTTGGACACAAGGTACATGGGGATCTTAGCTTCGACCTGTAACAATTTAAGATCCAAAAACTTCTCCAAAATGGATTTATATCGAAAGTGCTACGATGGCTGGTTTTTGCTATATCAAGCCCTAGCATCGTAAGTGCAACAAGTGTCATACATGCCATATCATTCCTTCTTTCAGGCTAGCTCTGATACCATGTTAAATTTTCAGAATTTACTTCAATCTGATCTAGGATCTTAACTGAGAGAACAACATGTACAGCAAATCTATAGCATATCAATCATGGACACAATAATGCAAGCACACAAGAGACACAGAGTTTAATTGGGGGAAAACCATAAATGTGAAAAACCCCAATAACTTCCTTAGAGATAGATAGAGCAATGATACAACCAGAATACAAGAGATAGTCTTCTCCTAGAAGCAAAGCCTCCTCCTCACAGGTGCACCACTTTCTGAATGAGAGAAGTGTGAGAATGAATGAATCAAATAGAGATCTCCCGATCTCTATTTATACTTGTTCTGTTTTGCCCAATAAACTAATGGGGCCTACATGTCTAGCTTAACCCATGGTTAACTTAATCCGGGCTGACCCCACACTTGGTGGTCTAATAACCCTTTGAACCACATGGCCGACCCCCAATAGGGTGGTCTAATAACCCTTCGACCCACATGACTTATACAGGGCCGACCCCAACAAGGTGGTCTAATAACCCATCAAGTATAAGTTACGACACTTACAATATAAATGACGACACTTCCGTATAGAGGAATAATAACATCTCTATAGGAATACAAACACTTCCGTATAGAGGAATAATGCCATCTATATAGGAGTACAAAATACATATATGAAATACATGGGTGAAATACATTCCGAAGTTACATATACATCAACAGTAAGCTTAGATCTAGTTTCGTTTAGTACTTGTAGCTACAATTTTTTCCAATAATTTTCCAAGTGCTAAGTAGGAGTAAAATTTTATTTCAGATTTGTTTAACCCATTAAATATTAACCATTTTAAATTGTTGTTTTTTACTTTTATCGCTAGGACAAGCAAAAGTGCTGGTGAAATTCGGAAGATTTGATCCATTCAAAAGCACCTCTTCAAAGCCCTTTTAAATTTGAAGTTATTTCCATTATTTGCAATCCTTTTGATCATGTTTTACAAAGGATAAAAGTACTTATTATTTTTCATATCATTTTAAATCTTTAATAAAAGAAGCAAGTGGGATACACAGCGCCCACACCCCTTCCCCCATAGGAGGAACCTGTATCGCCTCTTGTTTGGGTTGACTATTTATTTTTTTCTTTGCTTTCCTGATTGATACAAAACCATTAGAATAGTTTTCAATTATGCAAGTTAATTTATTTTTTATTTTACAAGTTATATTAACCTAGTTTATTTCTTCTTTTTATTTTATTTTTGCAATAAGTAATGAACTCGGCTTTGTTGTCACAAAGCATGCTCTCGCCACCACCTAAAGGGCTTGATGATTAGTGATGGGTGATTATAAAAGAGACTCTTAGTCAGTAGTAATTAGTACAACATTTCATTTTTTTTACAATTTCACTTTACTTTGAAATCAAAACAACATTTTGCAATATCTATGCACATGCTCTTGTCCATCACAATCTAGCTTAGGTTGTCTTATCTTTGGAACAATCAAAAACAGGATTTTGTACTCAATAAACTTTCACATTTAATTAACAACCACTAGTACAAAATGAGATATAAGTGACTAGGCCTACTAAAAAATTTAGTCACCATAGTTTTTCAAGGGATAAATGACCAAAAGTGAGCCAACTAAAAACGACTAAGATAAACGACTGAGTTAGTCACATGATAAATTATACGACTAGATACCAAGTGACTACAATAAAAATGACTAACATAAATGACTAATTTAGTCACGGGAATATAAATATGACTAGCTAACAACGAGTGAGAATATGAATTAGTCGTTTATGTTAGTCATTTTTAGTTATTTCACCCCGACAATGGAAAATTACAATTTTGACAATGAATTTATAAAATTTACTAAATTTTAACACAGTAAATGGATTCAAAGACCCCCTTTTAAGGATTTAGATATTTAAGTGACGTTAATGGTGTCACTCAATAATGGAAAATTGAAATTTTGACAATGAATTATTACGGTTTACTAAATTTTAACACTGCTGATGGATTTAGAGACTCCCTTTAGGACGTCTCTGAATCCATTTGCAGTGTTAAATTTAATAAATTTCAACACTATAGATGGATTAATGAGAGACCCTATGTTACTCAGCAACATTTTCTTCTTCCAAGACATTCAATGAGGTCCCTACAACTCCAGATGTTGGTGGATGTGTTTGCTGGCCTCAACCTCTTGTATATGTGCCATATTGTTGTCGTCATGGACACACAAAGTTATAGACTCAATTAAAATGAACTCAATCCTAACCATGCTACATTGACCAATATCCCCATAACCATTTTGCTTAATCATTAAAATATGTATTAAAAACTTATAATATAAAAAAAATTACAATATATAATTTTTATATTATTAAAAAACAAATTATAATATTGCATAATAAGATATTAAAAACATACAATATAATAGCATAACCATGAAAACCACTTTTAATTAATTTTAGTAATTCTATGGAACTATATCTATGCACAACAACATTAAAATAGCCATGTCTATGAAATCACTAGAAATGATCACAAGAAAAAACATGGTGTTGTGAGTGAGACCCGTTTTTTAAGTTGTTGACAGAATTAAAGTTCCAACAAATGCTTTGAAAAAACAAAAGAAGGGAGGGGGAAAGAGGATAATGGTTTGGTAAAAAGTTTGTGTAAGCAGGGGCAGTTGAGGGAAGCATTGCACGTTTTGCAGGACATGGTCAAGAATGGGATTTTTCCATGCTCCTCTACTTATGATTCTATTTTGTCGGGATGCCTTCGCAAGAATATGAAAAACTATCTCAAAGAGTGAACAAAAAACTTCACTTGTTTTTGTTTGGTGGGCAATGCTTAATATTGCCGGGTAAAAATGTTGCGATCATGTTTCAGGCCTATTGAGAGGTATTTCTTCAAAAGCATGGAATATCGGGGATGCCCGTATGTGGCACAAGGATTTGAAACCACATACTAGTGGGGATTTCTCCATCACAGTTGTGCCAGCGAATTCGAATCTAGAGGATCAAGGGAAGGTCCTGAGTAGGCACTTTGGGACTTCTATTGGGGTTTATGATATCCATGGAGGCCCCAAGGCACCCAGACTCATCAATAACCATTTATTCCTTCACATGGAATCTATGTAATTTCCTATCCTGTTATTCTATCTTTATATCCACTCATTGATTGACTTTGGCAATTTTTGCATCTGGGAACCTCTAGGTTTCTACATCATGAAGGCATTTTTTGTATTTGGGTGTTGACAAATTTGCTTGTTGTTTCTTCTTTTGGGAAGCATTTTTTCTTTCAAATATCTATAGAATTTGGTATTTGTTGTTGAAAAATTGCTATAGGAGAGTCACACTTCAGATTTGAGCATCTCTTTTTGTTTTCCCTGGAAAAAAATTGTATCAACTCTTGAAACTTGAGTTATCTTTTGTGGAAACCATTACTTCATCACTCAAGATTATTCATGTAGAAACATGATAGTTGTGACGGTCGTAGTCTCTTTTGGCAAGCCACACTCATCAATTGTTAACTGTACACTGAGTTGAGGGTTGTGTCACTCTTTTGGAAGGCATCATATCACTATAGAATCATCTTCCTTATTGGTTGAAGGTTAACAAGTCCAAGTGTTTCCTTTCTTCATTCTCGGGCATGTACATCAGTCACTTGAATAAAATATTCAGATCTGAAATTTAAATTTCCTGAGTTTGGTAATGTGTGTGTTAGTTAGTCATACTGTTGTTATTGTTCTCTTTTTATATATATGCAACAATATTTTTGAATGGTGAATACTACACATTGCCAATAAACAATCAGCAGTAAACAAACCAGCATGAGGTGACATGTGTGCCAAAGTGTAATAAGGAAGACCACACCCCCAAAATTGGTACAAAACAATGCATTTTAAAATTTTAGTTTGTTTGACAGTGAGTTACAGTTATGTGCATGTGAAGTGTTTGTTGAAAGTCTACAACCAATTTAAACCAGTAGTAAGCTCATGAAAACTCAGATTGGGTTTAGAAACATAATCTACAATAGCTTAATGTGTGATTACTAAGAGTGGGGACAAAAGGGGCAAAATCAAAATTGCATCAGTCTCTGAGGGGTGAAGTCAGTCTAGAATTGGTTACGAATTAATTGGTGGTATTAGAGCAGTAGTGGCTAAGTGCTTGACGAAATTCCTAAGACAAAATACATGAACAGTTAGCATAAATCAATCTAGAAAAAGCAACGGACATAACTCACTCCCTAAAGACATCATTGAACTTTGATATAATATTTTTCTCTTATTTTCAATGGTGAAAAATTCACCAACAGTCATTTCTTTATGAATGAGGGGCTATCCTTTCCATCATTTTCACCTAGGGTGTTGTTGGAGGAACGAGTACAGGGCCCACGGTAGCCACTGGACCGACTACAAAAACAGGTGCAACTTTCGATAAGCATTCAAGTATTATTGTTTAAGACTAGTCTCAGGTTTGGATTCTCCTTGCTTGTAGAGTTAATGTCTGAATTTTTGTTTCTCTGATAAAGGTTAAACTGGTACACTTTGAGGTCCAAAATTTCTAGGCAAGGTCAATGAACAAGATTATTTAAGATTTCTAAAATAGCACAGTATATTTTATGGACACGTGATAGACATATAGTTCCAGTCCTTCCACTTCTATAGGTTTTACTAATATAATTTTACTTAAGCTCCACATTATTCTTTTCAAGGCAGCTATATCTAGTGAAAAATGATTGTGATGTGCATGGTCATGTTGTTTTGTCATAGTATACAAGCATGTATACATTCATAATCACATATATGTCAACGAATATAATCATTTAAGATTTCTAAAATAGCACAGTATATTTTATTGGACACATGAAAGACATAAATTCAATCCTACCACTTCTGTAGCAGCTTTTACTGATATGATTTTATTTGAGCTCCACATTATCCTTTTCAAGGCAGCTATATCTGGTGAAGAATATTGTGATGTTCCTGGTCATGTTGTTTTTCGCAATAGACAAGCATGTATGAATGAACATAAACGTATATGTGTATATATTTGTACATTAGTTTCTTTCAATTCTTGATATAACATTGTTTATTTTTTCTGGAAATTTTTCATGTACTTCAGGTCATCTAGGGGGTAAGGACAATTATGGAAACAAGTTTTTTGTTGATGTTGCTCACAAAAGAATGCCAGTAGTTGTTGTGAATTCTGATAGTTTACCTAAGCTAAAGAGTCATGTAGCCCATGAATCTGGGACTTCAAAATATGTGGTAAGTTCAAATTGGTTGAAGATTTTATACCATTTGAGAAAATGCTGCTATGGTCCACCTATGTAGGAATGAAGAAAGCCACCATTTTGCATTGATAATTCTGCTAGTTCATGAATTAATTCTGTTTTTAGTATCTTGAAGTACTAGTATGGCATTGAGCTCTCAAATATCATCTATGTCCTGGAAAATAAATTTCACTATTTGTTATACATTTCACCAGATATTAATTAGTCTGGTTCGAGTGTACATAAAAAAAAAATTCTAGATAATAAATATTTGTACAAATTGTGCCCTACTTTCCACATTGGGAATCCAGTTATTTAACGAGCATGCAATCTTAATTTGCATGTAGCTAGACCACAATATTGCTATATTGATTATTAGTTGAAGTCTATACTTCATAATGTCATGTATTTTTGTATAATAATTGTACATACAATCATGTAATTCTAAAATCCCCTATTCCAGTCCTTCCCTATACTGGCGCAATACTATTTTTATTGGAATTTGGATTGTTTCACGATTGCTTTGTTGCCTCTTTTCATTAACTTTTTGTTTAATTGATAATATTGTAGATGATTGGCATTCTTATAAGAATTTCATCTTTTTGAGAGATTGGCAGTCGTCTTATACTTTATAATTAATCTTATAAGACAATTACCAATCCCTTGAAGAGGTAAAATTCTTTGGGAATATTTTCAAACATTATGCCCTCTTTACGTTAACATGTTGGATGCTTAAAAATCCAGATTAGTATTGTTGACACATTGTTTTTAAAGTTTGAATGAAGAAAGATGAGAAGGGACGGACTCAAGTCTTTAAATGAAATACGCCACGTGACCGTCTGCTGAAGTTGAAAGGGGCTAAAATGGTTAAGGAAGCCACTTTAAAAATCATGTGACGGTACCAATGACCTAGATTGCACTAGGATAGATCAACGGAGGAAATAGGGTTCCGCTGGGAAAGAAGCGGGGTAGATAACAGGATAAAACCCCGTCAGAGAAATGAATGAGAAGGAGTTAAAAGGTAAGCAAGGCTCGCCATTGATTGATTGGCCGATCGATGGATAAACGGCTCATATTCGTTCTACACCGCTAACTTGCATGATAGAGCGAAGCCATGAGAGTTGCGAAATCTTATACCGCCTTCCACGCGTCAACGTCCCAGTATTTCACAAATTGGGAAGGCGATAAAGGAAACCACCCATCCGCAATGCGAAACCACCTTCGGGGTGTATATAAGGCTAAAGGCACATGATAGTTGACATTTGTCTTGTGAAGTGTCAGAAGATTTGAAACATGTGCAAGCCGAGAAAATAACAAAGCATGCCCTGTTTCAAACTCGTCAGTTCCAGGTAGGCTTTCAAAACTTGTGCAAGCAGTTAAGAAACATATACATAATGGAAGAAACGAAAGAAACAGTACCTCCGGGTGACGAGAATGTTAAAATAGAGGAAACCCTAGAGGAGAAAGATAAAGACATTTATGATCCCATGATTAAATTATCAGTTACAACAATTAAAGCCAAGTTGGATAGATTATACAAGGAGAATTCAGATATGCATAGAGTTTTTTAGTCCACTTTCATTTACTTTTTTCCAGACCAGACATTAGGGTTCCCAAATTTCATTTCATGGTGTGCAATGAATTATTCACAGACTGAAAAAGTAATTATGAACGCATCTAAAACCAAAATCATTTGCCCCGTTGAGTCTTCCACTATTAGAAAGTCCCTAGAAGTACCTATGTATCGGCCTTGTGAGCAAGAAAACTTTTCTGAAGAAGCCATAGTCAGTCAGTACTGACAGTCATCTCCTGAAACTAAGCAGACCTTCCTAACCAGTCACCTCAAGCCAGACCTCGCAATTGATGATACCCCCTACCCACTATATATGAATTTCTTTGATGAGAATGCACAGTTGATTGTATCACTAATATCCCAGTTTCTATGGTTAGATAATGATACAGTGGTTACAGAGGTTCAATTGAGTATGCTCTTTAGGTTAAGTTTTGGCGTACCAAGGAAAGAGTACAGCCAAGTACCATGTCTTAAATTTGATGAATTCCTAGTTGAAAGTATTCACTCTCAGCTAGTGAATTTCCACAACACCAAGCACTTCAGATTCCAAACTTACTTAATGAAAATGCTTTTATTTTCAAGCCAGAAGGATTTGCAATTTTCATAAGCAGTGTTTTCAAGTACATTAGAAAACAACATGTTTAATTTTATGAACCTTATCCTATCAGAAGTGTACAAATTGATTTTTGGAGAAGATTTACCAAGGGTACTGCCAGAAATGAATACATTGATGCAGTTGAAACCAGACAAGGGAGTAGGGGATTGGTTTTTGTTGAAGCAGCATATAGTTATCAGAATTTATGGGTTTGTGAAGGAGCCTTATATTATGCCAACATTTTTAACTTTAAGAATATTTTCTTTGGATTTTATCAGGCATAAACTAATTCTTGAAAATGACCACTTTCTAGCTTTTAAAAAAGATTTTGACATTAAATTTCCTTTGAAAGTTGGACCTTTCATTATCAAAAATAATAATGCCCTTTCTTTTATAGAAAAACAATTAGAAGAGTTGAATTTTAAAAAGGAAATTGTTGTCAACAATGATCCCTGTCACATCATTTCTCAAAGAAGACAACAGAATAAGAGCAAAGCATTTGACCATCAAGAGGTTGAGGGGTTAGCAAAAATGGCCAATCTTTTACAATATGAATATGACAAAGAAGTTTCATCATGTTCACAGTCAGGTCCTTCTGCCCCAACAAAATATTCAATTGAAGTAATACCTACCCTAGGTAAGGTGGAAATTGTTGGCAAAAGGAGTTTTCAAGAGATCACTGATACAGAAGTTGAAGAGAAAGAAAGAGAAAAGAAGTTCAAGGCAGATTCTCAAAGTGATTTGGTTATGTTTGTAAGTGGGAAAGAGAAAAAGAAAGAAAAGTATCAAGATCCAGAAGTTCAAATACATGAGTACAAATTTCATGAAGCAAAGGCTGCAGGTGACACTGATAAATTTCAGTCAAGGGCTTAAATGTATGTTAAATATGGACAAGACAAGAAAGCGACCTCAGAAAAAATCTATAAATTATTTCCAAAAGTTAGAAGTGTAATTGATTTAGAGGTCACATTGATGTAGTAGAGATCCTACGGAAAATACTTTGAATTCGGTTGTATCATCCGATGAGAAAGTCACAGAGATGAAACTGAATTTACAAAAACTAGCAGTCCCAAATAAAATTCATTTGCACAGGAAGACTCGCACTATGGAATTATGACCCAAAACCCGACGAGAAAATCTGACGACATCCGACAAAAAGGACTGTGTCGTTGGATTTCACCTTCAAAATTATGAAATTTGATGAAATTTTTTTAAATTGATAGAAGGGTCGGTCGGATATCCGATGACATCTGTTAGATATTCGACCAGTGTTGTTGGATATCCGACACTATATTATGCCCACAAGGGCTAAGGAGAATGCCCACGGGTGTCGGATATCCGACACTATATTATGCCCACATGGGCTAAGGAGAATGCCCGCGGTTGTCGGATATCCGATCGTATATCCGACACTATATTGTGCCCACGTTGTAGGATATTCGACTCTATGTTATGCCTGTGTTGTCGGATATCCGATGAAAAGGACTGTGTCGTCGGATTTCACCTTCAAAATTACGAAATATGATGAATTTTTTTTAAATTGATAGAAGGGTCAGTCGGATATCCGATGGCCCTCGAATATCCAACAACATCTGTTGGATATTCGACCAGTGTTGTCGGATATCCGACACTATATTATTCCCACAGGGGGTAAGGATAATTCCCGCAGGTGTCGGATATCCGACACTATATTATGCCCGTAGGGGCTAAGGAGAATGCCTGTGGTTGTCGGATATCCGACACTATATTATTCCCGCGTTTTCGGATATCCGACTCTATATTATGCCCGCGTTGTCGGATATCCGACACTATATTATGCTCGCATTGTCGGATATCCAACACTATAGTAGGCCCGTGTTGTCAGATATCCGACAAGATATTATGTCGCAGGGGATAAGGAGAATGCTTGCGGTTATCGGATATCCGACATGTATTTTACAACGGTAACTATGCTCAATTTGTTAGATATCCGACGAACTTTTATATTTTAAAATCTATAAATTTCGAAACATTCTGACATGTTTGTTATACAAGCGACGGTTTGCGGAAATTATTTTATTCTTCGGCGGACTGTTTTCCGTAAAAGAATACATCATTATTTCTATTGTTTTTGTGATTAAAAATAGCGAAGTGTGGAGCTTGATTTTCTAAGATCAATAATCTTCATTCAAGCTCTTTATGAAAAAATGTCAAATAGCAATATTCCTGATCCAGACGAACAATATTCCTGATAACATAGTTGAATATGATGGTACAAATAATTTGATCCATGATCATGAAAATGATGATCATTTTGATGATATTCATGATTTACCTCTTCTTGAGAAGGCATACAAACCCCTTTATGAGGGCTCCAACACAAATCTTCTCTCTTATATATTGTTGATAATGAACTGTGAGGAACCTGCAACAATTAATTAATGAAAATACACGAGATAGCAGTAAGAACAGAACTCAGAATCACTTTATTGATCACATGCCACTTCGAGGGGGCAACCTCCTTTGAGCAAGCTCAATACAAATAACTTCACGGTACCTTCATTGGCCTCAACACACACTTATATACTAAGTCTATGCCCAATACTATGGATCAATACCATGGGACATATAATACTACGAGACAACTTACAAATCATATGCGTCCAATACTATGGGTCAATACCATGGGCTAATACAAACTATGGATCAACAAATACTACGGGATGACTTACAAAGCATATGCGTCCAAGAACAATATACTAACAAAGTAAAGAGAAGGGTTGACACGGGTTCCTAACATCCCCTCTCCCTTAGAAAAATCTTTGTCCTCAAAGCTTTAGATGTGGAAATTGATGCGGAATCTGAAGGATTGGTTCCCTTGTAGCATCCACAGGTTGCATTCCGTGCTACTGAATTAATGCCTGTGTGATAGAGTGAGAGAGAAGTTGATGCCTTTTGAGTTTCACGGAGGATTGCTTGGAAGGCTATAAATGAAGAAGAACCATATCAGCAGCGTGAAAATGGCACTCAGAACGGTGCTGATTGGCGTGTTGTTTCAGTCGAATTCTTGCCATGTGAAGATTGTCTTGCAGAATGAGAAGAATCTGATCCTGGTTTCGAAGAACATAGTCAATTTCCTGAACTAGGGAACTTCTGAGGGTGTATGGAAGAAGAAATGGCGGTGCCTATCCATATCATGCTTCATATGGTGTCATTTTAGATGTGGTATTGTACCACTAGAGCGCTTCAAGAAAATCCACAAAAATAGTTGTCCAAATCTGTGTAGGGATGAGCAAGGGTTCGAGCAATCCCAAAAGGAGTGTCGTTTCACCCTTGTTGACCTGGAAAGTATCACAGTCAGCCACCGTCTGTTGAATTGTCATTTTTATCCCTTGCCAAAAGAAGTTACATTGTTCCTGGTCATACGTTTTGAGGAACCCAGAGTTCCCTGTCGATGGAGAAGCATGGAGTTCAAAGAAAGGATAGCCCTATTGATCAGATTGTAACCAATGTGGAACAAGCAGAGAAAGAGCTGTAAGAGAAACTAGGTCATCAAGTGTGTGAGAAGGAGCATCTGCCACCAGATTGTCCTTACCCATATTGTAAGTGATCGCATAGGCAAAACCCGTGAGTTGGATAACCCATTTCAGGTGTGTTGGGGAGGAGACTCGTTGTTCTAGAAAATTTTCCAGACTCTAGAGATCAGTCTTAATGCAGAAATAATTCCGTAATAGGGATGTCTACCACTTCTGTACTGCATGCAAAATAGCCATCAATTCCTTCTGAGATGTAGATGCGGATAAATTCTTACCGAAAAGGTCTCTTGAAGGCGGCAATCCCACTGGTTCAGCAAAGACACCTGCATATCTATCCAAGGAAGTAGTGGAGATCGTTGATGGTTGCATCTGAAATAAATGGAGCTGAGTGATGACACCATGTGAATTATTCTTAAGGATCTTTTCCAGGCGATGTGAATTGATGATGCGAAGAGACCTTGGTTGTAAGCTTGTAAATTTGTGTTGTTTCCCATTGACTAAAAAATGCATCCAAAGTTCAACAAAATCCCTTAAAATTTGGCCAAGAGTGCGTAACCATTGAACACCCAAAACCACATCACATCCGCCTAAGGACAAGTCAAACATGTCAGAGCACAGGTTATAATCTTCTAGAGAGATACGCACATTGTGACACTTACCCTTGCAAGGTAAGGTGCCCCCATTGGCAACCATGACTTCAAATTTGGAGCAAGGATGGACAAAACAATCATCCTATTTGTAAATTCGAGGGTCGATGAAGTTATGAGTGCTACCAGAATCAATGAGTATGGTAAGAGGGAGCTTCTTGAAGTAACCCCAGACCCGCATTGTTTGTGGGGTGGTGACGTTGGTTACAGCATGGAGAGATATCTCTGGTGGGTCATCCTGAGATGGGGGGTCAAAAGACGGGTGTTGAATGTCGACCTGATCATCTATTGTATTTGGAGCTTCTTCACCAAGTTCAAAGGCAGGCGGAGAATCCACATCCAAGAGATAGAGCTTTTCCTCAACACATCTATGTCCCCGAGTGAATTTCTCATCACAATTATAACAAAACCCTTTTTCTCGGCGTGCCCGCATCTCTGGTTCAGACAAATGCTTGATAGGAGTTGGTCGAGGAACTGGCGTGATGGGAGGTCTTTGGGAACCCATATTTCTGAAGGGAACAAAAGTGGGTTTGGAGCGTTGTTGGGCTGCGATCTTGTCCTCTTCCAACTTAGCCAACCCTAGGACTTCCATCATTGTGTTGGGACAGAACATTTTGACATTTGAGCTAATTTCATCCTTGAGACCACTGATAAAACAACTCCTGTAGAATTCATCAGACAATCCTTCTATGTGATTGGTCAGTTTCTCAAATTCTGTCTGATACTCTCTCATTGTGCCAATTTGGAAAAGTTTAGTGAGTGCTCCTGTGAAGTCATCAAAATCACTAGGACCAAATCGTTGCAAAAGGAGTTGGCAAAAATCTGTCTAGTTGACTTGTAATGAGCTTTGATGTACCAACAATACCATTGAAGGGATTCTTGTTCCAAATGAAAGGATGCAAGTGGAACTTTCTGGACATCAAAAGTATTATGCAGACTGAAATATTTTTCTTCCCGATATATCCATCCAGTCGGATCAATACCATTGAAGTGAGGAAAATCAAGCTTCAGCCCACAAAAATTGCTGGAAGAAGAGAACCCAATGGATGCAAAAGATTATGGCTGTCGGTTATTGTTCATGGATGAATGTTGAAGATGGAGGCTGAGAAATTTTTCGTCCAGATCCTGGAGTTTGGTTTGGATGGCGGCAAGTGCTTCCTCTATGGTTTTTTCTCCTGCACGGGTGACAACCATAACCATGAGTTTTTTTTTTTGAATGGGTAGATAAACAAACAAAAAAAATTGTTTTAGTAAAGGAAAATCTGGATTTGGGAAAAAATTTGATGGGTAATTTGGGTTTGACTAGGTTTTGAACACTTTCAAAGGGACAGGGAAACAGAAAAGGGGGATTTCAGAAGCAGGGTGAAAAAATGAGAAAATTTGGCAAAGAGGCACAAAGAAGTAGAAATATGAAATGAACATTGTGGTAAAATTTGAAGGCGATTGGGTAAAAATCGAAGAAGTTATGGCAAACCCTTAAAATAGACAAATGTGGAATTTATGGCGTTGGGAAGTGGAATTTGGGATAGGGTCCTCAGGAATGAAATATGCAGAATGGGATTGCAGGGGTGTCAAGGAAGTTTCAAGGGAAATGGAGTTAAAATGAGGGATTTGCATTAGCGCGGAAGGGATTGGAAACAAAGAGATCTGCAACTACACGGAAGTGATCAGCAACAGATGGATCTACAACGGCATAGAAGTGATCGGCAACAGATGGATCTGCAATGGAGCGGAAGTGAACAGCAATAGTTCTGGGTAGAGGAAATCTATGATTTATCAGCTAAAAATAGATATGGACCCCAGGTATGCTCAGCTTCCTAACGATTCAGGGGATTCACTCAGCCACCAATGTTGTCTAACGGCTTGCGTATTGGGGCAGTACCCCTCACTCCACAGCTCAGGTAAAACTGATAACCGCTTTGCCACAAACAACAGCTCTTGGTTTACCTCACAGGTGGGAGCTAGTCAATCAAGTAGGGGTCGTTTCCCTTTTCGCTGGTAGGTCCTCTCAATGGTCCAGCTACTTCAGGGATCATGTGGTACTCCTCACAATGAGTTTTAGGGCTTATGCCCAAGTAATTCCCATAGTTAAGCGGATACGTATTATTCCCAGATCTGAACCTGCAACAGATGCGAAAAAAATTGACAGGAATTTCACCTAGCGAGCCCAAGAAAGTGCTCTGATACCAGATGTGAGGAACCTGCAACAATTAATTAATGAAAATACATAAGATAGCAGTAAGAACAGAACTCTGTATCACTTTATTGATCACATGCCACTTCGAGGGGGAAACCTCCTTTGAGCAAGCTCAATACAAATAGCTTCACGGTACCTTCATTGGCCTCAACACACACTTATATACTAAGTCTATGCCCAATACTATGGGTTAATACCATGGGACATATAATACTACGGGACGACTTATGAAGCATATGCGTCCAATACTATGGGTCAATACCCTGAGCTAATAGAAACTATGGATCAACAAATACTACGAGACGACTTACAAAGCATATGCGTCCAGCAACAATATACTAACCAAGTAAAGAGAAGGGTTGACACGGGTTCCTAAAATGAACTTGAAGGTTATGAATGGTCTTTCAAACATATTAGTCACATGGATGTTAAGGTATGTAATATATTCCATCACATAATATATATGATCGCGCTAAAGGTTATCACTATTCGTCTAATAATTTTATTGTTATTTCATAAGTCAAATTAATACGACTGAAATGTGTTTCATTAATATTATTTATATATTATATTAACTAGATTTTTATTTTTATTTGTTGTAACATGATAGCTGAATTTTTGTTACCACCACTAGTACAAAATGAGAGATAAGTGACCAAGCGACCAAAAAATTTGGTCACCACAACTTTTTCAAGGGATAAATAACCAAAATTGTGAAATTGTATGTGAAATGACTAAAAATGACCAAGATAAATGACCAATTTGGTCGTGGGATAAGAACTAAACTATAAATGACCAAAATAAATGACCAATTTGGTAAGGAGATAAGAACTAAACTAAAAATGACCACATAACAATTGGTCATTTTTAGTTGTGTCATTCCTCTAATGGAAAATTATAATTTTGATAATGAATTTGTACAATTTACTAAATTTTAACACTGCAGATGGATTCAGAGAAGGGGGTCTCTGAATCCATTTGCAGTGTTAAAATTTAGTAAATTGTAACATTAATAGTACACAATTTGGATTATTTTTCAATACATGTCTTCTAAGGGATCATTTCTTCGATGCCATCCTGATATCTATTATGTTAGATGATAGGAGAATCATTGAGATACTCATTTAGGGGTTTCTCTACTAATTAGTGCCTTGGGTGTGGTGAGTTGATATCTAGATAATACATCATGTCTTGCATATAGTTTATCAAGTGATAGATGAGTTTTTCTTGTACATGTGGTTGAGTCGATTCTTAGATATTTGTCGTCTTTCTCTTTTGGAATTGTCATGTTTTGAAGTTAGTGTCACTCTGTTCAGCTTGTTGTACTGGTTGTGTTCATATTTTATTTCAACAAAACCATCATCGTTTGACCATCTCGACAGTCTCTTAAGTTTCGACATATACCAAATTAATATGTGGCTTGGTTGTGGCTTTAAAAATAGATTATTATTATTATTACTCACATAAAAAAAAACAACATAAATATAAATATTTTCATACACAAATTCATAAAATTTTAAAAATTTAATTTTCTTAAATAATTTTTTACTATGAAAAACACAAGAAATGATTCCTATATGCTATTAAGTCCCATCATAATTTTTTAGCAAATAAAAAATGACTCTTCATCAAATTTAAAAATTCACAAAACTATTTATATTTTTTTCCTACCTAAAATAAAATGAAAGAAATCAAGATGGTGTTTTATTGCTTCAAGAATTTACCTTCTCCATTGTGATTAAAACTCGGAAATCATGCATTCTCTATAATGGTTAGACATGGGAACTTGGAAATCAAACAAACATATTAAATTAATTATATTTAAATGATTTTTGGAATATATGAATGTCCCTCCAAAATTGCAAACCCAACATAGAAAGCGATTAATAGAGAGAGAGAAAGAAGCAATCAAAGGTTAAAAGTCCGGAGTTCGATTCCACAGATCGTTGATCCCCTTGTTCGTTTTTCAACTTTGAAGAAATTTCAACTGGAATTGGCTCCATTACAGGTGAATCTACGAATTTACCCTTTTATTTGCGGTTGTTTTTGTATAATAATTATTTTTTCAACAGGTCGATGATTTAAGGATTATGTCTACATCTGCTGATTAAAATTTTGGAGGCCCTTATTCTATTTGCTTTGGTTTTTAGGGTTTCATTTTAGGGTTTCACGAATTTAAGTGTTACAGGTTGCTTTAGTGATATAAATTAGGGCTTATGGCCTACCTTCGACACGTTTGATAAATTTTTTCTTTTCTACCAATTAAGCCTTGTTATATTCTGTGCTATTGAGGTTATTTTTATTTTTGTCTGATTTTCTTTATTTGACAGTTTTAGGGGTTTTGGTTTTCTTTATTTGACAATTTAGGGGTTTTAACACTCGTATCTGGCGCAAAACTCTTGTTCCAAGACATATTTTATGCATCCTGTAAATTATTAGTTGATCATCTTATTCCATGACTTCTTGTACCTTTGTTAGCTCAATCTCCAGCTCCGGAGCTGTAGGAATCAATTCACAGACATTTACAGTAACCAACAACCCTTGCACTAGCGAATTTACTGTCTGGATGGATAGGCCATCTCTCTCTATCATCTTTATGCGCTACCTTTTATTTTTGAATTTACCATGTTGCGCATACTGTACACCCTTCTACATACCTCTACATTTTAACGATTTGGCCAAAAAGGTCATATGGTAGGCAAGAAAACCAAATCGTTAGTATTAAAAATGTCGACAGGAAAAGGAACCAAAAGCCAATCTTTGTTGGGAATGATTTTTTCTCTTGTTTCATCACCAAATAACTCCTTAATCATGCTGCAGGTTGAAACCAACCTGTCAGTATCTGCTTTTAAACTCGTGACTAATGCAATGTCCCAAAGCTTTGAGTCACTGGGTCTCGAAGAGAACAGTGTCCATCAATGACAAGCTCTTCTTTGCAAGAAAATAATCCTTTTTGTTTGATGTCTTCACATAATATGTCATTGACATTATTTATATCCATATGTTGTCCTTTACAAAATGGTTAAAACTTGTCGATGATTTAACTCTTTCGTCCTCAACAACAGGTGATCCATCAGTTCTTATCCACATGGATCCACTTGACTTCTTTTCACAGTTCCATTCATAAGACATGCAAGAGTCATCTTGCAAATATTGCCCAATCGTGACTCTTGCATGTATTAAAAACCAAATCGTTAGTATTAAAAATGAAAACGATGAAAACCAAATCGTTAGTATTAAAAATGTCGGCAGGAAAAGGAACCAAAAGCCGATCTTTGTTGGGAATGAATTGAAATTAGATTGTTCTGTTTCTGCACTTATCATTTTCTCTGGTTTCATCACCAAATAACTCCTTAATCATGCTACAGGTTGAAACCAACCTGTCAGTATCTGCTTTTAAACTCGTGACTAATGCAATGTCCCAAAGCTTTGAGTCACTGGGGTCCAAAAGAGAACAGTGTCCATCAATGACAAGCTATTCTTTGCAAGACAAAAATCCTTTTTGTTTGATGTCTTCACATAATATGTCATTGACATTATTTATATCCATCTGTTGTCCTTTACAAAAGCGGTTAAAACTTGTCGTTGATTTAACTCTTTCGTCCTCAACAACAGGTGATCCATCAGTTCTTATCCACATGGATCCACTTGACTTCTTTTCACAGTTCCATTCATAAGACATGCAAGAGTCATCTTGCAAATATTTCCCCTCAATCAGATCACTTTGAATATTACTGTGACCAACAAATTCCCATGTTACATCATCGGTATCTTTATCTTGGCTTTCCGCAAACCTTTTTTTCACTGCTGTCAAAATTAATGTCGTGATTGCTCCTATAGCTTGTTTGCCCTTCTAACATGGAACTTGCTGCCATTTCATCATCCTCTTCCATGGTATCTACCATTTCATCATATGTTTCTACAATCAATTCATCACCATCGGTAGTGTCAGATTCATCCATTGAATCATCATCATCCTCGGTCATCAAAAGTCTCTCACTTACTCCAATTTCAGAGTTTGTACAGTCTGCTTCATCATCATCACTGTCAATGTTATCTGGGTCTAACCTATTCTGAAAGGCCCGTCGACGGAGCACAAACACATTGAAATAGTAACTGACCAGCTCCATTTTGCATCTTGAGGGAAAGGCCACAGATAGATATGGGATTCATATTCACAAGTTCCTGAAAGGTTTGTTCCTCCTCTTTTGTCCATTTCTCTGACACATGTTCACCCATGTCATGAAATCCCCATGAATAGAATGCCTCACCAAGCTTTAGTTTCAACATCTCCCATTCTTCTTCAATATGCTCTTTGACACACCTTATAGAATTTGAGTCTGGACAGTTTCAATATGTAGATCTTCCTAGTCCTACAGTATCCTTGGTAATGACGCCATTTGATCCTACTAAGGGCCACACTTGAATGCCAATCAATCTATGAGAGTAGATATCATCTTCATTTGTGTCAACAGCTTAACATGGTTGAAATGACATTCTATCATTGGCATCAGATAGAAATACACGGGCTTGAGGTCTGCATACAGGCATGTCAGCTTGAAATTCTGGCCCTATAGGAACCTTCTTATGAGGAACATGGTCCAAAGAAAAGCAACCAAGACCTGCACTTGAGTCATAGTGAACAAAGTGTTCACCTTCACTACAATCGAATTCTGCATAAGTTATGGTAGAAAAGCCCACACATTCAGAAACAGAAGGTGACGAATATTTTTCTATGTTCACACACCCTTTTCTTACTTGATCCAGGCAGTCACAAAGATTAATAATGCCAAATCAACAACCAACAACAAATTTCTGACAAATGAAAACCATCAGATAACAATAACTTATACATGGATCTCAATCTTTTAAAAAAGCACGGAAAAGGAACTCAGCCTATTTTAAAAATTAACGAAAATCTTTTCAGTTATTTATATTCTTTCAGATCCTTCTAGACCTTTTCCAGATATTCCAACTAGCAATGCCTTTCCTCATATTAGAGAGGCATTTGTTGCCAGGCTGAATTAGTTTAGAACTTTAGAGCTCTTCTATAGAGGCTACATAAATTACCTCCTTTCAACTGGTCTGCAACACTGGTACCAATGCGCCCCACGGCCACTTACTTGGACAGCAATAGAGAAAAATCTAGATTGAAGGTAATATAGAAAGCTACACAAGACAAGTACTCTGTTTTATGGGCCTTGGTTGTTCAGAGAGTGTAATTTCTACTTCGTTTATCTTTCATATCTTTACTTATTTCTCTGGGAGGTATGTCAATGGAAAAGTACTTTTGCATTAACGAGTATAAATCAATTAGAGTATGAGAGACATGCCAAGAATTGAAATTAACTAAAATTATAAAACCATATTGTATATAGATAACAAAATGAAATAAAAACCTTAAGTACTTTCACATATTCAGATTGAATATAAACAAGCATACCATATCAGAATACAAATCTTCTGAAACTCTAGACCTGCTGTCATGAACATTTGAGACTGATCTACATGTTTCTGCGTCCTTGGCCTGATGTCCAATGGAGATCTTTTCCTATTGCATTTGGATGCCATCTTCACGCAAAACAGAGCCACCAATTGCTCCATTAGTTAACATTGCCTCATCTACTTCTTCAGTTGGCATGACAAATTGAGAAAGTGTGTACTTCTCGTGTTTGAGACTGCAAATAGTGTTCTACCTATATATGGGTTCAGCTTCAGTGGTAGCAGCATGTTCCAACCTCTTCGTGCAACTATCAAAAGTTCCTTTATGATTTGTTACAGATTTTGGATATGTGCCCATTGCAGAAACACCGTTCTCAGTCTTCACAACTTCCACTAGCTTCTCATCTAATTCATCTTTCTCTAGAGAAGTATCATCATTACAATTAATTCTATTACCAAGGCTTGTAACACCAGAAGAATTCAGTGATTCATCTCCACAAAATTTCTGCAAGTTGTCTGGTTGTACACACTCTGGTAGACATGTTTTCTGAGAAATTTTATATGGAACAAACTCAATTCCAACTTTTTGATCAAGATCATATTCCAATGACTTTTGGTATTTAGCAGGTTGATGAACTTTTCCATTTTCAAGAACTTGTTTTTTTGGTTTAAGAACCATGGTTGGACCTACACAGTAATTGCCTCAGACCTCAACAATCGAATACCATAAAACCTAAAAGACTAGAAGGTATTAAGGTTCTGAAACATTAAAGATTAGAAAGTTTAGATTCAAATGTCAACGACTTCCTGGTCTCTAATAGTAATAATATTAAAGATTAGAAAGTTTAGATTCAAATGTCAACGACTTTCCTGGTCTCTAATAGTAATAATATCTTAAGGCACATGGGATTCAAATCTCAGCAAAAGATACCAAATTTTTAATGATTTGTAGACAAATCCTTTTCCTATTTAAATCTATATTGCTATCACTGCTTTGTGACTGTGGTAAGAATGCAAGTCAGTCAAGTAAAGATACATGAGTTGGTCTTTATTCATGCCCCAGTTCATTTATGGGATAAATATGGGCAAGTTGTTCGATTTATACTTTTTCCCATTATGTTATCAAATCCAAGAGAGTAGTCGAATGCGCTTGGAAATCATGGGGCTAGTGAATCACTAGGGAAACTCAAATTTGTATTTTGCTCACATTTGTATTCTGATTTTGCTCACATTTGTATTCTTTGAAATATAAAATGCCAGATATGATTATCAACTGTATTTTTTATGCCAAGCAAGATGTCTTTTAAGTTGTAACTATAAATATACTGTTATAATTCCAGTATGGGATTCTTAATTTCTTATAATATTATATTAGTAAAATATTGTCTATGAAGCTTTTAAATGTGATCCTGTTCTTCTGTCAGGTTGGTTTAACTATTGCTGCATAGATATATGAGCTTGATGCGGAGGCTCCATTCAAAACATCGGACATATTGGACATGCATGCAGTATCAAAGCACTCTGCAACTGTTTGTGCCGATGCCCGTGATCTTATAGAAATTGGAAAACTTCAGTTAGCAGAGGTATGATATTTTTTCAAATTGCAATAGACTGGACCTCTTTGTTAAGAATGCATTTTTAAAATTTTGCATTGAATTTTATTTCCCTTTCCGCAAGTGCATACAGTACATATTTTATGTTTTGAGGTGTAATCCTAGAATCCCTAGGATATTGTATTGAATTTGTGGACATTTTTCCTGTATATTAGGGGAGGCTTAATGAGGCATATGAGTTCTCTGAAGCATTTTCAATTCTCCAACAGGTTTGTATGGCCTTTCTTTGGTGCAATTTTACTAGAATCAATTGCAATATATTTTCTTTCGTCTGTAAGCTAGATATATTTAGTAAACTAGAATTTAAGGTTTCATGTGACATTTTTTTATAAATGCAGGTTTCTAGTCCTATGCATAGAGAGGTGGCAAATTGTTGTCGGTACTTTTCTTTCCTTTTGCCTTTTACTGACCATATAGGAAATGGACTTGTTATTAGTAATGTTTATTGTGATATGGTCTGAGAAGAAAGAGTCATCGTTGTGTGGGATTGAACCCAGGTGATATTATGGATGTTTGAAATTCTCATTAGATGTTATGGTCGCATTACATTTCAAGATAAGATATATCCAAGTGTGATTTACGAAAGGAAAATATTTATTCTGTGGGATACCAAAGATGTCAATGTGCCAATGATTATGCAACACCATTGTACTGAAATATTTGTTGGGATCAGTATCAAATTTGTTGTTTATTGGAAGCATATTGAAACAATATTAGTCTTATTTCTTTACAGAGAATTTTTTACTTTTGAATTCTAGATGTTCTGATCATTAAACTGAGGAAAGATGTAATTAAAAGCAATTCACTCCTAGATTTCATATGTTTTATCTTTTGTTTTGTCTTCTGCATCTAGGGCATCTGTGAATTGTGTATATAATTTTACCAATATATAAAGTGATACCAATGACTTCCATCAATGATTGAAAAGATGTTGCTTATTGCACTGTAGTTATCATAGGGATTCAGTAAGCCTAAGGGCATGTGCAAAATATTCTTGTACATAAAACATACTTGATGAGCATTATAAAAACATATTTCAAGGAAAATTATCTGATCTTTGGGTATGCCTTTTTTAGTTAACAATTCCAGTTAAGCAATGAAGATTAGTTCTGAACATGTTTCAAGGAAAGTTCCAGGCATAATTTCACTGGGATTTCCCCTTAACTAGGGAGCTTCCTATGAAAGATAGAACTTTAGCATCTAGAAATAAATGTCTTCTACTCTTACATATATTCCTAGACTACAACTATTAAAAATGGCCATGTTTATGTGGAGGTTCCTTTGGAGGAAGGAAGAGATGGAAAAGGGTTCTCTCTAGTGGCATGGGATGTTTGCACTCTTCCAGGGGAGAAAAGAGGGGTTACACTAATTGATATTTTCTCTTAGGGAATGTTCTTTCTTTCAAGTGTATTGGAAGGGCCACTACTAGGGAAGCCCCCTAGCAGGTCCTTGTTAGACACCGATTAAAAACAAGTTTCCACATTGGGCATATCAAAGGGACCTTGGTATTTGGGGCATGATGGAGGGTTCTCTTAATTCAATATCATGTTTGTTATTCCCAAAATAAATTGGTAATATTAGGAGGTATTCTTCTACGAGCTAAATAGGAGTGTGAGGGACATGGAAATGAATGTGATCTTGTAGCTGGATTAATCTAGACCTTTCCAGCACCAACAAGGTAGATTGGGTCTACTCCCAAGCTGTGTAGATAAGAGGCTTTCTAAGAGAGATTTCATACATAGGTTAATATACAAGATAGTCAAATCGAATCCATGGTTAGAATGAAGAGGAAACAAATGAGCTCATTGTATTCCAGTTAAGAATCCTACCACTTATTCCTATGTATACATTGTACTTGCATTCAGAGTTAGAATTTGTTTAGAAGCTCATTAGCATAGACATGTGATTGCGAGACCTTTAGAAGCAACTAATTTCCTATGGTAGAAAGAGTTTATCATGAGTGATAACTTTGTTTAGATATAAATTGTTCTAAATTCCAATTAGATGTATTTTTTTCTCAAATCACGTAGAAAACAGTTGCAATATGGTACATTGAAAGGTCGAGTGTGGTTTTGTAGTTCCATTATCATGTTGCTACTATTTACAGTCTCTGTTTTTATTGGAAGTTCCCAATCAACATAAATGCGGTTATGTAGAATGAGAAAAAATGATGCATAGTTTTAAGTGATTTTTTCTTTCAAATTATGCATTATTCCATTTGACTTAAGTCCCAATATTCTGATTTTAGTCAATGTTATTCATTATGACTATGCTTGGCGTGTTAGCTTCTTGCTTTGTGGTATCATATAGGTCTGACATGGCAAGTTGCATTTTTGTTTGGAAACCCCAAGTCTATTGACAGAGCCATGCAATCTAGCAGGTGGGATGAATTGTTAGTAACATATACTTAGTCTCGTTGTTCTGTATTCTACACATGCATAAGGGAAAAACTATGAAAGGTTTATGTAGACCAATGGAAGCCACGTGATTTTGTTTGAGATAGTTGTGCATTTTTGCAATTTTATGTCTTGTTTGCAAGTGCTATCACTGTAATCAATTTTGCTGAAATCTATGTTTTATGTTTTCAAGGCACCACTAGCAACTTGTGTCACAGCTTCAGCTGCAACCTTACATCATTCATTGTCTTCATTTGGTGGACCTATATAACATTCTTCGGGTAATCCATTGCAGGTTCGGATGCACATTTCCTTGCCTTCAACACCACCTTCTTCAATAGTTGGTTCTCAGATCAAGACTCCAACAAAAAGGCCTCTAATTGGACAAAAAAAGCCTTATGAGGTTGTTGGTCTTTCAGTACAACTTCCAAGGTCAATATCAATATAGTTGGGTGTTATTTGTTACTCTGTTCGTGGCCATACATTAGATTCTATTATATTATATCTGGATACACTCATGATGCATGCACTTATTAAATCCATTTAATTCTTAATCTCAAGGAACATTGTCTCCTTTCGTGTTTTGTCTTTTTAGAGGTTTCAATTTTATTCCATAATCATTATCTATTCTATTACATGCAGTAAAAAGCAGAAGACAGCTGGGGGTTTTCTAGATCAAAGCATTGACCAACTTAATGATGTTAATGCTGTTAGTGGAGTGAACCTAAGGGTAATGTGTAGTTCTAAACAACAGCTGATATGTATATTGCATTGGTTGGATTGACTTAATGTCCTCATGAAATCTTGGAAAGCTTGATGGCCAACTTAAATACAGTTTACATGTCAATTTTTTTTGAATTTGACAATACTATGGTTTCTTTGCTCTCGTCCAGGAAGAGGAGGAACACTTATTTGCTGGGACGAAAGAAGAAAACCATGATACAGAGGCAATGAGAAGGGTTGTGCAAGAGGATTAGGATAGAATATTCTTACAAAAGGGACCACTGCGTGCCAAATTAGCTGGAATCAGTTACATTTCTTCTTATCTTTTTCCTAATTAGTTGGAAAACGTGATGGTTATTGCATACATATCTCTTAATGATTGTAGCCTCATTCATTGAAACACTCTTAAATGCATCTGTTTTTAAATTGTTGTGCCTTAGGCCCTTATGCTATCCCATCATGCATAAAATTAAAAGATGTTTTAGTATATTCCAAATAATCTTCATTATCTATGGTAGTGGCAAAGTGTGGTATAAAAAATGTAAGCAGTGACTCCGAGCGTTGCTTATCACTGGTAAGAAATTCTTTTTGAATTATTTTTGTGGTGTTGACTTATTGTATGTTATTTTATGTTTGATTCATACATCAGTTTTGCAGTGCGTTGAAGAACATTATGAACCATGGTGGGCCACTTGATCAAACTGTCTAAACAGGTGATTTCCTTGGATCAATCCTTAGTTGGGAAACTTGCAACTAAACCCCTATTCTTCCTAATTGTGATCGGGTTTTCACAGGGAGTTGATCTTGAGAAGGTCAACCACAAAGTTACCATTACAACTGATGTATGGCGTCAAATTCAACTAATGAATAAAAAAGCAAAGGAGGATTGGGAGAAGAAGCAAGCAGATGAGGCAGGAAAACTCTGAAAGCTGAATGAGGCAAGTGCCTTCATGTTCATATGTGGCATAGAGAACTGTTCATTTTTATTTCAGATATTTCCTTCTATCTACTGAAGGATTAGGCTATTAGAATACCTTAACATGCATAGGATTCCTAGAAATTGTTGCCATTGTTTTCTCACTAATTTGTTGAATTGTGGGATGTATCAATAGGTTTGTTTGCATGTTTGTATATTTATTTATTAGGTTTTGATGTTCATTGGTTGCAGGAGAGGAAGCAAAATGGATATGTGTTTTCCCTACTCACCCAGTAAATTTGGATGCAAAATGCGAGGGAAAATAAAGGTTTTGCACCTGAAGCTTTGCCAACACATATGGCTAGTCGAATTGATGGTATGTACATGTTGAAGATTTTCTTGACACTATAAAAACCAGATTACAATGACAAAGCATATTGTGTTCTTTGAAGATTGTTATATGATACTACTACAAAGTGCAAATAATTTAAAAGCCAATATTTAACAACTTAAGTCACGTCTGTTGGGTGCATGGTTGTCTTTTCAAAAACATGATCAAATTGTAGATGCTGCAAACTCTACCTTTGTTTCTATTTTTGTTGAAGATGTTAAAAGCATTGTTGTTCATCATAACTTAACATCAATGCTTCTGTATTCATCTTCGTATGGGCTACTCATAAACAAGGAAACTTCAGAGATAATTGAGGTGCCCATTAACATCTTTCAGACAAGCATGAAAGATGACACCAATTGTGTGACTGACTTCTAGTCACTGTCTTAGGACTTGACACCATCATCAGGCACTGGGAATTCTAGCCTAGCTATGTTCATGAGAAATAAAATGTCCAATTTGACATAGGTCGTCATTGCAGTCTAACAAATGCAGATGCCCAAGATTATAAAAAGACAATGGGAGCAAATGCAGATTCCCAAGATCAGGAAAAGACAATTGTGATTCTTGATTTGGTACCACTTGGATAGAGGTATGTGACCCTTTTCCAGAATTTGGCAAGATGGTATTAACTGTTGGAAATTTTATTCTCATATCAATCCATAAGGAATTATATTTAAGGGTGCTAGCTCAATAGTAGAGCACCTGCCTTATAGGCAAGAGGTTGGTGGTTCGATTCCTTCGTGCCCTATTTATATTCTAAAACCACTAAAAAGAGATAAATGACTAAAATGACCAAAATTTGAATATAAATGACCACCAGTAGAACATGAGAGATAAGTGACCAAAAAAATGACCAAAATATGCATATAAATGACCACTTTTGAGTTGGCGATCGCTGGTAGCAAATTAGCGGTCATTTATCATGTGACAAGAAATTAATTGTGACAATTAATGACCAAATATATTACCAAATTAATAACCAAATATATGACCACAAAATAAGCTATAAATGACCAAGCTAAATATGACCACATTTTTGGTCGCATGATATATGGCCACTAATTTGCTACCAGTGGTCACCAACTCAAAAATGGTAATTTATATGCGGATTTTGGTCTTTTTTTGGTCACTTATCTCTCATTTTGTACTAGTGCACCGTCAAATATTTTACCTTGCACATATCAAGATTTATCTGCCATCATGAAAGAAATTGGAATGTAGTATGAAACAATTCATGCATGCCCCGATGACTGTAGTGAACATATCCGTTCACTAAGTTAATAGTCGAATCCGACTCTCATATTGGATAATAAGTAAGAATAATATATTTGATGATAGGATAAAAGATGATATGTTACAATGATGGCCCTTCCTTAAATATGGCTCGGGCATTTGATGTTGAGGAGACACCTCATTTCATAACCTAACTTTAGTTAGCCTAATTATTAATTATTTAATTATTATCTTATTTTATGTTCATAGCATTGCCACTCTCTTAGAAAGGCTTTGTCCTCAAAGCCTTATAATGTTTATCCATCATTTTATGTGGTGTCATAGATGACAAAACATGTCGATATGAATTGCTAAGAGTCGAACATAACTTCTGATATGTCTACAGATCAATCCATCCCAAATTGATTTGTTGTGGACTGATGGGATTCTTTATTGATGTGTCGTCAGGAGATTTGATCACATTAGTACCATTATCTTTCGACATTTCCCACTTTTTTAAATATCGGTTTTTATGGTTGGGGTGTCGATAGGGAACTTTCACGATATCATTTTCGTTTACGAATGTCGCCTTTAGAGCATTGATCTGAGTTGGAAGTTGTATTTTCGTCTCTTGAGGATTTAAGTTTTTGTTTTGTATCTTTTCCAACTTGTTTTCTAACTGCCTGTTATCATTTTGAAACTTCTTAATCAATTCGACTTGCGATTTTCTGTCATCTTCAGATGTCTTAAGTTGTTCCTTAAGATCTTCATTATGACTTCTGATACAACTATTTTCTTCTTGCTTGTCTAGAAGTTGCCCTTCAATGTCGTCCATAGATTGTTCTATCTTCCGGCTATTTTTCAACTTCTCAATTTTTGTGACTAGTATCTTGTTATGACTTCTTAGTCTAAAAATTTCTTCAGCATTGTTGGATAATGCTTTATTACTCTTCGCGATCTTTGACTTATGTGTCTTATTAGAGTCGTCATTTTGTTGTTGAAGAACTTTTATCTGTTGTTGACACTGGCTGACCTCTGATTCTTGACTTTCTAATTTATGTCGTAACTGCATTAGTTCTTCATCTTTGTCGCTATCAATTTTGTTCAAGCGTATTATTTCTACTTCGTAATTATTTATTTCCTTCTTTATATCTTGATTTCCTAACCTCTGATTGAATTTATTTTTGGATTTTAATTCATCAATTTGCGCATACAATTTTTCTATACGCCTTTCCTCGTCAGAGATTTTTATTTTATTGTACCTTTCTTGTAATTCAATTCTTATTTCTGAACTGTTATTTATGTCGCGCAATTCTTCATTGTCTTTTCGATAACGTTTTAACGTGGCTTCTAATTTTTCTCGCAAATCGTCTTCCATGGTTTCTATCTTCTTCAACGGTGGAATGATCTTCTTGACAAGCCTTCTTTGGATTGAATTTGCTTTGTTTCTCCAAACAATTCTTATTTCAAAAGAATTGATTTTTTTTTTCTTTCTTATAACAATAATTATTATTAAAAATTTAATAATAATATTATTATTAATATTTTGTTTTTGAAATATGATCTAGTATAATAATAAAAAAATATTATTATTATTATTTTAAATCAAATACTTAAACTATTATAATAATATATTATAATAATTTTAATATATGCGTTTTTTTTTATGGTGGGTGTGAAGGCCGTGGGGATGGAGAGCGGCCGCGATGGAGATGGCAGGTGGGAGGGCGATGTAGGCAGAGGTGGTGGCAGGTGCAGCAAGAGGAGAGGAGGTATGGGGGCTGTGAATGAAGGAGAGAGCAGTGAGGAGTAGCAGCGGTGTTAGGGGTTGGAGGTTGCAGGGTACGGAGGGGAGAGGAATCGCATGGACACAGGAAAAGGGAACAGTGTGGAGCGCGGGGAGGGAGAGGTGCTGGCAGTGGAGGAGGGAGTTGGTAGAGGGGATCATCCAGGGAGGATGAGATGATGGAGGGTAAGGAGGTGCGTAATGGAGATATGAGAGGGTGCACGAAATGAGGTGGAGGATTCAAAGGACATGAGTGGAGAGTGAGGGAAACTGACACGGGTTTGAGGGAGCAGGTGTATGGTAGCGAGGAGCATGAGAGATCAAAGGGAGAGCGCAGAGGAGATTGAAGGGGGAGCAACGGGGTGGCTGCGAGGGATGATAGGAGTGCGGAGGATGGAGGGGAGGGAGCGGGGGTGGTTGGCAGAGATGGAGAGTGGGTGCAGGACTGTGGAGGGGGAGCGTGTAGGTGGCGGGAGTGGAGAGTGGAAGGAGGGAGCCGAGCATGGGGAAGGAGCGTGCAGGAGGGAGCCGAGCTTGGGGAAGGAGCATGTAGGTGGCGGGAGTGGAGGAAGAGCAGGTGGAGGTGTAGGGCGGCACTAGTTCTAGAGGCAATGATGGCTTGCGTGGAGGTGAATGTGAGTGTGCAGCTTGGGGGAAGGTGAGTAAGGAGTGCAGGTGCGTGATGGGAAGATAGGTGTATGTGGAGATGGAGAATGAAGGTGGGAGAGATGAGCAATGGCGGTTGTGGTAGAATTGGAGTAGTGTGAGTGGGATGATGTGAGCAGTTGATGAGCCGAAGTAAGTTGAATGCAACGGAATGGAGGAATGAGCCGAGTCTGAGCTTTACCTAAGGAGGAGTGACTCCGCTCTGATTTTGAGCTGAATCCGAGCTTAGGTCGAAGGAGCCGAATCCAGCTCTGATACCAATGCTATATCCGTGTCCGAATATACTCAGTGATCATTCAAGCGAATAATCCTCCAATGGAAAATAACTCCATTTGATAAAATAATAATATATAATCGATAATGGATGATTAATAATTACAATGAGGCTCACTTTTATAGGCTTGAGCGTGTATAGTGAAGGGTTACACCCTTTCACTTAATAACTAATAACTTTAATTAACATACATACAATATTCATAGCATTGCCACTCTCTTAGAAAGGCTTTGTCCTCAAAGCCTTATAATTTTGTTGCATTGTTCTTTGCGATGCCATGGCTGATGGTAATCCATAAATTGCGCTATGTTTTTGCACCTGAACAGTCATTGCAAACGTGGAATAATGGGAATATAGCGAAGAACCTTATGAGACACATTTTTTGTTACTTGATCTGTTCTATGTCTATTGATATGACATTCCAGACATTTTGTTGAAAATTCATGCTGATTATAATATATAACATGGTCATTGCTATGAATATTATATGTATGGACATAAAATTCAATTCTTGCTATGAACATAAAGAATATCATAACAAAGAAAGGTGATTTTGCGGGGGTGAAAACGCATGATTGGCATGTCTTCATGAAGGTAACTATTATGGTATGCATATAATTATTTTTTTTTCTATTCCAATGAATATTGTTGGTATTTTTTGTCTACTCTTTGTTTAAAAAATGAAACAATTTGTATATTTTTACATTATGTTCTACCTCTCTCTCTCTCTCTCTCTCTCTCTCTCTCGGACAACTTCAACAACAATGTCAAACAAGTAATATATAATCTTGGGAAATACATGAGGTAAGTAGCGATTTTTTGCATGCGCTTAGTGTTTGTTTAATTCATCGTAGAACTTATATTTGATTTTTGTGCACTAATTCATGTTATGTAATATAATGTTTTTTTGTTAAATCTCTTGATTGGATTGCGTCACTTGTAGATGGTTGTCATCTAAAGAAATCCATAAAGAAGATATAAAGTATTGGAGGAGAGAAATTCCTCATCTCATGTGTGAAATGCATAATCATCTACCTTCATCATTTTTCAATGAACAGGAACACTACTTCATACACCAAGTTGAGGATATTGAATTGTGTGGACCTGTGCACTCAAGGTCCATGTGGATGGTTGAGAGGCACTTGAAATTTATGAAGGGTTTGGTTAGACAAAGAGCACATGCGGAGGGTTCTATGATGGAGGGATAAATGGTATACCAAAACATGTTGTATATTAGTGAATATCTTCTTAAATTAGCATCAAAGCTCAATTTACGTCGCATTTGTGATCCAGACTCCAATAACAATTTCGAAGGGGAGTACCCGAAGGGGAAAGGTAGATCGAGGAAGGTGAAAGGTAATATAACACATTTGACTGTTGATTTTTATGTATATATATCATACACATTCTATTTTTATATTCAATATATTGCATCAATTTAGAGTGCAATATACTTTGTTAATTGAATATACATTTGTATTGAATTTTAATTTTATTGTCATCAAACAGTTGGTCGAGAGTGGGATGCACTTCATTTATACATCGCAAACAATCTTGACTGGATGAAGGTATGGATTGAACGATGTGAACAATCTGGTCATGGAATATCATGGGAAGGTGTGGCTTCATTGGATAAAGCAGCACATCGCAATGGAGATACCAATCTAACACAAAGGGAAATCGATTTAGCATATATTGGTTTAAAAGATAAGCAGGCAAGCATATTAATCAACCATGCTATTTATTTATTTTGCAAACTTATTGTCAATGTACACGTTGATTTTTTTCCCTATATGGCATTATAAACATGCACTTAATCATAAATATTGGATCATTATGTAATCTTTTCTTGTATGGCTTGTTGTAGATAAAACACCATAAGGCTATGTGGTGCAATGGTTGTAGATATCGCATTAAAAAGTTGGATGAAACGAAGAAAACATCAGATTGTGGGATATTTGCAGTTTTTGAGGTGACCAATGTTTCCTTCAGAAGTGACAGACATCCAAAACTCTCTTGAAATCGATACTATGGGTATCTAGAAGATATTCTTCAGTGTGACTTTAACTCCTTCAAGGTATTTATGTTCGTTTCCAAATGGTATAAGTTATGATTGAATCAATGTGATCCCGATAAAACAATTATTGAACATGAAAATGGATTTACCATGGTAAATGCAAGGTTGTTTGAGCCAGGAACAGAGCCCTACGTTCTTCCAACCCAATGTGAACAGGTATTTTACTCTGAGGTTCCAGGTAAAGTGGGTTGGTCATTTGTTGTGAAACACATTTAACCATGTGTATATCAACCATGACCACACATTTAAAAGTGGTTGATATTCGTCGATCAAAAAATATCAACCACGTTTAAAAATGTGGTTGTTGCTAGTAGACAGTCGGCCCAGCGAAGAAATAGCTAAATTAAAAAATTAATAAAAATGTTATTTGAAAATAAAAATGAAAAGAAATACATATTAAGTTAAAAAAATTAAATAAAAATATTACAACATATTAAAAATTAAATTAAATAAATTAAACTAACTAAAAAGAAATTAAATTAATTTAAATTAAATAAAAATATTAAAACATATTAAAAATTAAATTAAATAAAAATATTAAAACATATTAAAAATTAAATTAAATAAAAATATTAAAACATATTAAAATTTAAATTTAAATTAAATTTATTATATTATATTATATTGTATTAATTAATTAAATTAAATTAAATTAAAAATATTAAAACATACTAAAAATTAAATTAAAATAAATTCAACTCAACTAAATTAATTTAAATTAACTTAAATTAAAATATTAAAACATATTAAATTAAATTAAAGCATCTTAAAAATTAAATTAAATAAAAATATTAAAACATATTAAAAATTAAATTAATTAATTAAATTAAATTAAATTAAATTGTATAGATTAATTAAATTAAAATAATTTAATTTAATTAATTAATTTAATTTAATTTAATTAATTAATTAATTTAATTATTTATTTATTTATTTATTTATTTATTTATTTATTTTATTTTATTTAATTAATTAATTTAGTTGGATAACCATGGCTATTGGTGGTTTACTATGGTTGTTCATGGTTGACCATCATTCTTCATGGTTGACGATGATGGTCCATGGTTGGCTATGGTTAACTATGGTTATTCAAGGTTTATTATGGTTGATCATTGTTGACTATGGTTATTTATGGTTGAATATGGTGAATGATGGATGACCATGCTTGACTATGGTTGACCCTATGGATGACAATGATAGACCCTTTGGTTGAATATTGTTGACTATTATTAGCCAACTATGATTGACCTTAGTTTAATATGGTTGACTATGGTTGACCATAGTTGGTCAACCATGGTTGTTAATGCCAAGATATGGTTGTTCATGGACCACCATGGTTTCTCATGTTTGACCACAGTTGATTATAGTCGACCATGGTTATTCATGGTTGACCACGGTTGACAATTGTTAGTTTTTCAGAAATTTCAATCTGATATAGGATCTTAACTAAGAGAATAACATGTACAACATATCTACAGCATATCAATCATGGACACAATAATGCAAGCACACAAGAGACACAGAGTTTCACCGAGGAAAACCAAGAAGGTGAAAAACCCCGCAACTTCCTCAGAGATAGATAGAGCAATGATACAACCCAAGCATAAGAGATATACTCCTAGCAGCAGCTTCTCCTCCTCCACTAGTGCGCCACTCTCCAATGAGTGTAAGAGTGAGAAAGTGAATGATCAAATAGAGTGCCTCCCGCACTCTATTTATACTTGACTTGGCTTGCCTAATAACCTTTACTAGGTCGGCCTTAACTTAACCACATAACATAATGCTGACAGGGCCGACCCCCAATAAGGTGGTCTAATAACCCTTTAACCCACGTGACTTATACATGGTCGACCCCAACAAGGTGGTCTAATAACCCATCAAGTATAAGTTACGACACTTACAATATAAATGACGACACTTCCGTATCGAGGACTAATAACATCTCTATAGGAATATAAACACTTCCGTATAGAGGAATAATAACATCTCTATAAGAATACAATATACATATATGAAATACATTCCGAAGTTACAAATACATCAACACTCCCTCTTAACTAGGAAGGTATTTCTTGACACAGGTCTTCTAGCACAAGTCTTTTTCTCTGGATCATCATCACTGTATCATCATCATCGAATCATCGTCATCGTCACTGTTGCTGCTATCTCAATCAATCTCTGGACTACTCGTCTACAGAGCCAGCCCTTTTTTATGCTGGATATAGGCCCACCACCTGCAGGTCTTCATCATCACTAGACATACTGTGGAATCCTCGGGACTTATTACGTGCATCACAATGCCTCAAAAGAGTATCCCAGGACCATTTATGTGTCCAAGCACGACTGGCAAGATCTCCCAGGTCCACTTACATGTGACTGTCACAAAACCTTAAAAGAGTGTTTAACATAGCAAGAACTCTAAAGAGAATCTAAGGCCTTTTACGTGACTATCACAACCTATCTGGATCTCCAAGACGTATTACATGTGACCCCCACCACAAAACCTTAAAAGATTGTCTTGACTAGCAAGAACTCTAAAGAGCATCTGAGGCCTTTTACGTGACTAGCACAACCTGTCTGGATCTCCAAGACATATTACATGTGGTCATGGCAATGCCTCGAAAGAGAATCCCAGGACTTATTACGGGCACACAACCCAACCTATCGGATCTCCCAGGTCTACTTATATGCCATAGGACAATGCCTCGAAAGAGCATCCCAGGACTTATTACAGGGACATAGCCCAACCTATCAGATCTCCCAGGTCTACTTATATGTCCTCCCAGAGCAATGCCTCGAAAGAGAATCCCAATACTTATTACGGGCACGTGGCCCAACCTATCGGATCTCCCAGGTCTACTTATATGCTCATCTGCACAACCTATCCACGACCACAGAGTATCAACCTGATACTCACCATACATCGTCCTGATGTACATGATCATCCTGATCATCATCATAGCATCATCCTGATGCATATCATCCAGAGTATCATCCTGATACACATGATCATCCTGATCACCATCACTGCATCATCCTGATGCATGTCATCCAGAGCATCGTCCTGATACTCATCACATATGATCATCCTAATCATCATCCTGATGCATGTCATCCAGAGAATCGTCCTGATACTCATCACATATGATCATCTTGATCATCATCATATCATCATCCTGATGTATATCATCTGGAGCAACATCCTGAAGCTCATCATCCATGATCATCCTAATCATACAATGCATCCACCTGATGCATACCAAGTATCTACCTAATACATATCATTATACATGATCTACCTGATCATACAATGTATCCACCTGATACATATCATCATACATGATCTACCTAATCATACAATGTATCCACCTGATACATATCAAATCCATGATCCAAATGATCATATCAAGCATCCAATATGATGCATACATAAATACATGATCCAACTTATCATATCAACCATCCAACATGATGCATATACATATACATGATCCAACTAATCATAACAAACATCCAACATGATGCATATAACAAGCAGTAACTGGAGCATCATCCTAATGCTCATCATCTAGCGCTTACATCCACAGCCATGGGAAGGATCCTCCTCTCACCATGCTTGGAATGGCTCCTGCAAATGTGTCCATCACTTCTTCCTTGAAGTGTCGTCAATCTGAAGAACACCAAGCCTCTCTCTGAAGTACTCAAACTTCACTCTGGCTAATGGTTTCGTCAACACATCTGCAACCTGCTCATCCGTCGCAACATACAAGAGCTTTACTGCTCCTCTCTGCACCATATCCCTGATATAGTGATATTTGATCTCAATGTGCTTCGACCTGTAATGGAACACCGGGTTCTTAGACAGCTTTACACAACTCTGGTTGTCACAAAATATACCAGTAGCCTCCAACGGGAGATCAAATAACTCAGACATTAGCTTCCAAAGCAATACCTCCTCACAACTAGCCAAACAAGCTGCAACATACTCTGCTTCGGCTGTACTCAGTGCTACGCAGAACTGCTTCCTGCTAAAACAAGAGATCACACCTGATCCCATACTGAAGCAACACCCAGAAGTGCTCTTCCTATCTACAGCACTGCATGCCCAATCTGAATCAACATAATCCTGTAGGTTAAACTTTTGATTCGCATCATACTTGAGCCCATAATCAATTGTACCCCTCAGGCACCTCAGAATATGCTTTACAGCAACCAAGTGAACACCTCTCGGATCCGTCAAGAACTGGCTCAATGTATTCACCGCAAAGCAAATATCTGGTCTCATGTTCGTCAAGTACATCAAGGACCCAATCATCTGACGATACATAGTGACATCAACTGGCTCAGATGAAGCATCACACAGAAGCTTCAGGTTCGATGCAATAGGTGTGGCCATGGCCTTGCAGTCCATCATCCCAAACCTCTTCAGGATCTCTACTACATACTTCCCTTGTCCAAGGAAGATCCCATCTGCACTCTGCCACACCTCCATGCCTAGAAAATAGTGCATCATCCCCAAGTCCTTCATCTCAAACTCGACAACAAGATTCCTCTTGGTGTCGGCAATCAACCCATCCTCACCTGTAACAAACAGGTCATCCACATACAAAAGTAGTATCATAGGATTGCCTGCCTCAACCTTGTAGTAAAGGTTGGAATCTGCTTTACTCTTGGTAAATCCCAAACTGTATAGAAAGTTGTCTATCCTACCATACCAAGTCCTAGGAGCTTGCTTCAAGCCATACAATGCTTTCTTCAATCTGCACACATATGACTCCATGTCATGTGTCTCAAAACCAAGTGGCTGCTCCACATACACTTCCTCTTCGACTACACCATTCAAGAAAGCTATCTTGACATCCATCTAGTGTATATTCCATTTCATAACTAGAGCAAGAGCAAGTACTGATCTAATGGAAGTGTATCTGGCTATAGGAGCAAAATTCTCTTCATAGTCTATCCCCTCTTTCTGAAAGAAGCCACGAGCTACAAACCTTGCTTTGTATTTTTTCTATGCTACCATCTGCAACATGCTTGATATTATAGATCCACTTGGAAGTCACAACAGACTTCCCTTCAAGTCTTGGGACTGTATCCCAAACATCATTCTTCATGATTGACTGGTATTCCTCGATCATGGCATTCTTCCCGGATCCTGGGAACTTCAATATCTTCAATATCTTCAATAGATAACTTTGTTGCTGAAAAAATGTTGTAGTCCTTCTTTTGTAGGTGATGGTCTACGATCTTTCCTACAAAACAAGTTAAATTGCATGATTAGAAACATCTCATAGTTTTCAGAACAAATTCTTACACATAAGGAAATATGTCATACAGTCATGCAATTATCTTAGCCAATGCTTCAATACAACATTTATCCATATCCCGTAACTTTCTAGATGCCTTCCAATCTCTACCAGAACATTGTTAAGAGTGTGCACAACTCCCAACACGTCAGCAAAGAGGTTTCATTCTAGATAAGTAGCAATGGAATGTTGTACAGTGCCATAGGCCACTTACCCATCACATGCATATTAGTAGTATACTGTTCATTAATGCAATTATTCTAATATGCATAATACACACCCTAAGTCTAGGAACATAAGCATATACATCATTGAACAATATTATTTAAACAAACAAATATGCAAGAAATGACAATTCAAATACTTATCTTTGTTTCGTTGTAGGGTGGACTCCCTCTCAATATTTGCTTCCTTGTAGGAACTACTGGAGTGTGCTCCCTCTTGATCTTTGCTTTCTGGATTACCTATCCTTGAACTTATATCCATCCTCGATCACTATGCATACTTACTGGTATCATCATTGTGTTATCCTCGAGGTCTCATACATACATTCATTAGTATAATCTCAATGCTATCAAAAACATTATGATTCTAAGTAATCTTAGACATGTATGGTCAAGATCATTTCAAACACAAATAATAAACATTAGTATTCAAGGTTTCAAGGAATACTTCTTTTACTCATGCATATTCTTTATTTGACCAAAGGACTTTTCTGATTAGTCATATCATTAATCAAGGTAAGAGACATAATATGCATAAACCCTTGATTACTTAAATTTCTAACTTCATAAATAATCATTATCAATCATGCCATGTATACTTATATAAGAGATCCTAACACAAGGTAGGATTCTAACTTGATATAGGAAAAACATACATGGATTAGCATGCTAGCTAGTTATGTCTAACATACCCACATAATGTCTTCTTGTTCTTCTTCAATGACTTGTGCTAGTAACCTACATATCTCATAGGTTAACCATTATAGAACCAAGTTATACATACCTCATAAGTAGATCTTCTATGTGATCCATGACAATGGATGGATCTTTGTCTTCATGTCACCATGGTCATATGTTCTTGAACTAGAACATGATTTGTCTTTCTTGATGTACCTTTCATGTTAGCGGACAACATCAACCTCATACAACACCACAATGCATTAGTACAATCATAAGTGGCAAAACCCTAATCAATGAATATCTGCATTCATAATTTTATTAAGGTGATACGACAAGTCTAAAGTTAATCAAGATTGTACTAACCTTAATGAAGACAAACATACCATAAACTTAATCATGAGCAAATCTTGAAACATACCTGAATAAGTCATACCTGTCGAGATTGTTTGTAATATTCTTATGTGAGGCCTTAGCCTCATCTCTCTCTGAAACAGGAACTTCTTCACTTATGCAGGTGACCAATCCATTCTCTTCTAGGATTAACCCAATCCACTTGATTTGCAGAAACTGGATCTGGAGCTGGATTAGGGTTTGTCAGGGAAACCCTAAAATTTCAAACTTCTGAAAGGATAGAAAGATGCGCTGTAACATCCCGACATTTTCATAAAATTTTAAAAAAAAATTAAATCGCCAAAAAAAGGGCTAATATTGTAAAATGCAAAAATAATAATAATCAATATTTAGTAATTAATAAAAGTGTCGCTTGGTAGGAACAATTTAATGGTTGTGTCTTTTGTCTTTTAATGACGTCATGAAAATCAATTGATGATGATGTACTTTATTCATATGCTAGAATGATTGAAAATTTATGATGCATTGGAAAATAGAATTCTTTTGACAAGTGTTGACAGTTTAACTTTTCTGGATGATGATGAAAGGGGTCCCACGAGGTGCCCCGAGGCTTACTTAGCTACTCCGCTAAAGAATTGCACTCGTCCTTCATGTGCAGATTCGCAGGTAAGAAATAGCGATAAAATTCAAGGAGTTTAATAACCGTGATAGAAGTTGAAACTACTTATGAATTTCGATGCTACAAGTATGATCTCCTTCCAATTCTGTAAGATGAACCTATCTCTCTCAAGACTGCAGATAACGTCTATTTCAAGGTGTGTTTGTTGTGAATGTTTCCATTAAGTGTTGGTGAATTTAGGTAAGGTCATTCCATGAATGCCTTGCGGCTGTTAAGTAATTCTTTTTATAATAATGACGGTGGCAGGTTGATGACAAGGACGCATGGTCTTAAGTCATACTATCGAGAGATTGACAAAATGGTTCTAAACTCTATTGCCTGGGCAATTAAAATGGTGACGCTTTAAGTATTAATACCCTACCATGCAATGTGTGCGATGGGTCCTTGGGTGGCAACCATACCCTAGCGGTGTGTTTATATAACTTAAGGTGTGGACGAGCTTTATGAACCCTACAATGATCCCTATAGTGAACTATATAAAAGACTTTATGTGAAGGGCGGAGTCAAACCATGGCCTATGATTGCTCGCGACCTTAGTGGATATTCATATGCTATGAATATGTTTCGAATTGATTATATGGATCGTATGAGACCTTGGTTATATGCTATCGGATATCATTATACCTTGATAATATTTACATGTTACAGCTTTTAACATTGATTCGTATGGGTTGGCAGGTGGAATGATGTCCCTGCAAAAGCCTGCATACGAATCGAGGGTGTAATAAATGGTTTGGTTTGCAATTATTGTGCCTGGCCACTATGTTAGGGATAGTGTTTGGAAAATGTTGAGTTGTAACGTCCTCCTGCCTTGCTATCAACCGATATGGAAACTTCATGGCTTGGGTGGTAGATGAGCTATTAATGCTACTCCTGCCACCTTCCATCGTGGCTTGATGAGGATGGATCTCCGTCGTTGATCGTTGTGTATTGGGATGAGATGAACCCTTGCATAACTTATGGATTCTTTGTAATGTTTCTTGGTCATTTGTTCGGTGGTAGGGTTTGGGAGGTGAGGCCAACCGACCGAGAGGCAGTTAGGGTTTGCTGGTTTTTCTAGCCTCCCTCGGGCTCGATCCTAAGACCGGTAGAAATCCTGGGTTTGCGAGTAAAAGTTATCCGTGGAAGCCAAGTCTGGAACGATGGTGTGGTAATCTACAGGGGGGATGAGTGCATCTACGTTGTCGTAGCTTGCAAGTCTAGGTTTTTCAATTGAGTTGGAAGTTTTTGGGAGGTATCCCTCATCGTGGTCTTCGAACTGGGTGCATCTCCTTCATAGTGGATGGATGTTGGCTACGTCGAAAACTCTGTCACAACTCAGGTAATGTAACATTGCAAAGGTTTTCCTACTATTCTTGGTTGCATGTGTTTCTACCTCATGATCTGATGCTTAACTTGTTGTATGGTTGTTAGCAAGTAACCCTCAGCAAATCCACAGGGTGCCGGAATAGTTGTAGGGGAAGAGAACTTAAGCGAACCCACCGATAAGCTTCGATGGTATCCCTCCTTAGTGGTTCTCCTAGAATCAGACTTGATGAGCAAGTGCTGGTAGCATGCCTTCGCGGGAGTGGCTTTGTCTCGCCTGCAGCATTTGGGCAACCTTCAGTTTTGAGTTTTGTTGATAGAATAGGTGATGTAAATGTTTAAAATATGTGGCCGGCCATTCCTGGGCTTGGCGATTTTAGCAGGGTTGAACCCTTGTGTTTGCAAATCGTCTTGCATCTTTCCGTTTACATCTTAACATTTTGAGTACTTGTGGGTTGATGCATGAGGAGATACGTTGACAGTAACTTATTTTCAGTATTTGTTGTGTGTATAAATGGCGTGGGGTTTTGAAAGGAACCTCTAGCAAAAGATAGTGGCAACCGTAGGGTGTAACTACTGTTATTTTAAATGGAAACGATAATATTTCAGGGTTTAATGGCTATGTTTCGTGAATTGGTCTTCTCGTTTTTGTATCTATATCTAAAAGCCGTTTAAGATATTTTGGGTTTTATGTCTGCGTATAATGTTTTTCGATCCTCCCATTCTTGAACTCAGATCCAAGGATCGAAAGGCATGTTTTCAGTTGTTTACTTAAAATGTGGCTATACGCCGAGAAATAGAAAGGATGTGATTTTGTTTGGAAAGCATAAGTGATAACGTTAAACCCTAGCTGTCGATGTGAATGAAATCTACATGTCTATATTGATGTTTTAAAGGAATAAGAAAAACAACTCTTGATTCTGCAATTAAAGTGTCTATGGTAATGAAACCTTTGATTTGGAAACTGTTTAAATGTTTATAAATAATAATGTATTGAAAACTTGTTGACCCCAGCTAGGGTGTAGAGATATTACAATTTAATCTGTCAATTTAATAAAGCTATGTTTGCCCTAGCTATTAATAACTTGGTATTCTGTGATGTAAGTTTTATCACATGCAATTGATAGTTTAGGAAAACAAAGATAATAACAGTGCAATCGTCAGATAATTTGATTGCTTATGAATATGCAGTTTTTCTATTCTAGCTATTTATTCCTGTATTCGTCCATTTTGGGCCTCTGATGGAAGGATAAAATAACACAGTAGCTTTCTTTCTGTTTGTACAATATAATACAGTGAAGACAATATTCGTATACAATCAATCAGATTCTAAAACAATAAGAAGATAGAAAATGGGAATATGGTTAGACAGAATGCAAGCTATTGTTTTCTTTGAAATAATAAATAAAGATCGGTAACTCTAGTTGTTAACATAATGATCACCTTCAGAAATAAGAAAAGAACCTACTGCTATAATTAGTTTCTGTTAAGTTGTTTCAGCATACAGAATTGGATAGTAAAACAATACATGCATAGATCTAATCTACAGCTGCTAAAATATAAGATGCATGATAACATAGTCTGTGCATGGGTGGTCTTTGGTTTAGATATTTAGATGCATGCTAGGTTTCACTTTTAGCTGGGGAGATTTAATGCTACCTCTCTGTACTGGAGTACGATGCAGCTCCATGCATGGGGAAAAATGCAGAGGAGTTATTTTTTCAGTTCAGCAAATCTAAATTAATTAGGATCTGATATTTTCTACTATTTATATATCCAACCTTACAGGCTTAGTAATTCCATGGGATCAGCACCAGCACCTCTGGTCTGTCCTTCTCATAACATTTGCAGACTTACACTTGCACTCTCCACAGCCTCCCCTATTCGAATCTCTCAGCCATCACCTAATGAGCATGAGGAATGTTTATGCAAAAAACATTGTAAGAGCTGCCTGCTCAATTCGAATTGTCTTTTATAGGCTGCCTAGGTCTTTGGTAATTAATTGGTCATTAGTGAGATACCTGCTCACCTCTCTCCACCTGGAGAGGGAAATGCCACAAAATTAGGGGGAGTTGTCCCATACCAACAGCTAATGGTAGAGTGCAAATGCTGCCATCTATCCCAATCCTTCCAGCAGCTTCCATTCCTCCTAGTGGGCCAGTGGATACTCTTGTAACAGCTTTCTTGAGTGTTTGTCTCCCATTTTCATTTATTAAATAATAATAATGAGTCATTACATTCAATTTTGACCTACTTGGTCATAATTACAAACTTGTAATTATAATTTAACACAAAGTATTTTTTTTGTAAAAAGAATAATAGTAGAAAATAATTATTCTCAAAAATTGGGTAGGTGACATACACCCCCCCTTAAGCCTCAACATCGTCCTCGATGTTGCTTTATTCACTCATTGAGTGTTCTTGGAACAGAGTTGGGTATGCAGCCCGCATACTACTCTCCAACTCCCAGGTAGCCTCTGCTGGGCTATAGTGCTTCCATTGCACTTTTACTTGGCCAACCGTGCAGTTCCGGAGTAGAGTTTCTTTCCTTGCGAGAATACAGTCTGGTTCCACCGGAAAATCGCCGCCTTGTTCCACCTGAACATTATTCCAATTTACAACATGTGTAGGATCATGCACATATTTCTTTAAAAATGAAATGTGAAAAACATTATGGACTTTGAGGTTTGAAGGTAGGGCTAATTGATTTGCACAGGTCAGGATTTGGAAAGGACCACAATACCTGGGTGCCAGTTTGGAATAGCTTCCCAATTTTAAGGAGCTCTTTTTCAGCCTTACCTTAAGAAAAACATGTTCACCAACATGAAACTCTCTATGAGTTCTTTTAACGTCTGCGTGACTTTTCTGTCTATCCTGGGTAGCTTTAAGATTCCCTTGTACTTGTTTCACGATTGATTCTAATTCTTGCAACAATTCGGGCCCTAAGGTGACCCTGCTAACCGGATCACTCCATGACACTGGTGTGTTACACTTTCTTCCGTAAAGGATCTCAAATGGGCTAATTTTGGATGAGGCATGGTAGTGATTATTATACGCAAACTCTACTAAATGCAAGTAGTCTTTCCACTTGCCAGGTTGATCCTTAACATACAACCTGAGCATATCTTCCAATATTTGGTTCACCCTTTTCGTATGTCCGTCTATTTGCAGATGGAAAGCAGTGCTGAAATTTAAGGTGGTGTTTAACCCCTTGAACAAAGACCTCCAAAAATTACCTGTGAACTTCAAATCTCGATCTGAAACTATTACCTTGGGTATACCATGTAGTCGGAAAACCTGCTTCATAAAAATTTCTGCAATATCAGGGGCTTTATGGGTAGTTTTGACAGGGATAAAATGGGTTGCCTTGCTAAGTTTGTCTACTACCACCATGATGGAGTCGTGTTGTTTTTTATTCTTTGGTAACCCAATGATGAAATCTATACTTATGACTTCCAATTTCGAGCTAGGTATAGGCAAGGGCTGTAGCAATCCAGCAGGATGCTGATGTTCCACCTTCACTTTTTGACAGTCAAAACACTTAGCTATATACTCCGCTACTTCATCCTTCATCCTGGGCCAGTAGTACTCCTTCCTTAGCATTGTGATGGTTTTCTGGTAACCTGGGTGGCAAGAATAGTGGCTTTTGTGCATCTCATCCAATATGAGAATTTTTACTACTGGTACATTTGGTATGTACAATTTGTTTTTGTACAGCAGTAAGCCATTTTCCTTCAAGCTGAAATCTGTTACAGAATTTTCAAAGTTGTTTTCTGCTGTTCTTTCCTGTAATTTTCTGTATTACTCATCCTCCTTGATTCCTTCGAGAATCTATTCCTCCAAATCTGTTGCGTATGTGTTGATGGCTGAAAAAAAATGTATTCTTGCATTATGACTTAATGCGTCAACCACTTTATTCTCCTTCCCTTTAATGTGATAAATTTCAAAATCGTACTCACTCAGAAAAGTTAGCCATCTGGCTTGCCTGGCATTCAAATTTGTTTGATCTAACAAATATTTCAGCCCCATATTATCCGTCATCAAGGTAAATTTTCTGCCGATAAGGTGGTGATGCCACATTTTTAAGGCATGAATCACTGCTAGCAATTCTAGATCGTAGGTGGAATAGTTCTTCTCATGAATTTTTCAGTTTTCTTGATTCGTATGCTACAACATGTCCCTCCTACGTTAGGACTCCTCCCAGTCCATCATTGCACGCGTCTGTGCATACTACAAAATCTTTATTAGGATCTGCAATCCTCAAAATAGGTGTTGAAGTCAATATTTCTTTTAATTTTGCAAAATTGTCTGCACACTTTTGGTCCCAAACAAACTTCTTTCCCTTTTTCTGTAGCGACGTTATGGGGTTTGCGATCCCAAAAAACCCTTCAATGAATTTTCTATAGTAACCAGTGATGCCCATAAACAATCGCACATCTATCACATCTTTAGGATTCGGCCATTCATTAATGGCCTTTATCTTGGCGGGGTCAACCGCAATCCCTTCCTCGAAGATTATGTGTTCCAAGTACTGAATCTTGTCTTTGTAAAAATCACATTTGCTAAATTTTGCATACAACTGGTGTTCCCTCAGAACTTGCAAAATGATACGTAGATGTTCATCATGCTCTTCCTTGTTCTTAGAATATACCAAAATGTCATCGATAAACACAACTACAAACTTATATAAGTACTTGTGCAGAATTTTGTTCATTAAGCACATAAACATAGCAGGTGCATTAGTTAGTCCAAACGGCATGACAACGAATTCATAGTGTCCATAACGAGTTCTAAAGGCTGTTTTGAAAATGTCTTCATCCTTCACACGGACCTGACGATAGCCTGATCATAAATCGATCTTTGAGAACATTGTTGCTCCGCGTAGCTGGTCAAAGAGATCATCAATGCAGGGCAGTGGGTACCTATTCTTGATCGTCATTTTATTCAATTGACGATAATCTATACAAAGCCTTAAGGTACCATCCTTCTTCTTAACAAAAATGACCGATGCTCCCCAAGGGGACACGCTAGGTCTTATATATTTTTTTATCGATCAACTCCTTCAGCTGAGATTTTAACTCATTCAGCTCCAGTATATTCATCCGGTATGGAGCTTTAGAACTTGGTACAGCGCCAGGTATTAATTCAATAGTAAAATCCAGGTCCCTTTTGGGAGGTAAGTCTGGGATCTCTTCAGGAAAAAGAGCTTGGAAATTCTGCAAGACAGATATGTCTTCCATTTTCAGTTTGTCCTCCTTAGTACTTATCTCATCATGCACCGCATTCATAGCAAACATCTGACACCCTTTTCTAATTGCCCTTTTTACTTGCGTGGCTGAAATCTGTCGAACGGATGTTTTTCTAGGGATGCCTTTTACCTCTGTTGTCTTTCCTTCATCATCCGGGAAATTGAATCTTTTTTCATAATAGTTCAAAATGACCCGATGGGTTTCTAACCAATCCATACCGATTAGGATGTCATATGACCCTAATGGCAGAATATTTAGCTTAACCTACGTTGTTAGCTGATTCATAGATAAAGCACAATTTTCCACAAAATCAGAAACCTTCCTTTTTGTTCCTGTCGCTAATCTAACTAACCAGAATTTATCGAATTTCTCTGTTTTCAAATTAAGTCTTTCTACCACAACTGGTGATATATAACTTAGACTAGCACTGAGGTCAATTAAAATAGAAACGGGGTGGTTTTGCAGCATACCTTCGACCTCCACCATTGAGACTTGGTGTTCTGCTTGCCGGTTGTCTAATGTTGCACTAATTTTGGGTACTTCTCTTGCCACATCTCCTACAGTAGCCTTAGACTGTATGGAGTGAATATGATTGGCCGCCCGTTTCCTGAGGGGACAGTCTGAGGCATAATGGGGCCCTTGGCACTCAAAGCATTTTATAGGTGGCTTTTGTTCATTGGTCCTGGCAACATTGGGGACATTTCTGGGTGCTGTGAATTTTTGTTGCTGATTATTACTATTCTGTTGAAATTTTTTATTCTGAAAATTTTTCTTCTGAAAACTGGAATTGCCACCATATCTAAAATTCTTCTTTTGCTGTTCCAAGTTACTAGGTTTTGAGTTTTTCCAGCTAGGTACCCTTCTCTTCTCTTATTCTGGTCAAAGCAAAAGGTGGCTTTCCTCATGGCTTCCTCTAGGGTCTCAGGGTTATCGTACTCTATCCTATCCTTGATGTGGAAAGGTAGACAACTTAGGTACCTCTGGACCTTCGATTTTTCTTCCACCATATACAGCATGTATCTCAGCAGACTTAAAAACTTGCTGTTCAGTTCTTTCATATTCATCGTTCCCAGTTTCAGATCATAAAATTCCTTGGATTTTTCTTCATAATACTGCTCAGATAAGAATTTCTTCTTGAAGTGTCTTTTAAAAGTACTCCAACTCACATCTCGGTCTTTTACACCTTTTACCTTTTTAAGGTCTTGCCACCAAATATCTGCCTTCCCGGTCAGATTATAAATTGCTATCTTCGCCTTCAAGGACTCCGAGTAGTCGTAGATCTGAAAATACTTTTTCATGTCGGACAGCCATGCTTCTGCTGTCTCTTCCTTTTCTGTCTCGCCATTGAAAATTGGGGGTTTGATTTTCTTGAATTCACCAGATATCTATTCGTACTGTCGATTCCTTTTTCTTTTTGGCTTACAGTCTCCTTCACTGCTATCACTAGAGTAGTTATGCTTATTTTTACATGGTTGTTTGGCAGCTCTTGATGATGTTGAGTTGTTGTTTTCTTCAGCTGTTTCGGTTTCTTTGTTCTTTCCTTCCTGGGATAGCTCTTTACTTTCAGAAGTATGTTCCAAGTTTTGTTCATATTTTGGATATTGGTCAAACAGTGCTTGCTTCAATTCTTCCTGTGTTTGGAGGATTCTTTCATTGTCCTGTTTTACTGACTGGATCTCTGCTTTTAATTCATGAAAAGAACGCAATAATTCTGACGAATCATTACCCTGATTACCCTGGAATTGTTGTTCCATACTTGGGCTGTTTGGCGGAAATCTACCCCTTATGTGTTCAGCTGATCCTTCCATATCTGTAATCAAAGAAATTTTTCTGTATAGGACAAAATAAATTAAACTTGAGTTAGCGAAAATTTTCTCAGTCATAAATTTTCTGTTTGCATGTTTCTTGGACCGTCTTTAGGCCTAGAGTTCGAACATGAGCTCTGATACCACATGTAACATCCCGATATTTTCATAAAATTTCAAAAAAAAAAAATCGCCAAAAAAAGGGCTAATATTGTAAAATGCGGAAATAATAATAATCAATATTCAGTAATTCATAAAAGTGTCGCTTGGTAGGAACAATTTAATGGTTGTGTCTTTTGTCTTTTAATGACGTCATGAAAATCAATTGATGATTATGTACTTTATTCATATGCTGGAATGATTGAAAATTTATGATGCATTGGAAAACATAATTCTTTTGACAAGTGCTAATAATTTAACTTTTCTGGATGATGATGAAAGGGGTCCCATGAGGTGCCCCAAGGATTACTTAGCTACTCTGCTAAAGCATTGCACTCGACCTTCATGCGCAAATTCGTAGGTAAGAAATAGCGATAAAATTCAACGAGTTTAATAACCATGATAGAAGTTGAAATTGCTTATGAATTTCGATGCTACAAGTATGATCTCCTTCCAATTCTGTAAGATGAACCTATCTCTCTCAAGACTGTAGATAACGTCTATTTCAGGGTGTGTTTGTTGTGAATGTTTCCATTAAGTGTTGGTGAATTTAGGTAAGGTCATTCCATGAATGCCTTGCGGCTGTTAAGTAATTCTTTTTATAATAATGACGGTGACAGGTTGATGACAAGGACGCATGGTCTTAAGTCATACTATCGAGAGATTGACAAAATGGTTCTAAACTCTATTGCCTGGGCAATTAAAATGGTGACGCTTTAAGTATTAATACCCTACCATGCAATGTGTGCGATGGGTCCTTGGGTGGCAACCATACCCTAGCGGTGTGTTTATATAACTTAAGGTGTGGACGAGCTTTATGAACCCTACAACGATCCCTATAGTGAACTATATAAAAGACTTTATGTGAAGGGCGGAGTCAAACCATGGCCTATGATTGCTCGCAACCTTAGTGGATATTCATATGCTATGAATATGTTTCGAATTGATTATATGGATCCTATGAGACCTTGGTTATATGCTATCGGATATCATTATACCTTGATAATATTTACATGTTACAGCTTTTAACGTTGATTCGTATGGGTTGGTAGGTGGAATGATGGCCCTGCAAAAGCCTGCATACAAATCGAGGATGTAATAAATGATTTGGTTTGCCATTATTGTGCCTGGCCACCGTGTTAGGGATCATGTTTGGCAAATACTGATTTGTAACATCCTCCTGACCTACTATCAACCGATATGGAAACTCCGTGGCTTGGGTGGTAGATGATCTATTAATGCTATTCCTTCCACCTTCCATCGTGGCTTGATGAAGATGGATCTCTGCCGTTGATCGTTGTGTATTGGGATGAGCTGAACCCTCGCATAACTTATGGATTCTTTGTAACGTTTCTTGGTCATTTGTTCGGTGGTAGGGTTTGGGACATGAGTCCAACCGGCAGAGAGGTACTTAGGGTTTGCTGGTTTTTCTAGCCTCCCTCAGGCTCGATCTTGAGATCGGTAGCAATCCTGGGTTTGCGAGTAAAAGTTATACGTGGAAGCCAAGTCTGGAACGATGGTGTGGTAATCTACAGGGGGGATGAGTGCATCTGTGTTGCCATAGCTTGCAAGTCTGGGTTTTTCAATTGAGTTGGAAGTTTTTGGGAGGTATCCCTCATCGTGGTATTCGAACTGGGTGCATCTCCTTCATAGTGGATGGATGCTAGCTACGTCGAAAACTCTGTGACAACTTAGGTAATGTAACGTTGCAAAGGTTTTCCTACTATTCTTGGTTGCATGCATTTCAACCTCATGATCCGATGTTTAACTTGTTGTATGGTTGTTGGCAGGTAACCCTCGGTGAATCCACAGGGTGCCAGAATAGTTGCAGGGGAAGAGAACTTAAGCGAACCCACCGGTAAGCTTCGGTGGTTTCCCTCCTTAGTGGTTCTCCTAGAATCAAACTTGATGAGCAAGTGCTGGTAGCATGCCTTCGCGACAGTGGCTTTGTCTCTCCTGCAGCATTTGGGCAACCTTCAGTTTTGAGTTTTCTTGATAGAATAGGTGATGTAAATGTTTAAAATATGTGGCTGGCCATTCCTGGGCTCTGCGAGTTTAGCAGGGTTGAACCCTTGTGTTTGCAAATCGTCTTGCATCTTTCCGTTTACGTCTTAACGTTTTGAGTACTTCTGGGTTGATGCATGAGGAGATATGTTGACAGTAACTTTGTTTCAATATTTGCTGTGTGTATAAATGGCGTGGGGTTTCAAAAGGAACCTCTAGCAAAAGATAGTGGTGACCGTACGGTGTAACTACTGTTATTTTAAATGGAAATGATAATATTTCAGGGTTTAATGGCTATGTTTCGTGAATTGGTCTTCTCGTTTTTGTATCTGTATCTAAAATTCGTTTAAGATATTTTGGGTTTTATGTCTACGTATAATTTTTTTCGATCCTCCCATTCTTGAACTAAGATCCAAGGATCGAAAGGCATGTTTTCAGTTGTTTAATTAAAATGTGGCTATACACTGAGAAATAGAAAGGATGTGGTTTTGTTTGGAAAGCATAAGTGATAACGTTAAACCCTAGCTGTCGATGTGAATGAAATCTACATGTCTATATTGATGTTTTAAAGGAATAAGAAAAACAACTCTTGATTCTACAATTAAATTGTCTATGGTAATGAAACCTTTGATTTGGAAACTGTTTAAATGTTTATAAATAATAATGTATTGAAAACCTGTTGACCCCAGCTAGGGTGTAGAGATATTACAATTTAATCTGTCAATTTAATAAAGCTATGTTTTCCCTAGCTATTAATAACTTGGTATTCTGTGATGTAAGTTTTATCACATGCAATTGATAGTTTAGGAAAACAAAGATAATAACAATGAAATCGTCAGATAATTTGATTGCTTATGAATATGCAGTTTTTCTATTCTAGCTATTTATTCATGTATTCATCCATTTTGGGCCTCTGATGAAAGGATAAAATAACACAGTAGCTTTCTTTCTATTTGTACAATATAACATAGTGAAGAAAATATTCGTATACAATCAATCAGATTCTAAAACAATAAGAAGATAGAAAATGGGAATATGGTTAGACAGAATGCATGCTATTGTTTTCTTTGAAATAATTAATAAAGATCAGCAACTCTAGTTGTTAACATAATGATCACCTTCAGAAATAAGAAAAGAACGTACTGCTATAATTAGTTTCTGTTAAGTTGTTTCAGCATATAGAATTGGATAGTAAAACAATACATGCATAGATCTAATCTACAACTGCTAAAATATAAGATGCATGATAACATAGTCTGTGCATGGGTGGTCTTTGGTTTAGATATTTAGATGCATGCTAGGTTTCACTTTTAGCTGGGTAGATTTAATGCAACCTCTATGTACTGGAGTACGATGCAGCTCCACACATGGGGAAAAATGTATAGGAGTCATTTAATCAGTTCAGCAAATCTAAATTAATTAGGATCTGATATTTTCTACTATTGATCATTAAACAACAATACTAAGCCATTTTCAAAGAGCATCCATGAGATTTGAAAAAGAAAACACAGCAGAATAGAACCTGAGTGTAATGGGAGGAACAAATCACTCAAGAAACCTGTTCCACCCAACCTACTCCCAAACAGCTAAGATATCTGCCTTAGGACCCCCGAGCCTATCCACTGATCCACTAGGAGGAAGAAGGTTCTGCAACTTAGGACTTCAACTTGCAGCAGCAAGAAAATTTATATATCTAGCCTTGCAGGCTTAGTAATTCCATGGGATCAGCACCGGCACCTCTGGTCTGTCCTTCTCATAACATTTGCAGACTTACACTTGCACTCTCCACAGCCTCCCCTATTCGAATCTCTCAACCATCACCTAATGAGCATGAGGAATGTTTCTGCAGAAAACATTGTAAGAGCTACCTGCTCAATTCAAATTGCCTTTTATAGGCTGCCTAGGTCTTTGGTAATTAACTGGTCTGTAGTGAGCTGCCTACTCACCTCTCTCCACCTGGAGAGGGAAATGCCACAAAATTAGGGGGGAGTTGTCCCATACCAACAGCTAATGGTAGAGTGCAAATGCTACCATCTGTCCCAATCCTTCCAGCAGCTTCCATTCCCCCTAGTGGACCAGTGGATACTCTTGTAACAGCTTTCTTGCGTGTTTGTCTCCCATTTTCATTTATTAAATAATAATAATGAGTCATTACATTCAATTTTGACCTACTTGGTCATAATTACAAACTTGTAATTATAATTTAACACAAAGTATTTTTTTTTTGCAAAAAGAATAATAGTAAAAAATAATTATTCTCAAAAATTGGGTAGGTGACATGCGCCTTGATGAGCTGATCAACCTGGTATACTCAGAATTTGAAAACTACAAAGTTTCACCCCTCACATTTTCTTTTCAATCTTCTGGATTCACTGGGGAGGACCCTGAATTAGGGTTTGAGTTTCCCGGAGCTTCACCCAACCAAATAGTTTGATCTAAAGCTCTAAACTTCAATTTTGCCAAGGATCTTCCAGCTATGGTTATAGATTTCAAAAATTCCCATTTTTGCATAAGCCATAATTTTTCACCTTTCCGATCAAAGTCCTGAGCTAGGGTTTTATCAAGCCCGACCTTCTTCCCAACCAAAAAACTTGATCTTGGTCTCTAAATTTCAATTTTGATGAGGAGCATCCAGCCGTGGTCTCCAATTACAAAAATTCCAACTTTCTCCGAAACCCTAAATTCCCAGAGGAATGAATGAAGGTGCTTGAAATCCAATTCTGTTTTGATAGAAATATGCACCTGATTGTTTCTGGTGTAACTCCGAAATTTCAGTATTACAGGGTGTGAAACTTCTTCCTGTGGTATCCTGACCTGTTAACTTTCCAACCCCATAGGTTTGACCTCAAATGGATTCTTTGAGAGATATTTATGCCAAGTGTCGCAACATGACCTGTTTATGGGATAAAATAGGAGAGCGAACTTGTACGGAGTTCCACGTGTCACTGGTTCACTTTCGGCCTCTGAACCTTCGACATGTGAAAGTACAGTCCGTGCCCTACCTGTCATGTTTTACTAAATTTCGTTTGGATCTTCCTATCCCAAGTTGTGACCTTTTTTCCTAGGTCACCTGTTTATGACTGAGATCTAGAAGAGGCAGAAACCCTAGATTGTAAAGATCATAAAACACAAAGTACAATGAATTAGAAGTTGTGCTTCGGACACAAGGTACATTGGGATCTTATATTCGACCTATAAATTTTTCAGATCCTGAAACATTTCCAAAATGGATTTATAGCGAAAGTGCTACGATGATTGGTTTTTTCTATATCAATCCCTAGCTTCGCAAGTGCAACAAGTGTCATAAATTCCATATCATGCCTTCTTTCAGGCTAGCTCTGATTCCATGTTAGTTTTTCAGAAATTTCAATCTAATATAGGATCTTAATTGAGAGAATAACATGTATATCATATCAATCATGGACACAATAATGCAAGCACACAACAGGCACAGAGTTTCACCGGGGGAAACCGGGAAGGTGAAAAACCCCGCAACTTCCTCAGAGATAGATAGAGAAATGATACAACCCAAGCATGAGAGATATACTCTTAGCAGCAGCTTCTCCTCCTCCACTAGTGCGCCACTCTCCAATCAATGTAAGAGTGGGAAAGTGAATGATCAAATAGAGTTCCTCCCACACTCTATTTATACTTGACTTGACTTGCCTAATAACCTTTACTAGGTCGGCCTTAACTTAACCACAAAACATAATGATGACAGGGCCGACCCCCAATAGGGCGGTCTAATAACCCTTTAACCCACATGACTTATACATGGCCGACCCCAACAAGGTGGTCTAATAACCCATCAAGTATAAGTTACGACACTTACAATATAAATGACGACACTTCCATATAGAGGAATAATAACATCTCTATAGGAATACAAACACTTCCATATATAGGAATAATAACATCTCTATAGGAATACAATATACATATATGAAATACATTCCGAAGTTACAAATACATCGACAACAATAGTTGCTCATGGTTTAGTATAGCCAATAATGGTTGATCATGGTTGACTATGGTTAACCATGGTTGTTAATGGGTTACTATGGTTGATCGTGGTTGCCAATGGTTGACTATGGATGGGTAACTTCAATCCATGGGTAACTTCAATACAAGGCTAACTTCAAGCTCGACTTCAATCCAAGTTTTTCTAAAAGGTTCACTTCAATCCAATATTGACTTCAATCCTAGAGTGGCTTCAAGCCAAGGTAGACTTTAATCCATGGTTGACTTAAATACAAGTTTTACTTCAATCCAAATTTGATTTTGTACCATGGTTGAATTCATCTCGTTATTAATGAAGATTTTTCTGCACTCTACTGATTGTTGGTTTATGTCAACATTTCGTGGTTTTCATTCCCATTCGGTTATGCATTGACTGGAAACTACTTATGAAATTCTTAGTAACAATTAAACACACAGTAAAAATGCACTGATAAGCTGAAAAACACATTTAAACATTCACACCATGAAAATGATAGACTCATAAATTTTTGGCCAAAATCAAGCCCTGGAAAAACCCCCATGGGGAAAACCAGTTAAAGAGAGAGAGAGAGTTTTTATTTCTTCAGCAATAATATCATAACAGAAATACAGTGAAAAAATCAACTCATCTCCACCAAAGATTTCATCTCAAAATCCTTGAAAACTGTGCCCAGCAAATGCCTCGAAAACTGTGCAGAAATTTACAGCAGTCCATACGGCTGTACGGCCCTCGATTTCTGTGCCAGATTTTGCCTCGATTTCTGTGCAACCTTTATCTCGATTTCTGTGCCAAACTGTGCCTTGGTTTTTGTGTAACTAGCTCCTCTATTTCTGTGCTTGAACCATACTGTACGGATCCGTACACCTCGAAAACAGTGCAGCAAATAAATGCAGTCCGTACCTATCTCGAAATCTGTGCCAGTAGTAAATGCTATCCATACACCTCGATTACTGTGCCAAAGTGGCTGCCTCGGGATGTGTGCCTATTCAGAATAAATATCATAGTCAACAATTTTGTACCATGCAATAAATGCTCAACTAATCTCCTCGAAGTGCGTGCCTACTGAAAGCTGCATTCAATGCTCCTTGGAATTCATGCCAAAGCCCTAGCTCAGTCTTTTGCTCTTCTCTCTCGACTTCTCTCTTTCTCAAACTCAAAAGTGAATGGGTTTGCCTCCCTCAACCCTTTTTGTCTAAACCCTAAGTGGGAATCTAATCCAACGGTGGATAAAGATCCAATCCAATGGCTAAGATTCAATGAGAGTAAAAATCACATTTATTAAAATCACTTAAATAAATTTCACTCACCCACTTAAATTTATCAAAAAGTGACTTTAACTTTATAAAGTCTCATTAAGTAGCTTTTAATGTGAGGGTCACCTTTTTCCCCCTTCTAAGTGACTCAGGCAAAAGTCACTAGGGGAACACTTCCCTAGGTACAAAACTAACACTCCCTCTTACCGAGGAAGGTGTTCCGCACCACTCCCAACTTATCTCTGAAGAAGACAAACTTCCCCCTCCCCAAAGACTTTGTCAAGACATCTGCAACCTGCTCATCAGTGGATATATACTATAGCTCAACTGCCCCTCTCTGAACGTAGTCTCGAATGAAGTGGTACCTGATCTCAATGTGCTTCGACCTGTCATGGAATACCGGATTCTCAGAGATCTGAATGCAACTCTAATTGTCGTAATAAATCACCATAGGTCTCAGCTGCTGATCAAATAAATCTACCAATAACTTACAAAGCCACAGTACTTCGCAAGTCGCCTGATTGGCTGCCATATACTCAGCCTCAGCAGAACTCAATGCAATGGACTTTTGTTTCCTGCTGAACCACGACACTGCTGCAGAGCCCAAGCTGAAACAGCAACCGGAAGTGCTCTTCCAGTCCCTCACACAACCTTCCCAATCTGAATCTGTGAACCCAACCAAGCTGACTCCACCCGAACCCCTGTAGTCAGACCATAATCCACTGTCCTTGCTAGGTATCTCAAGATGTGCTTTTCGACCGCCCAATGCACACTCCTAGGCTGCACCATGAACTGGCTAAGAGTGTTGACCGCAAAGCACAAGTCTGGCCTGGTGTTAACCAGATACATCAACGATCTGATGAGCCGACGATATAGTGTGGGATCCACCAACTTACCCTCTGAAGCATGAATTTGCTTCAAGTTGATGATCATAGGTGTAGACATAGGCCTGCAGTCCTCCATCCGATAACTTTTCAGAATCTCCACTGCATACTTCCCCTGTCCTAGGAAAATATGTCCAGGCTCCTGCCAAACCTCCATCCCCAAGTAGTAATGCATCAGCCCAATATCAGTAATCTCATACTCAGCTGCAAGATCTCTCTTGCACTGTGCAATAAGATGCTCATCTCCAGTGATAAATAAGTCATCAACATATAATAGAAGAATGAGTGGATCTCCACCAACCACAATGTAGTATAGGTTGGGATCAGCCTCACTCTTCTGAAATCCCATCGAAGTCAAATATGCATCGATCCTGGAGTACCAAGCTCTAGGAGCTTACTTTAGACCGTACAAGGCTTTCCTAAGCATGCACACATGAGAATCTCTCCCATGTATCTCAAATCCCTGTGGCTGCTCCAAATACACCTCCTCCTGCAAAAGACCATTGAGAAACGCAGTCTTCACATCCATCTGGTGGATCTTCCAACCCATCTCTGCTGCTATAGATATCACTGCCCTGATAGAGGAATACCGAGCAACTGGAGCAAATGTCTTATCATAGTCAAATCCCTCAACCTGTGAGAAGCCCCTAGCCACAGACCGAGCCTTGAATTTCTCCACACTGCCATCTGCAGCATGCTTGATCTTGTATAGCCACTTGGAAGTCACAACTGACTTCCCCTCAGGTCTCGGCACAATCTCCCAAGCATCATTCTTCATGATGGAATGGTACTCTTCCATCATGGCATCTCTCCGTACCTGATGCTGAGAAGCCTCCTCAAAGGTAGAAGGCGCAGAGTCACGAAGACTCGCAACAAGGGCCATCCCATATCTGCCTGGCTCAACAACTGTCCTGATCGTCTCCTGAGGTCTACCAAATGCTTATGCTTCCTTCAAGGTGTCCTAAAGCCACTTAGGCTTCTTCTTCCTTGAAGGCTCCTCCCAAACTGGTGTATCCTCATCTGAGGAAGTGCCAGAAGCAGAAGGTCTAACACCCCGAGGACCTGTAGCTGATGAACTAGTCCCTGAGGACCCTGTAATCTGTGAGCCTGAAACCTGTGATCCTGAACCTGTGTCTGTCCCTAAACCTGTCCCTGTACCTGTCCCTGAAGTACCTGTAATCTGAACCACTGATCCTGTAGAAGTTGTGCCTGTACCCTGTGATCCAGTCATCCCAGAAACCTACGGACCTGAAACCTGTATCGAAGAAGCCTGTCTCAACTGAGGTGTGGGAGCTGTTGGCTCCCCCTGCTCCATCTCTCTCGACTTCCGGAAGGCCCTCTCCTCATCAAACTTCACCTCCCGCCTCACTACAACTCTCCTCTGGCTAGGAATGTAAAGCCGATATGCCTTCGAAGTCTCATCGTAACCCACAAAGATACCTCTCTCTGCAGTGGGCTCGAACTTCGTCCTCTTCTCAGAAGGGATGTGAGAGTAAGTCGGAGAGCCAAATATCCAAAAATGGCTCACCTCAGGCTTCTTTCCTGAATACATCTCCTCTGGAGTCATCCTCCCCAAAGCACGGTGAGGACTCCTATTCTGTAGATACACTGTAGTGTTGCAAGCCTCTTCCCATAGAAAGAACGGTAACCCTTGATCATGAAGCATGGCTCTCGCTGCTCCAATGATCGACTTGTTCTTTCTCTCTGCTACTCCATTCTGCTCAGGAGTGTAGGGAACTGTCAACTGTCGTTGTATACCCTCCTGACTACAGAAAGCATTGAACTCCTTGGAGGTATACTCACCCCCATTGTCTGATCTCAACATCCTAATCTTCCTCCCCGTCTGCTTCTCCACAAGGGTTTTGAACCCTTGGAAGACACTCAATACAAATGGGGACTTCTTGTTCCTCAAGAAGTAGATCCAGGTCTTCCTGGAGTAGTCATCAATGAAGCTAATATAGTACTCGTGACCAGTCAAAGATACTGAAGACATAGGACCGCAAATGTCAAAACGAATCAATTCAAGCACTCCTGCTGCTCTCGTGTCACTGCTAGGAAAATCAGTCTTGGTGTACTTTTCCAAAGCACACCCTCTACACACATCACTCTGCTCAGTGTCGAACTCAGGTAAACCTGTGACCATGCTCCTCAACAATCTCAGAGCGGGGTGATGTAAATGGGCCATCCTCCTGTGCCATAACTCACATAGCTCACTATTGTCGCTGCTGCTGCTGTGTGCTAGAGCATGCTGTGGCTGAAACAATAACTTGTACAGTCGTCCACATCTAACTCCAATATCCATGGGGGTAGATACACCTATGGTCTTGGGAAACACCTGCACTCTCCCATCTAAGAAACACACCCCAAGACCCCTGTCCTCAACAGTGGAAACTGAAACAAGGTTCTTTTTCAGCCCAGGGACGTACAACACATCCCTCAAGGTCATGGGACTCATGGAATCCCTCTCAAATGTAATGGTCCCCTGACCCACTGCTCTAACAATGGTTTTGTCACCAAGTACCACCTCCACCTCTCTAGTTGTGCGTGATAGCTCGAAGAACAACTCCCGAGTACCTGTCATGTGTCTCGAGGCTTCGCTGTCAATGTACCACGTACTAGTGGTGGATGGACCTGTCTGATGCCCTGTCAATAATGAATGCTCACTCTCCATATCCATGTATGTGCCGGTGACTAAGGAGACTCTCTCTCTCTCAATCTGTCCAGCATATAGGGAAAAATCCCTCTGAAACCTGTCACCAAAATCATCAACCTCTGTTGAGGCTGCTGTCTGCTGTCCCTGTCCCTTCTTCTTCTTCTTGCTTGGACACTGTGATGCATAGTGCCCAAACGCCTGACAACAACAGCACTTGATTTTACTCAAGTCCTTCTTCTGTCCACCCTGCGGTTGCTGCTGCTACTGCCTCTTGGGACCTTTCTTCTTCTTACCCTTGGCTGTCAGTGCCACGTTCTCCTCATCTGCCCCACCATTTGATGAACTGCCCTATACGAGACCCCTCCTGGTCTCCTCCTGTACAAAGTCGTCCCACGGTCTCTCCCAAGACGGTAGGTTCTCTCTACCCACTATGGCTTGCACAAATACACTCCAGGACTTTGAAGCCCCGTTCACTGCTGTGTGTACTAGCTCAGTAGGAGATACTACTTCACCAACCGCTGCCAGTTCATCCCAAACTGCAGAAATCCTAGTGAGGTAAGCTATGACTCCCTCTCCTCCATTCATCTTGATACTCTTGAGTTTCTCCTTGAGAACCATCTTTATATTCTCTTTAGAGCTCTCATACAAGCTGGTCAAGGCACTCCACATCTCATGTGCCCTGGTCTTCCCGGAAATGTGAGGGATTATGTGGTCTTTTACTGCATCAAGGATAATCCTCCTAGACTTATAGTCCTTCTTGTTGAAGGCTGAAAGTGTTGTTGCATCAGTGGCATCGGGAATGGTAACCGGGTTAGTTGTGGTATTTCTCACCACCTCCACCCATATCTCATTCTCCTCTAATATCAGTAAAATTCTGGCCTTCCAAGGCACAAAATTTTCAGTCCCATTCAGCCTATCCTCAATCCTTAGACCTGTATCCATCTCAACAGAACGCTGCCCACTAACAGAAGATAAAAAAAACTGAAGCTTCTGAGATTTGAAAATTTCTGTGTGTCTGCAAACTATCACTGTTTTCTGCCCCCTTGCTCTGATACCATGAAGATTTTTCTGCACTCTACTGATTGCTGGTTTATGTCAACATTTCGTGGTTTTCATTCCCAGTCGGTTATGCATTGACTTGAAACTACTTATGAATTCTCAGTAACAATTAAACACACAGTAAAAATGCACTAACATGCTGAAAAACACATTTAAACATTCACACCATGAAAATGATAGACTCATAAATTTTTGGCCAAAATCAAGCCCTAGAAAAACCCCCACAGGGAAAACCAGTTAGAGAGAGAGAGAGAGAGTTTTTATTTCTTCAGCAATAATATCAGAACAGAAATAGAGTGAAAAAATCAACTTATCTCCACCAAAGATTTCATCTCAAAATCCTTGAAAACTATACCCAACAAATGCCTCGAAAACTGTGCAAAAATTTACAGCAGTCCGTATAGCTGTACGACCCTCGATTTCTGTGCCAGATTTTGCCTCGATTTCTGTGCAAACTTTATCTCGATTTCTGTGCCAAACTGTGCCTCGATTTCTGTGCAACTAGATCCTCGATTTCTATGCACAAACAGTGCCTCGATTTATGTGTCTGAACCGTACTGTACGGATCCATACACCTCGAAAACAGTGCAGCAAATAAATGCATTTTGAAAAAATTTGAGTTATAATTTTCAAAATCTAAAATTTTGGGTGTCCTAAGGGTTTTTGAGGGTGCTGAATCCATTTCTACCATCAAAAATCTGGATAAAACATAGCTAAATTTTGATTTTACAAAATAAAAAAACATTGGATTCCAGTTCAAAATGACCTTCCAACCCAAATCGTCAAATTTTTAGACAACTCAATTTTTTGTACTCCTATCAAAACTATTTAAAGGTTCGTTTTAATGGTACAAAGATGCTAGGTTTTGGCTAAATCATTGGGAATAAGGACCTTTATATATCATTGGGAATAAGGAAGACCGAATAATAGAATAAAATAAGAACAAATCCTTGTTACAATAAGAACAAACTCTCACAACTCCATAGTGAAATAGTTGTTAAAATAAGAACAAAATCAACTTCATAGTCAAATAGTGCATTGGATGCATAATAGTGAAATTGCAATTTGACATTTTTGTGGGGTTACCTAAAATAGTTGCTGAAATAAAGACAAACTCTCACTAGCTCCATAGTGAAATAGTTCCTAAGATGAGAACAAAATCTAACCAGCTTCATATAGTGAAATTACAATGAGTTCTATAGTGAAATAATTGCTCAAATAAAAATAAATTCTGACTAACACTATAATAAAATTAGAATTTGGCATTTTGTCACATTAAAAACATTGCAAGAATGTCATGCATATCATCCCAACCTTTTAATTCATCACTACTATGACTATTTAAGAATGTTTGTGTTAAAACTTTTAAAACATATAAATAAAAATCACTACTATAACTATTTAAAAATGATTTTATTAAAACTTTTATAACACATAAATAAAAGTCTAAAAGAATATTTATTTTTATTGATTATAATAATTCTACAATCATGTAATAAAAAAATTAACATCAATAATAGCCTCACTTTCACTTTTTAAAGTACAAATATTAAGTTTTTATATCCAATGTAAAAGGATTTTTGCATATTTTTAATGGTCTACTCCAAGGTCATTGCAGCAATCAGGAACCATTGGACTACAAAAAAAGTTGATACCTGTACAAATGTAAATGTTGAGTAAGAAACTACAAAACCACTTTTAATATATACAAAAACCACTTTTGAATAATGAATAACATAGACAATTTCCATAAATTTACCGCTTTTAATATGATGAAGAGCGTAGACAATTTCTAGTATTTTATCGATGCAGGGGAGCACTGCAGGCCGGACTAATTCTGTTATGATAATCTTTTATATGAACAGTATTGGGGCACTGTGCGTGAAGAATGTATGCACAATATTTCGAGCCTGCTGTGAAGCGAAAATGAGAAATGGGTAACTAGGTTCAGAGACATAAACTCTAGGATTAATTGGTTAAACTGTTATGTCCTTGTAACACCATCACAATTGAGTGAAGTTGCTTCTTGTTTTCCTTCGTCATGCGTACAGTGTCTACAAGAACTGAAACAGGAGTATTACCTTCTCAAGGATAAGCTGGACTTTCTATTAGAGGTAATCTATGATTTAGAAATGCAATTTCTTCTTACTTTCAAAACACTACATACAGATTATGGAAAATGAAATTGTAGTTTTGATGGTAACGTATTAATTTATCCTCGTTTTTCTGGTAAATTGTAGCTTGAGCAACAAATCCTGCGAGGTAGTGGAACCAAATTTGTGATAGAATAAGTTTAATCATGCATTATGAGTAGTATCGGCGCCTCTGAAAGTAGGTTTTATTCGAGGGATTGGGGATCACAGTGATAGAATAAAGGATTGAGGAACATAATGATAGGATATAATGAACGTTCATGTCGATGATATTTCATTTCTATGATTCGTATTAACACACATATTTTCTTAATATTAGGGTATGTATACATTCAGCATATCTTCTGTAAATACTTGTTCAATCTAAGGCATCCTACTGCCCTTTATTATGGAATATGGAATGCCATAGATATATGGAAGGTGGTAAAGAACCGTACTAAACACATGTGAAATGGGAAAGATTAATGTCGATTCAACACCTTTTTCTATTAGTAAATGCATAAATCTTCAATAAGATAAAGTTATTCCTTGTGATGATCTGTTCTGAGATTCTGTGGAAATCATCGGTTGTCTCTAAGGATCCCATTCTTCGAAGAGTTTCCAAATTACCCAAAACCTAAAATATTTATTTATTAATTTTAATTTTTTATTTTATTATTTAAATAAGCTTACTTAATATAGTGTTTCATAAACATAGCTTGAGGGGAATCAAAGACTCTAGTACACTCTTAACATTAATGAATTTTTGATAATCTAAAAATAAGTTTAGATGTATTTTTTACAAATCCTTTAAATGTATTTTTTATATTATAAAAATAAGCTTAGCTGTTTTATTTATATTTATTTTGTTGTTGATTTGTTAAGCAAGTTGATTGTGTAAAAATGTGTATGAAGTTTTAAATTTCAAGGTATTTGATTTTTTTAACATTTCATTACCAAAAATTTATGTGTGTTGAGAGAAGAGGAAAAGACAAGAAAAGCATGAGAGATCTTGATTATGTTTATTTATGATTATAAATTATTATTGTACTTTCATGTTATGTTTCACCAAAGAATTAATAAAAAAAATAAAGAATTTTGAATTGTTTGGGTTGAAGAAGAGAGTTGTGACAAGTCTCAAGAGTGATCTACATCCTACACACATAGCTAAACTTTCTCCCAAAACAAGACTTCTACTTGATCTCCAATACACACACGCATGCACACACTACTAGAAAGATAAATCAATGAAAATGTTGAATGGAGAAAGCCAAGTACCTTTAAGGGGGGTGACACCTCCCTTTCCCTCAAGTGCTAGAATCTCCCTTGATGTTGAAGGGTTGAATCATCCAAAATATAATTGGAACTACGGAAATAAAGATGCCCTAAAATGAATCAACAAGCCTTAACGGTTGGAGCCAAGATAATGACAAGAGATCCATATAGAGGCTTCGAAGATCATAAGTGAAAGAATCCCAAGGGCATGTGAGAGGTGGAAGAGAGCTAAATCAAGAAGTGCCATAAATCTAAGTGTGTACCTACAAAACAGTATTTTGAAGGTAGAAGAGTTCGAGAGAAACCAAAAGACTTTACAAAGAGTAATAGGAAGGTATAAAAAGGAAAGAGAATGACCTCAAAACATACATGTACATTAGATTGGTAATTGGGTAGCCAAAGACATATGACAAATTCATACGACACGGTTTGACACCACAATGTGGGATTTAAACATTGTGTTGCATTTGTTTAAGGCACAAAGTGTCCCTCTATTTTGTAGGTCATAGAGCACAAGTGTGGAACCCTCTTTACCAACCCATGTGTTAGTTCAAAAGTATGTGCTAGACTATAAGAATACAGAGTTTAGGCACCTCTAAATTTGCAATTGGATTTGAAGGTTTGGTTGTGTAATGGGTCAAGAGAATAATCATAACAGAGAAAGCATAAAATAACCTAATCATATCAGACTCTGAAAATTATAGTAGATGAACAGACTTGAAGGAAAAGAGTTCAACATTTCAAACATAGCCAAGGTTCAATGTTAATTGAAGATATGGAGAACAATCATTTCATTCATACATCATTATTATAACTTCATATTCAAAAAAAAATTCTAAATAAGAAAAACCATGAATACAAAGACAAAGCGTGGGCATTTATAATAAGCATATCATTATAAAATATTTCATAAGCTTAAAACAATTTAAACTAAACTACGGATGTGTTCAGATTAAAAGATGGCAAACCTGGCTCAAGAAATACAAAATATCATCTCCAAATAACAAGTCTTCAAAAGAAAATTTACAGAGCTTAAGTTTACAGACTTTCAAAACTCTCTCTCTCGACCCTCATACATACTAACCCCTTTGCTTATGTTCCCCTTTACATTTTATAACATGGACTAATTTTTAAGAGAATCTTCAAAACCAAAAATTATGGATAGGTGCAGTTTACAGTTACAACATTAAATTAAAACAATTGTGCATTGGAATCTTTCATCGATCCAAGTCTTCTAGTTTATATGGATGCCTCAAATCAATCCTATAAGTATCCATGTATTAAAACCTTCTAAGCATATTCGAAAACACACATATAGATACCAAAAATAGGAAACCATTTTTCTCCTCGATTTCTTCCTCGAATCTCGCTCAAACTATGGCAATCCCCTTGTTTCTACTAAGTAGTACTTACTTGGAATTCAAGTGAGCCTGTAAAGAATGAACAAGTCAGTTGTTCATAATTCAAGATCAGAAGTCCATATAGGTCATTCTAGCCCTTTTTTATGTTTTTCACAAGTTCACACCTCCTTGTGGGAATTGTAATAAATGATGTAGCATGATCACATTATGTAAAAGTCTTTTCCTTCTTAAGACTTAGTCATCAAACTAATCACCTTAGAGTGTTTTTTCCTTGTTAATTATGCGACACTTTTTAGGGACACATAATTTTCGAGTTTTTCACTCAAATCCTCCAAAGTTGGGGTGGTTAAGTTGATGATTATTCCTTTGGAGGGTTATTAAATCCTATATTCTATGTATATTACCATGCTAGTCATAATCCCAGAATCTTGTGAACATGCATTAAGTCCCCCCTAGGTTTTTTAATTTTTTGTCTTTTAATAAATCATCGATAAGGTGTATTTTAATTGTAAAATTTCAAAAAAGTCATAAAAGTGGGTCTAGGGGGGGGGTTGTCATTGGGATGCTCGTTTTTGTACCCAGAGCCCCCACATAACCCCTAAACCTACTTTTGAGATTCAAATTAGTGATTTTCAATTACTAATTTTGATTTTCTCTCCAACATGACAAAAAGTGTCAAATAATTGGGAAATATGGAGAAAATCCAATTCCTAAATCAAAGGGAAATTTTCTAGGACATGTCTCTAAGGTTTCAAGGTAGTTGAGGATCATTTTTCAGTCTTTTATTGAGGTGTTGGGGCATCTAATCTCACAAGGAGAGTGGTATTCAACTTGTCACCAAGAGGGGGGGTGCATTCTCTACATGGAAGGCACATTCCTCCACTTGGAAAATGGTTTGGGATAGGTGGGGGCCTCCCAAAAGAAGTGGGGAACCCCCATGAGAAGTGGAATACTCCCCTTCCATGCATGAAAACCACCTCCCATCAATTTCTCAACTCCCAAATCCACCCCCTCTCATGGGAATTGCGCCCCCTTGGGGTTTGAGTTCATTTTTTTGCTATAAAAGTAGGCTCTTTTTCCTTGTAAATGATGGAGGATTGAATATCTACCAAAAATTTGTATAAACTTTGGTAAATTTATTATGAATAAAGAAGGATTTGGAGGCATATCTATGGTGTAATTTCTTCGTGTGTGGATTTTATTTGTCAAGGGTTTCAAGGTATAATCTTTCTTGATTTTGTCTTGCTTTTCATTGGTTATCTATGGGATTACAAGGGGACCTACCTCCTAGTAGGGTAAGAGTGCATTCTTGTTTGATTTTTACTCTTATTGATTGTTAACAATAGATCTATTAGAGATGCATGTATATTTTGCGTAATTGCATGCTTTCTAGTTTTCTGCTTTTGGAATCACCTCCTTTTTTTAACCAATTTTTGTGCAAGGTTTGTCAAGTTTTAGGTTTCCTCACTTAAATAAGGGTTGTATATTGATTTTATCCTCCTCATATTCAAGAACTATCAAGTACATAATCCCTCAATATTCCACCAAAGCAACTTCATAGGCTTCTTCTTCTTTCTAGTTTATGGGCTACTTCACCTTCTTTCTCTTAATCTCAAAATTACTTCTTGGTTACTCTTTTCTTAAATGATAACAAGGATATATCAGATTTAAAGCTTCATTTATAATCTTGCTTGTTACATAAAAGAGATAGCTCTAAAGTGCTTTATTTGAATCATCATCGTAAGCTTAGATCTAGTTTAGTTTAGTACTTGTAGCTGTAATTTTTTCCAATAATTTTCCAAGTGCTAAGTAGGAGTAAAATTTTATTTCAGATTTGTTTAACCCATTAAATATTCACCATTATAAATTGTTCTTTTTCAATTTTATCGCCAGGACAAGCGGAAGTGCTGGTGAAATTCGGAAGATTTGATCCATTCAAAAGCACCTCTTCAAAGCCCTTTTAAATTTGAAGTTCTTTCCATTATTTGCAATCCTTTTGATCATGTTTTACAAAGGATAAAAGTACTTATTATTTTTCATATCATTTTAAATCTTTAATAAAAGAAGCAAGTGGGATACACAGCGCCCACACCCCTTCCCCCATAAAAGGAACCTGTATCGCCTCTTGTTTGGGTTGATTGTTTATTTTTTTCTTTGCTTTCCTGATTCATACAAAACCATTAGAATAGTTTTCAATTATGCAAGTTAATTTATTTTTTATTTTGCAAGTTATATTAACCTAGTTTATTTCTTCTTTTTATTTTATTTTTGCAATAAGTAATGAACCCGGCTTTGTTGTCACAAAGCATGCTCTCGCCACCACCTAAAGGGCTTGATGATTAGTGATGGGTGATTATAAAAGAGACTCTTAGTCAGTAGTAATTAGTACAACATTTCATTTTTTTTACAATTTCACTTAACTTTCAAATCGGAACAACATTTTGCAATATCTATGCGCATGCTCTTGTCCATCACAATCTAGTTTAGGTTGGTCTGATCTTTGGAACAATCAGAAACAGGATTTTGTACTCAATAAACTTTCACATTTAATTAACAACCACTAGTACAAAATGAGATATAAGTGACTAGGCTACTAAAAAAGTTAGTCACCGTAGTTTTTTCAAGGGATAAATGACCAAAACTGAGCAATTTTAAGTGAGCCAACTAAAAACGACTAAGATAAACGACTGAGTTAGTCACGTGATAAATTATATGACTAGATAACAAGTGACTACAATAAAAATGACTAGCGTAAATGACTAATTTAGTCACGGGAATATAAATATGACTAGCTAACAATGAGTGAGAATATGAATTAGTCATTTATGTTAGTCATTTTTAGTTATTTCACCCCGACAATGGAAAATTACAATTTTAACAATGAATTTATACAATTTACTAAATTTTAACATAGTAAATGGATTCAGATACCCCCTTTCAAGGATTTAGATATTTAAGTGACGTTAATGGTGTCACTCAATAATGGAAAATTGAAATTTTGACAATGAATTATTACGGTTTACTAAATTTTAACACTACTGATGGATTTAGAGACTCCCTTTAGGACATCTCTGAATCCATTTGCAGTGTTAAATTTAATAAATTTTAACACTATAGATGGATTAATGAGAAACCCTATGTCACTCAGCAACATTTTCTTCTTCCAAGACATCCAATGAGGTCCCTACAACTCCAGATGTTGGTGGATGTGTTTGTTGGCCTCAACCTCTTCTATATGTGCAATATTGTCATTATCATGGACACACAAAGTTATAGACTCAATTTACATGAACTCAATCCTAACCATGCTACATTGACCAATATCCCCATAACCATTTTGTTTAATCATTAAAATATGTATTAAAAACTTATAATACAAAAAAATTACAGTATATAATTTTATATTATTAAAAAACAAATTATAATATTGCATTATAATAAGATATTAAAAACATACAATATCATAGCATAACCATGAAAACCACTTTTAATTAATTTTAGTAATTCTATGGAACTATATCTATGCACAACAACATTAAAATAGCCATGTCTATGAAATCACTAGAAATGATCACAAGAAGAAACATGGTGTTGTGAGTGAGACTAGTTTTTTAAGTTGTCGACAGAATTAAAGTTCCAACAAATGCTTTGAAAAAACAAAAGAAGGGAGGGGGAAAGGGGCATATGGTTTGGTAAAAAGTTTGTGTAAGCAGGGGCAGTTGAGGGAAGCATTGCACGTTTTGCAGGACATGGTCAAGAATGGGATTTTTCCATGCTCCTCTACTTATGATTCTATTTTGTCGGGATGCCTTCGCAAGAATATGAAAAACTATCTCAAAGAGTGAACAAAAAACTTCACTTGTTTTTGTTTGGTGGGAAATGCTTGATATTGTCGGGTAAAAATGTTGCAATCATGTTTCAGGCCTATTGAGAGGTATTTCTTCAAAAGCATGGAATATCGGGGATGCCCGTATGTGGCACAAGGATTTGAAACCACATACTAGTGGGGATTTCTCCATCACAGTTGTGCCAGCGAATTCAAATGTAGAGGATCAAGGGAAGGTCCTGAGTAGGCACTTTGGGACTTCTATTGGGGTTTATGATATCCATGGAGGCCCCAAGGCACCCAGACTCATCAATAACCATTTCTTCCTTCACATGGAATCTATGTAATTTCCTATCCTATTATTCTATCTTTATATCCACTCATTGGTTGACTTTGGCAATTTTTGCATCTGGGAACCTCTAGGTTTCTACATCATGAAGGCATTTTTTGTATCTGGGTGTTGACAAATTTGCTTGTTGTTTCTTCTTGTGGGAAGCATTTTTTTCTTTCAAATATCTATAGAATTTGGTATTCGTTGTTGAAAAATTGCTATAGGAGAGTCACACTTTAGATTTGAGTATCTCTTTTTGTTTTCCCTGGAAAAAAATTGTATCAACTCTTGAAACTTGAGTTATCTTTCGTGGAAACCATTACTTCATCACTCAAGATTATTCATGTAGAAACATGATAGTTGTGAGGGTAGTAGTCTCTTTTGGCAAGCCACACTCATCAATTGTTAACTGTACACTGAGTTGAGGGTCATGTCACTCTTTTGGACGGCATCGTATCACTATAGAATCATCTTCCTTATTGGTTGAAGGTTAACAAGTCCAAGTGTTTCCTTTCTTCATTCTCGGGCATGTACATCAGTCACTTGAATAAAATATTCAGATCTGAAATTTAAATTTCTTGAGTTTGGTGATGTGTGTGTTAGTTAGTCATACTGTTGCTATTGTTCTCTTTTTATATATATGCAACAATATTTTTGAATGGTGAATGCTACGCATTGCCAATAAACAATCTGCACTAAACAAACCAGCATGAGGTGACATGTGTGCCAAAGTGTAATAAGGAAGACCACACCCCCGAAACTGGTACAAAACAATGCATTTTAAAATTTTAGTTTGTTTGACAGTGAGTTACAGTTATGTGCATGTGAAGTGTTTGTTGAAATTCTACAACCAATTTAAACCAGTAGTAAGCTCATGAAAACTCAGATTGGGTTTAGAAACATAATCTACAATAGCTTAATGTGTGATTACTAAGAATGGGGACATAAGGGGCAAAGTAAAAATTGGATCAGTCTATGAGGGGTGAAGTCAATCTAGAATTGGTTAGGAATTAATTGGTGGTATTAGAGCAGTAGTGGCTAAGTGTTTGACGAAATTCCTAAGACAACATACATGAACAGTTAGCATAAATCAATCTAGAAAAAGCAACGGACATAACTCACTCCCTAAAGACATCATTGAACTTTGATAGAATATTTTTCTCTTATTTTCAATGGTGAAAAATCCACCAACAATCATTTCTTTATGAATGAGGGGCTATCCTTTCCATCATTTTCACCTATGGTGTTGTTGGTGGAACGAGTATAGGGCCCACGGCAGCCACTGGACTGACCGCAAAAACAGGTGCCACTTTCAATAAGCATTCAGGTATTATTGTTTAAGACTAGTCTCAGGTTTGGATTCTCCTTGCTTGTAGAGTTAATGTCTGAATTTTTGTTTCTCTGATAAAGGTTAAACCGGTACACTTTGAGGTCCAAAATTTCTAGGCAAGGTCAATGAACAAGATTAATTAAGATTTCTAAAATAGCACAATATATTTTATGGACACATGATAGACAAATAGTTCCAGTCCTTCCACTTATGTAGGTTTTACTGATATAATTTTACTTAAGCTCCACATTATTCTTTTCAAGGCAGCTATATCTGGTGAAAATGATTGTGACGTGCATGGTCATGTTTTTTTGTCATAGTATACAAGCATGTATACATTCATAATCACATATATGTTAACGAATATAATCATTTAAGATTTCTAAAATAGCACAGTATATTTTATTGGACACATGAAAGGCATAAATTCAATCCTACCACTTTTGTAGTAGCTTTTACTGATATGATTTTACTTGAGCTCCACATTATCCTTTTCAAGGCAGCTATATCTGGTGAAGAATATTGTGATGTGCTTGGTCATGTTGTTTTTTGCAGTAGACAAGCATGTATGCATGCACATAAACGTATATGTATATATTTGTACGTTAGTTTCTTTCAATTCTTGATATAACATTGTTTATTTTTTCTAGAAATTTTCCATGTACTTCAGGTCATCTGGGGGGTAAGGACAATGATGGAAACAAATTTGTTGTTGATGTTTCTAGGAATGAAGAAAGCCACCATTTTGCATTGATAATTCTGCTAGTTCATGAGTTAAATCTGTTTTTAGTATCTTGAAGTGCTAGTATGGCATTGAGCTCTCAAATATCATCTATGTCCTGGAAAATCAATTTCACTATTTGTTATACATTTCACCAGATATTAATTAGTCTGGTTCAAGTGTACATAAAAAAAAAAATCTAGGTAATAAATATTTGTACAAATTGTGCTCTACTTTCCACATTGGGAATCCAATTATTTAACGAGCATGCAATCTTAATTTGCATGTAGCTAGACCACAATATCACTATATTGATTATTAGTTGAAGTCTATACTTCAGAATTTCATGTATTTTTGTATAAGAATTGTACATACAATCATGTAATTCTAAAATCCCCTATCCCAGTCCTTCCCTATATTGGGGTAGTACTATTTTTACTGGAATTTGGATTGTTTCGTGATGATTGCTTTGTTGCCTCTTTTCATTAACTTTTTGTTTAATTGATAATATTGTAGATGATTGGCATTCTTATAAGAATTTCATCTTTTTTAGAGATTGGCAGTCGTCTTATACTTTATAATTAATCTTATAAGACAATTACCAATCCCTTGAAGAGGTAAAATTCTTTGGGAATATTTTCAAACATTATGCCCTCTTTACGTTAACATGTTGGATGCTTAAAAATCCAGATTAGTATTGTTGACACATTGTTTTTAAAGTTTGAATGAAGAAAGATGAGAAGGGACGGACTCAAGTCTTTAAATGAAAAATGCCACGTGACCGTCTGCTCAAGTTGAAAGGGGCTAAAATGGTTAAGGAAGCCACTTTAAAAATCATGTGATGGTACCAACGACCTAGATTGCACTAGGATAGATCAACGGAGGAAATAGGGTTCTGCTGGGAAAGAAGCGGGGTAGATAACAGGATAAAACCTCATCGGAGAAATGAATGAGAAGGAGTTAAAACGTAAGAAACGCTCGTCGTTGATTGATTGGTTGATCGACGGATAAACGGCTCATATTCGTTCTACATCGCTAACTTGCATGATAGAGCGAAGCCATGAGAGGTTGAGAAATATTATACCACCTTCCATGCGTCAACGTCCCAACATTTCGCAAATTGGGAAGGCGGTAAAGGAAACCACCCATCTGCAATGCAAAACTGCCTTCGGGGCGTATATAAGGCTAAAGGCACGTGATAGTTGACATTTGTCTCGTGAAGCGTAAGAAGATTCGAAACGTGTGCAAGCCGAGAAAATGATAGAGCATGCCCTATTTCAAACTCGTCAGTTCCAGGTAGGCTTTCGAAACTTGTGCAAGCAATTAAGAAACATATACATAATGGAAGAAACGAAAGAAACAGTACCTCCGGGTGATGAGAATGTTAAAATGGAGGAAACCCTAGAGGAGAAAGATAGAGACATTTATGATCCCATGATTAAATTATCAGTTACAACGATTAAAGCCAAGTTGGATAGATTATATAAGGAGAATTCAGATGTGCATAGAGTTTTTGAGTCCACTTTCATTTACTTTTTTCTAGACCAGACATTAGGGTTCCCAAATTTCATTTCATGGTGTGCAATGAATTATTCACAGAGTGGAAAAGTAATTATGAACACGTCTAAAACCAAAATCATTTGCCCCGTTGAGTCTTCCACTATTAGAAAGTCCCTAGAAGTACCTATGTATCGGCCTCGTGAGCAGGAAAACTTTGCTGAAGAAGCCATAGTCAGCCAGTACCAACAGTCGTCTCCTGAAACTAAGCAGACCTTCCTAACCAGTCACCTCAAGCCAAACCTCGCAATTGATGATACCCCCTACCCACTATATATGAATTTCTTTGATGAGAATGCATAGTTGATTGTATCACTAATATACCAGTTTCTATGGTTAGATAATGATACAGTGGTTACAGAGGTTCAATTGAGTCTACTCTTTAGGTTAAGTTTTGGCGTACCAAGGAAAGAGTACAGCCAAGCACCATGTATTAAATTTGTTGAATTCCTAGCTGAAAGTATTCACTCTCAGCTAGTGAATTTCCACAACACCAGGCACTTCAGATTCCAAACTTACTTAATGAAAATGCTTCTATTTTCAAGCCAGAAGGATTTGCAGTTTTCATAAGCAATGTTTTCAAGTACATTGGAAAACAACATGTTTAATTTTATGAACCTTATCCGATCAGAAGTGTACAAATTGATTTTTGGAGAAGATTTACCTAGGGTACTTCCAGAAATGAAGACATTGATGCAGTTGAAACGAAACAAGGGAGTAGGGGATTGGTTTTTGTTGAAGCAGCATACAGTTATCGGAATTTATGGGTTTGTGAAGGAGCCTTATATTATGCCAACATTTTTAACTTTAAGAATATTTTCTTTGGATTTTATCAGGCATAAACTAATTCTTGAAAATGACCACTTTCTAGCTTTTAAAAAGAATTCCGATATTAAATTTCCTTTGAAAGTTGGACCTTTCATTATCAAAAATAATAATGCCCTTTCTTTTATAGAAAAACAATTAGAAGAGTTGAATTTTAAAAAGGAAATTGTTGTCAACAATGATCCTTGTCACATCATTTCTCAAAGAAGACAACAGAATAAGAGCAAAGCATTTGACCATCAGGAGGTTGAGGGGTTAGCAAAAATGGCCAATCTTTTACAATATGAATATGACAAAGAAGTTTCATCATGTTCGCAGTTAGATCCTTCTACCCCAGCAAAATATTCAACTGAAGTAATACCTACCCCAGGTAAGGTGGAAATTGTTAGCAAAAGGAGTTTTCAAGAGATCACTGATACAGAAGTTGAAGAGAAAGAAAGAGAAAAGAAGTTCAAGGCAAATTCTCAAAGTGATTTGGTTATGTTTGTAAGTGGGAAAGAGAAAAAGAAAGAAAAGTATCAAGCTCCAGAAGTTCAAATACGTGAGTACAAATTTCATGAAGCAAAGGCTGCAGGTGACACTGATAAATTTCAGTCAAGGGCTTAAATGTGTGTTAAATATGGACAAGAAAAGAAAGCGACCTCAGAAAAAATCCATAAATTATTTCCAAAAGTTAGAAGTGTAATTGATTTAGAGGTCACATTGATGACTAGTAGAGATCCTACGGAAAATACTTTGAATTTGGTTGTATCATCCGATGAGAAAGTCACAGAGATGAAACTGAATTTACAAAAAATAGCAGTCCTGAATAAAATTCATTTGCACAAGAAGACTCGCACTATGGAATTATGACCCAAAACCCAACGAGAAAATCTGACGACATTCGACAAAAAGGACTTTGTCATTGGATTTCACCTTCAAAATTACAAAATTTGATGAAATTTTTTTAAATTGATAGAAGGGTCGGTCAGATATCCGACGATGTCTGTCAGATATTCGACCAATGTTGTCGGATATCCGACACTATATTATGCCCACAAGGGCTAAGGAGAATGCCCATGGGTGTCGGATATCCGACACTATATTATGCCCGCAGGGGCTAAGGACAATGCCTGCGGTTGTCGGATATCCGATCGTATATACAACACTATATTATGCCCACGTTGTCGGATATCCGACTCTATATTATGCCCGCGTTGTCGGATATCCGATGAAAAGGACTGTGTCGTCGGATTTCACCTTCAAAATTACGAAATATGATGAAATGTTTTTAAATTGATAGAAGGGTCGTTTGGATATCCGACGGCCCTCGAATATCCGACGACGTATGTCAGATATTCGACCGGTGTTGTCGAATATCCGACACTATATTATTCTCGCATGGGCTAAGGAGAATTCCCGCGGTTGTCGGATATCCGACACTATATTATGCCCGTAGGGGCTAAGGAGAATGCCCGTGGGTGTCGGATATCCGACTCTATATTATGCCCGCGTTGTCGGATATCTGACACTATATTATGCTCGCATTGTCGAATATCCGACACTATAGTATGCCCACATTGTCAGATATCCGACACTATACTATGTCACAGGGGCTAACGAGAATGCTCGCAGTTGTCGGATATCCGACATGTATTTTACAATGGTAACTATGCTCAATTTGTCGGATATCCTATGAACTTTTATATTTTAAAATCTATAAATTTCGAAACATTCTGACATGTTTGCTATACAAGCGACGGTTTGCGGAAATTATTTTATTCTTCAACGGACTGTTTTCCATAAAAGAATACATCATTATTTCTATTGTTTTTGTGATTAAAAATATCGAAGTGTGGAGCTTGATTTTCTAAGATCGATAATATTCATTCAAGCTCTTTATGAGAAAATGTCAAATAGCAATATTCCTGATCCAGAAGAACAAAAGCGACAATTGCTTGCTAGATTTTGGGATGGACTGAAAAGAAAGGGTGATGGGAAATGTTATTGTCCATGTAGTCAATGCAGGGGCTTTTAGAGGAGAAGAATAAAGATCACAATAGCTAGAAAACATTGTAGGGAACATGGACACACTAAGGGGGAACATGAATATCGTCCATTTGTAAGTTTTTCATTATATATGTTTCTATATTGGTTGGTTTTGTAAATGTATGTATTATTTTAATATTTCTTATATTAACTTTTATGTATTGATGGTTTCATGTAATTATAAAGGAAATACATCCCACAGCATATCATCCGGAGGAAGTGCTTTCAGAACAAGTACTGGAGGAACATGGAGTTATGAATAATGGAGAACAAGTTAATGATCATATTGAAGAAGATGATCATACTGATAACATAGTTGAATATGATGGTACAAATAATTTGATCCATGATTCATTTAATGTTAGAATGGATGATGATCATGATCATGATCATGAAAATGATGATCATTTTGATGATATTCATAATTTACCTCTTCTTGAGAAGGCATATGAACTCCTTTATGAGGGCTTCAACACAAATCTTATCACTTATATATTGTTGATAATGAACTGTGAGGAACCTTCAACAATTAATTAATGAAAATACATGAGATAGCAGTAAGAACAGAACTCGGAATCACTTTATTGATCACGTGCCACTTCGAGGGGGCAACCTCCTTTGAGAAAGCTCAATACAAATAACTTCACGGTACCTTCATTGGCCTCAACACACACTTATATACTAAGTCGACTACTACATTTTTGGACTTTAGGGGGGGTTGTCTTCCGCCCCCAAAAGTAACCTACAGGGGGGGTTTTGGCTTTGGGGGCGGTTTTGGAAAAACCGCCCCTGAAGCCACCGATGTTAAAAGTTTTTTCCCTTTAAGGGCGGTTTTTTACGAGATTGGAACTGCCCCCAAAAGTGACTTTTGGGGGCGGTTTGTGACCCCCCTCATAGAGGTCTACGGAGGCGGTTATAAACCCCCCTCGTAGACCCCTTCATAGAGACCTATGGGGGGGGGTTTGAACCCCCTTCGTAGAGACCTACGAGGGTGGTTGTGAACCCCCCTCATAATCCCCCTCATACAAACCTATAGGGGCGGTTTGGAACCCCCCTCGTAGAGGACTATAGGGGCGGTTCAAACCCACCTCATAGAGGCCTATAGGGGCAGTTGTGAACCCCCCTCGTATATGCCTATAGGGGCGGTTTGGAACCCCTCTTGTAGAGTCCTATAGGGGAAATTTAGAACCCCCCTCGTAGAGGCCTATAGAGGCAGTTTCAAACCCCTCTCGTAGAATCCTATAGTGGTGGTTTGTAACCCCTCTCATAGATGCCTATAGGGGCGGTTTGGAACCCCACCTCATAGATGCATATAGGGGCGGTTCAGAACCCCCCCTAAAAGTCTTTATCACAAACCTTTGGGGATGATTACAAACCCCCCTCATAGGTACCTACAAGGGTGGTTGTAAACCCCCCTCATTGTAACATACAAGGGCAATTTCAACCCCCCTCATAGTGACATATGAAGGTGGCTTAGAACCCCCCTCGTAGAAACATACAAAGACGGTTTGAAACCCCCTCTATAGCTATAATAAATCATAATAAAATATATTTTATTAAAAATACCAATATTGCAATATCAATAGGGTACAGAGGAATCGAACCACCAACCTCCTGCTTGTAAAGCAGGCGCTCTACCATTGAGCTAGCACCCTTTAAGAATTAGGGAGATGAGCAATATTAACATTCATATTGCATTATTTTTAAGTCTAAGAAAAGACAATAAGAATGTTCAAGGATGATTGTAACAGGATATCCACATATACCCAAATATCTACAGATTATCATGCAAGACAAACCTACTCTTTGCAATCCTCACAAGGCATAAGAACTATAATTCCAAACTTTTCAATTACTTACTAAAACAACAAAAATGCTGAAAAAATTTGCATACAATTTGCAAACACAAATTTCAATCATGTGATATGCATTTCATAACATAGTGCATTGATTCTTATTGTAGACATGACATATTGATGCAGTTGAGGAGCTCAATAGTTTGTGCATGGAAGGAAAATATTCAAGAAGAATCATCTTCCTTGTTTGTCTCTTCCACTATGAGAATTTATGTACTTTGTTCGATATAGACAATATGAATAAACTAGAAGACGAAGCATTTGTATCCCTGAACCAGATGATAAATGCCATAACATGAGATTGTGAATACTTGAATAGTCGGTTGCTTAAATATTTTGCTCAACTTCAATTTATCCATACATTGTCATACATTTTCATAAACTTAATGGGAATCTAGAGTTGATTCATTGCTAATATAGACATGCTAATGTTTATGTGAATGAATATATTATTTTTTGTCTGGGTTCACTAATATTTAATTTGATCAAGATAGTGAATAAGCAATCTATTTTTGGGTGTATGTCGTGATCCCTACTCATCGGTTGGCTCAACAAGAACAAATGGCTCATAAACTAGTCAATAAAAATACAGATGGCTTACCCCATGTATTATTGTTGCAAAAAGAAATGTTTCAGCCTCAGTTGTTAGATGTCGAGGTGCTACATTTACATGACCTGACAAGATTTATAGAATATAACGAAACATAGGACTGATCAACTATGTTCTCAGAGGAAAGTATTAAAAGCAGTATATATTAAACCAACTGCAACAGACCAAGTCGAAACTTGGGCACTACAATTGGAATTGTTTGAAAGGATGCTAACATCACAGCAAGGAAGCAACCAAAATTACCCATGTCCAGAGGTAAGAATGTAACTTATTTCCATTGGATACAGAAACATTTGGCCATTGTTTGTCTTTTAGGGGTTTAGGGTTTAGGGTTTAGGAAGACTTGGAAGAATTCCAAGTGCCAAGATTAAAGGAAAAACCCTAGTGTAGACATCAAAAGGCAGCACTGGAGGTCCCAAGTGCCTCGACAGCAGCTTTGGACAAGTTCAAGGCAGAAGATCAGGAACAGTAGTTTCCTAAGGTGAATCCCACAGTGCCATAGTGGATTCTGTGCAGAGTTTTTGATGCAGTTGTTGGTGGTGGCCTTGGCAGAAGACTGACACCATCCTTTTACTGTTGAAAGATAAATGTGGCTTGCTTCCTAGGAGGAGGCAGTGGAGCCTATGGCATAAACAAAGGTATCCATTTTAGAAATGATGAAAATGCCCGTAGGCATATGGGAAGCTCTCAAACAGTGAGGAAATACTCAAAAAAATGAAAGAAATGCCCATATGCCCGCAACAGCATTAAAATGCCTGCCTTGCAAATGAAAAATGTCAGTAAATATTGCAAAGTGCCCACAAGTCTCAGACAAAGACCTGTTCGTATGAAGAAAATCGCTGCAACCGGTGTAATACATGACAGAATGCCTGTAGCACATTGAGAAATGCCCAGGGTATAAATATGTCTTAAATATGACCTGAGATTATAGACTACAAGATGTGATGTGTGCTGAGCTCTGAGGTCTTGCGAGGAAATGATTTTTTTATGAAAGCTCCGATCTTTTATGGAAACCAATTTCTAAGAAGACTCTTTTTTATAATGATGTCTACATAATAATGTGAGGTAACTCTGGCCCTAAGATAAGGAGATGTAATCCAGACTTGAGAAAAATATGATGTAAGATTGCTAGCTGGCAATGAAACTGTGTATAAGATCTAGATAGATAATTTCCGGGCATTACACAAAAGAGAGGAAAGTAATCAATCAAACAAGGTTGATTGATCGAAGTATGATTTTATATGAAAAGGTGAAAGAGAATGCCCGCACATCAAGTTAAATGTCCGCAAGACCTTAAGACAAAAGGCCTACCAGACTTAAAATACATATGTCCACAGACACAGTGAGGAATGCCCGTCTGACCACTGAAAATGCCCGCACTATCAGAAGAAATGCCTGCAATTGTGAAGTAAATGCCTGCCAAGGTCTTAAAATGCCCGTTGCATGCTTGTACATGAGAAGGGGATGCCCACCAGTAATAGAAAATTGACCGCAAGGCATAAGAGAATGCCTGCAGTTGGTGCATTACATTGATAAAATGCCCATAGGGGTCTCCAACTATGCCCGCAAGACTTTGGAAACTCAGTTTAAGACCGTATCAGTGTATAAGCTTCAAGTTTCAAGAATTGAGTACTGCATTTGAGCAACATATTTGAAGAAACATGGTAGCCACAAACATGGTGAAATGATGGAGTAATCTATGAGCAGACTTGAATAATGAATGTTTACCTTTTATGAATTTACTAGAATTGTATTTGGCTATAACCTAACTGGTGGATTAGCTGAAAAGTAGCAGCAGACATCTTTTAATGGAAATAGCTTGACATCACCTCTGAATTCAGGCTAGATGACTGGGGTCTTGCATGCACACATTCCTAGCTGAATTTCGGACACCTACAGCACATATTGAACTGAACTAAGGATAAAAAAAGACTAAGACAGCCACTGGTTCTAAGGTCTGATTTTACAGGCATTTATCTCAACATACATATGACAATTGAAGCAGCAAAAGATAATCTCGTGGTGTTTTAGATTGGTTAAACTCAGGGCAGCCAAGGACACATAGACAAGTGAAGGCATTTGTACATAAGACTAATCTCTCAGACTTCTAAAAAAGACCTATTATCTGAAGTGAAGCAGCCCTATTGGACATACAGACTTGGAGGTTCCCTATTGTTCTTTCATATCTTCCATTGGAGATGCAATAGCTTCTTGCAAACTTGTCCTTCAAATGAAGGCAAATATGGTCTCATGTTTTAGTATAGGATTTTTGAAGCTTCCATTTCTTAGTATCAAAACACATGAAAACTCTTATTGAAAAAGTTTGGAATTGGAAAAATATGAATAGATAGGACTATGAGAATATCCCTTTTCACTAACATAAAATGGAATTAGCATTGCCATTAACTATGGGACAACCCCCTTAATGTTAAACATGTGCAAGTGGAGGAGAATGGAAATAAGAACTGTGATGGTTGAGTAGTAGTTTAGAGGAAAGGGAAGGTGGTGCCACTAAGAAACCCAAACCAAGGTCCCTTGCTTCATTAAACTCACTCATGAGGTGAATCACCATGAGAAGATGGAGAAGGAGGGATATAAATCTCAAGGAATAAATTGTTTGATTCTTATGTGAGTATTTCTTTGACTATAACTAGTGCATATATCATCAAGCACTTTTAGGATCATATGAATATTTATTAGACTTTGGCCTTATAAAACAGTAACAATATTTGGATTCTTGAAAATTGGACGCTAAAGGGGGGCTATGAGCTATCCCTCCTCAACAGAGTTTGTTTCCTAATAACTTTCTCCTCCTAGGAAAATAAAGATGTGGTTTTGAAAGGGAGCCTTGATTTCTAGCAAGGCAAGGCTCTATAGTCATCAGGCTTCAACTTGGTACTTAAAGCTCCTTCGAAATTTCTACTATATGTAACATTATTGTTTTGCCCTTCAAATTTTGCACAATTTCAAAGCAATTAATATTAGTACAACAAAGTTGACAAGGTGGGAAAAACCTATCACTTATGCAAGAATTTGTGTTGATCTTGACCTTAGTAGGCCCTGCCTAATCTTCACCTTAGTAGACCCTGCCTAAAGATATTTAGAAAAGCACCACCACTAGAATAAATAACTATTAGTTATGCAATATCTAGATATAGATGAACTTTGCTAGCATAATTCATCTGAGGGTCTTGATCAGAAATATTTTTAGGCCCTTTTATTGAGTCAGCAACTAGACTGTATAATTGTACTCTGTGTATTGATTTTACTATCTTAAAATACAATCCTAACTAATAATTATGCAGGATCAAAAATATTCAAAATGCATCTAGCTCACTGATAGTAATAATACATCTTCAAACGTTTTAATTCATGATAGTAAATGAGATATTCCCATCATGGAGGCATGTGCAATTGAAGTTTTAACTCACAAATGATCAAATTTGTCTCATGAGGATGAGTTGTCCATGCCATAACAACCAACATGAAGAGATTTAGTGGAGAAAGAACTAATACAAATATTTTGAAAATTTGAAATGAAATATTAGTCAAGAGATTTAGTGGAGAAAGAACTAATACAATCTTTTGAAAATTTGAAATGAAATATTAGTCAAGCACTGGTTCTTGCCATAGGTTACCACCTAAGCTCTCACCTAAGGTGCAAAGTCTTCACCAAAGTGAAAATTCAAGTGGAACTCAGATGAGTTACCACTATCACCTTAACGCCCTCTTCCTCACTTTGGTATGGCTTATCACCAACATAAGGGGACTTCCCTATATTCACTAAGTCCAAAAGATATATGATCATAATTGAAGGGTTTATGGACTAATCACACATGTTTTCTGAGGTTATTTATGAAGTACTGTGTGCAGATTTGTATGACAGATTGTTAATTCTAGTTTTAGATACAACCTATAATGAACTATATTGAATTAGGGGTGTATCTGGAGTAGGATATTGAACAATGATTTCCATATTTGTAAATGCAGAAAATAAAAATAAAAAATTACATATTTTTATGATGGTTAAAAGAAATATTAGTGTCTATAATTTGCATTGGGAATATGGGGTCCAGTAATGCTCAATGAGAGGCTGCCTTATGAAGGAGAAGAGGGAAAATTAGGTTGCAGCATATAAGCCATATTTACCCTATCCTTGCTTCCTCAAACTTAAGAAATCTATCAAGGGATATTACTAATGCAGATAAGCTCATATGGCTATGATATTTATGCTTATCATGAATTATTACAAGTGCATACAACTAGAGTTAGATAAAAATGCAGATAGATATAACATCCCATTGATAAATGCAACAAAATAGGAGTGGTGTTACTCAGTTTATTGTCTCGGAATCATAATCCAAAGATAATTCATCAACATAAGACAACATACACATGCAATAGACTTCCTCATCCAAAGCTTTGCTAATCCACCCAATAGCATCAATGAAAAGTATTAAACAATGGCACAAAGACTTCGTGAGATAGTACCTAAACTAGCCAAGGTTTTTCCTTTTCGAATACTCCCCTTTGAAATAATATTTGTAAGGGACCCACCCCTATGTATTCAAAGGCTATCCTTCCACTGAGCCATTTTGGATGAATTTACTTAGGTTCAAGTCAATAGGGTTTAACCCGTGCATACTCATGGTCGGTCATTGTTCACCTAAGTTTGGAAACTCAAAAGACATGAATTGTTTTTTCTTTTGAGTCTGACAAAATTGGAAGGTCACCATTTTTATACGATTTGAATTTCAATCTCATGCCCTAATCGTCCTTTAGATTTGAATTATAATTACCTTAAAGAATTGACTCCCAAATAAAACAAGGTATCAGACATTTCATACCCTAGGATTGATTGAGCCAGGGTCTATTACATAACAAACTCTGCCCACCCTAATTGATTTCAATGAGATTAGGACTTTGAGGTCTCTTGGATTTATAATTGATATTACTTCTTTTGTATACTAACAAGGCTAATCAAATAAATTTTAAATCCACAATTCTTTATGACAAGTTCCCAATGGAAACAAGGCTAGAAAATCTAAGGGAGTATTTTCCAACACCAAATCCAAATCCAAGGAGGGTACCTCAGTAGTATATGTTGACACCAATTATCACACTGACATGCAACCTTTATGGGGAGCTTTTTGTGATGTACAAGGATACAACTAGACAATCACCCTTTCCCAACTCTAATGTCCTACACATCGAGAAAGCTACCATGAACTATTCTATCAGAAGGTCCCAATAGTAGAATATAACACCCTGAATACAAGTGTTTCCTTGTTCAAATGTAATTTAGTGGCTAGCTGAGAGAAAAAAACACGGACTCGGTAAATAGTTTTGATAGAAGGTAGGTGTAATGCTTTCTATGAAGCCAAAATTTTGAGGTATATAAGTTCCCAAGGGTTGAAGATTATCTAACCACTAGCTAGTTGAAGAAATCCTCTACAAAATTAATTCTAACATGAATAAAGGTTATAAATATCTTCAACATGGTTTACGTGTAATCCGCATACCCTTTGAAAACCATCATTTTCCAAGTTATTCACACTGGAAAGGTATTTAATAAATGGAAAGGCTTATAAAAGAGCAAAGGAGTGTAAATAATTAAAGGTTTGAATAGTCAAAGAAGGTGAAGAGTAGTGGAAATTTGAATCACTTCAACTTCCCAGCTTTGATTTTGTATAAATGTATGAACATGAACAAAAGAAAGAGTTATCAAATTTCAGTAAGGAAGCAATCTTGTAACAGACACTGAGGCATTATTAGCAACTGGAATGAATAAATATTTGGCAGTTATTCATGGATGGAATATATGTTCATCCTAATGTATGATTTCTTTTGTTTATCATAAGACCATGTCATTGAATTGTTTCTTTGTTCATATGCTTGCCATTGTATACTTTGCTAACTTGGGTTTGAAACAAGGATAAGATTAAGACGTGATCATCTAAGTATCACTGCTTTCTCTTTTATGCATTGTTATATGCCATAGTATTTCTGTGAAACTCCGACAAGTGATCCAACTGGAAGGTTGAAACCAACCTGTAAATGATGTTAATAATGACATCATAGATTCATGTATGTAAATTTATGACCATTTTCATAGCAAAAACATGGAAACAATGAAAATCATATTTGAGAAGATTGAAGAATGATCCATACAAAATCTGGCAATGTACCAAGGTAGACCACAATCACATTGGTTGCACCCTCGCCCTTGTTGTCCCACTCTGTGTTTTTAGCCTCCAGAAGTGACAACATAGCAATTTGTAATTTTGTACACACTCTTTTCAGTTTTCCTGGGAAAATGTGAAGCATATTAACAACATTTTTAAAGGAAAACACTACTATTCTAATCAGATTATCCCAACACATCTTTAGTATAGAATTTTCATCAAGAATAAAATAAACACTTGTGTACATAACAAAATACAATGTGTCAGTTAAATCAGGTTTTGAAAACTATAAAGAGAGATAACACAATAAATAATGACTTCAGGCACTGAAAGATGGATGCACCATCACAGAACTACTTTCTGTCAAGAAAAAACTAGTGAGAAATCAATTCTACATAGCTTATGCATGTTTAAAATGGAGTACTTAGATGTATATTTTTGTTTCCAAAGTGTAAGAATCAAATCATAACAAATGCACTAGTATTGCACATTTTTCCATAGCGTTAAACCTTTGTCCCATGCTATTGACATGATTTGATGGTTTGGCATGTGGATTTAGATTGTGGCACATGGTTTTTGATATTATATGATTATCTTTTTTAGGAGCAGTCCACTATTTATGCACATTTCCCTTAAGAAATCGATATTTAGACTTTGTTTGGAGTTAATTAAAGGGTTTTCTCGCATGGATCAACATTATTGGCACATATTTTCATGACCCTCCGTCATTTGGGAGGTTGTTACAACAATCTACACACTTTATTACACACTTCTCCATGAGACTCATCTTTTGAGGGTCTGCTAGCTTGTTAGGAGCACCCTAACCCTTTTTGCATACTTTCGGCATAATTTTGGCATTTCAAGGAAGTGGAAACCCTTATCTAATGGAGAACCCCCTTGATCTAGGGATCATTGGCACATTTGAGATATATCATGGATGAGTGCCTTAAAGGAGAATACATACAATTTACTCCTTCAAATCAGTTTTTCATTAATGGTTCAAAATTTACAAGGAAACCTCCACAACTGCCAAAAACATGAAGTTGTACAACATACTCAAATGAGGCAAAAATTTGCACACCTATTGAGAAAATATGCCCACTAGAAACCGAGAAAATTAGCACCTTCACACTGATCTATTGTATGGCAGTCCGTACAACTATACAAAGTTCCTTGAGTAATATGGAGACTCATTGAAGCACATTTTGGTAGATCAAAGGGAATTGGAATCAAATCTAGGAAAGAGAGAGCTTGATGTTGTAAGGCGGGCTCAGGGTCTACTTGTTGAATATAGTAATGCACATGAAATTTGATGAAACTACAAGAGTTGCTAAAGCAGCAGCTTCTGCAATGAAGATGCAAGTGGGAGAGCTCACACAAGATCTTTAGAAGGAAAACCTTGAGGCTTCCCAATTAGAGTGGTTGCATGATGAGTTCGAAGCACCAAATTCCACGCATAAATACTATGTATTCCTTCGGGCCAAAAGGAGAGGCCAACATAGAGGTAGAGGAGGAGGCCAGGGACAATGAAGCACCCAACTGTGTGAAGTCAGGCCAATTAGAGAAATAGAAGTAATCTGAGTTATAGAATTCCTGTACAGAGTTTGGGTTAATGAAATCAGTGGTTTTTTTATGCCTCTAATATCATGTATTTGACCCCTTCATTTAATTCCTGTAGTTTTGAGTGCATTTGAATGATTGTTGGTGCAACTATGAGAGAGAGATCATTCTTCTTGATCAATCTAATTTATCATTTGATTACATAGTATCCAAGACAATGTTTTCTTATTTAGGACAAAGTTTTAATCTATGCTAAGCGTGGGTTTGAAATATAGCTGTGTTTTACCTCTTTTCTCCAAATGAATGTTGATCGTGCATATGTAGATTAAAATATACAGTATCCAATAGAAGTATTATTTGAAAATTTGTTGATGAAGTAGTTGCAGACTGAAATTTCAGAGGATTCAATGGAAAGAATGGATGGTAATTTGTTGATAGTTGAACCATATATTCCAGATCTATTTGAAATGTTGTGGGACAGAGTATTGAATTAGAGGAAATCAAATTTTGGACAAATGGATTTCAAAATGTTGATTGAAACCCAAGTATAATGTGTATAATTATTTTATCACATCTAAAATTACAATTATATGATGTATTGCTTGAAGAATCATTGTTGATTCTCCAGAAATCATGGTCAAATAGAGAATAACATTCAAGTAGGTATTGGATGCTTGAGTTAAATGCTGGAGGTTATCTGTTGAATGATCTTGAAATGTGAGCATTAATATTGCATACATGGGATATTTTATGCATAGATTGAATTCTAATATGTGCATTGGTTGTGGAAGATAAGTTCAATATTACAGATGTCATCAATAAGAACCTTATTCCAATAATGATTTATTATGGTTTCAATGATGAGCTCAAGACCAACTCATTTCTTCATTGATAGAGGTAGTATTCCGACCCATCTATTGTTTTATTTCCGACCAATCTATTGCGGTCCATCATCAGGAAATGAGAAACTAATTCATTTCTTCATTATTTTTAACACTCCCCCTTAATGGAGAAATGAGTTCTCAGCAAAACCTAGCTTGTCTCTACATATTCCAAATTTAACCATCAAACAAACAACTACTAAATCTTATCAGACATAGATTTATTCATGAATGAGTAGATATGAAAGAAAGTTGGTAATGAAAATGACTACGGACGAGATCAAGTGTAAATCCTAGGTGACTTCAGACAGAATTGCCAAAAGATTTATCATAAGTATCCCAGAAACAAAAAATAGATCTCTTCCACAAACCATGTTGGGTATTCAGAAAATCAATGTGAGTCTTTCCATTAGAATTTTTGAACTGGAATAACATGGTAATTCTCTTGGTCTGGGGTTTCTGAACTACCCATGATCCCACAGTGAAGTAGAACAACAGCTATGCTAGCAAATTTGTTGTGTAGTTATTCATTGAGATGTACAATTTAGATATGGAAGGAAACTGGCAATGGAAATGGCAGTAGATGAAGTCAAATGTCCTAGGTGATTACCATGGCCTATCCAAAAGAATTATGTACAAAATACTCCTAAAACAAAAAAGATATCAACTAACCTGGTGTTGTTGAACTTCCCATGAACAGACATTGAAGCATTAAAACAACAACCACGCTTATACAAAAGGCCAGAGAATGGGTTGTTTGGTTATCCATTGAGATGGAGTGAATAGATATGAAAGGAAGAGACAATGGAAATGGAGATGAATAAGGGTGTGTTCTCTAATATAGGTCTCACTGCGCTTTCCTGTTCATTTGGTATCCTATAATATAAGTCTCAGTGCATTTTCCTATTCATTTGGGATCTTTCCATCCCACCATACCCTGCAAATCAAAAGAAATTCACGTGTTTCTCTTCTTCTAGTTGAGAATCCCTGTCAATTTTCATTAATAACATAGATTTTACTTGATCATATTCATAGTTGAGATGTATTCATATTATAATTAACAATTTGAGATATATTTAGAGTGGGTTTAAATTTAAAAATATTTAAATATACCATTTTCAGATTCTCATGTTAAAGTCTAAGTATCATAAGGACTTATGATGGAAAATGGAATTATTGGAGATTTAAATATGCAAGTGGACTGAAAAAACTACCATTTTCACATTCTTATGTTAAAGTCTTAAGTACCGTAAAATGTTCCATATGGGAGGAAGACTTGGGGTGGAAAATGGAAAGGTGACACGAGATTTTGATGGAAAATAGAAACATGACACAGAATGAATTGGTGTTGTGGTTGAACACAAAAGAACAAATCAAGATTATTATTCATGAAGTATCGCCTCTCAAAGACTTTTTATTTTATCTCAACTTTATAATAATTTCATCCAGCAATTGGATTCAATTATTGAGACAAAGGAGGCAGAATTCAATGGAAAATGGAAAGAGACACATAATAAATAGGTATTGTGATTGAACATAAAAGTATTCTCATTTGTATGTATTGAATCTGAGAACCTTCTCTTTCACATCAAATCTATCAATAATATCATTTTGCAAATTGAATTCAATTATGGCGGCAAAGTAGGAAAAAACTAGAAAAAAATAGTGAGAAAGACTTCTACACCGAGTGAGACACCCACTAGTGGCCATCCATATTTGGCCACAACTCTATTCTATGAGAGGGCTATCCATTACCTTTTCCAGTAAAAGGGGAAAAGGGAATCGGTAACTAGAAGCTAGATTAACTATTGTAGATGACTCATAATGATGAGATACATTTATAATCTTATTATATACTTGATGTAAATTTGTATTTAGATTTGAGTCTTGAATGGATAGATATCATGACCTAGTATCAGCAGTTACAGTTTGATGTAACATTTGGCATCTTAAAAATCAATAGCTTTTTCTTATTGATGTGGCGATGTGATTATTTGATGTTGTTGTTAGCTATACCTTTTAAAAGATGGAAAAATAAAGGATTAATTTTTTATTTTTTAGTTCATTCCATAGTTTTCCAAATTGCCAATGTTCCAAGGCCAAAACCCTCAACTACATTTCTCAATTTTCAATGTCTACAACAATGATTCAGAAGTCAAAATGGTCACATGGTGATTGTGACAATCTTTCTCGATTTGAAAACAAACAATCAAGCGAAGTTTGAAGCTTTGGTGATGGGAAGGACATAGTGCCTTATGCTTGGTTTACATGGTCCTCTTTCAAGGGAAATTAACATTGTCAGGTCACTTGAATGGAGAAGTCTGCAATCCCTCATGGGATATGATAATCAAAGGTTATTGGAACAAATGGGCATTGAGATGATATGATAAGAAACAACAATTGGATCAAATGGGCATTGAGCTGCTTTGAGTAATACATATTTGTACATATTTGAAGATCGGTGAACCAGACAGCAGATTGGTTGGCTAATCAAACAAGTGCAACAAGGGTATCCCTCTCCAAAACATTGGAAGACCCTACCACGAGGGATAAAATTAAGTGGAAGACCCTACCACGAGGGATAAAATTAAGTGGAAGACCCTACTAGATAAGCCATAAAAATATGCAAACTTTGTTGATGTAGATAGCATGAGGTGATGCCATGTGGATATGGTACCATCTAACATTGTCTTTGTTATACTTATCACAAATGCAAAGCTTATATGTGGTCACAAGAGAAAAGTTGCAAACACCCTTTGATCAGGGGCCTAGTTCTTGTGCAACCATAATTCCATTGATCTCAGGGAAGGTCACTTTTAAACTAACCATTAGGGATCACTCACAAAAATCAGATCATTCTTTAGGGGAGTGGCTGGCGGAATTTATATCGAAGGGATATGGTCCATTTTTTTGACAAAGTGGGACTGCTCAAGATGATTTGTCTTGGCCTTATTGGAAGAAGTGGCTACCATCATCTGGATTTTTGGAGGAGGAGTAGCTGGAGCCAAATCAGGAGCCAGAGGGAGGCCCTTGAGTATTTCTCTCTCCTATAGGAGTGGCAATGGTGGAGGCTAAAAACTATAAAAGAGACAAGACACCTAGTAGTAGTTTGCATGCACTATATGTAATAGAAGGTAAAAATATGCATGTTTATAGAAGTTTTTTGTTGTCAATCAATATTATTAATTTGTAAACTGCTGGAGCTATGCCTCTAGACAATTCATGAAAACGGATCTTGGAAAAAAGATGGTTATGCTACATGTTTTCCTTAATAACATGGATTACAACCATATGCCCAGTTACATCATCATCTCACTCCATCTTGGAGTTACAATACAGCTCAATTCATCTTTCTTATAAACAAGGAGAGCTCAATTCATCTCTTGGAAAGTATTCCATTGCATATTTTCAATTTTTTTCTTATCTGTCATTCATAGGTCATCCATGAATTTATTCTCAACTTTCTTTCAAATCTGGGTAAAAGCAGTTTTCAAAAATACAATGATGGCAAACATTTATAGTAGGCTAAAATAAGACTCACTAATTTGATCTTTGGTGTGAATTCAATTCACAAAAAACAGACAATTAGACAGAAGACTCACCTTCACAATTTTGTAGATGTCGGAACCTGCACCTCCATTGTCTTTCCCACCTTTCACACCCTTTCCTCCTTCTCCTCCTCCACCTTTGGCATTCCCCTGCAACCCATTCCTCAGTGAATCCATGCCATCATCGATTATTTTATTGGGAATTACTCATGAGCCTTCAATAAATTTTCCTCTCTGAACCCCTCTTTCTCGTCAACCATGAGATACAGCCCCGAACCCGCAACCAGAAAGACATAATGCTAAAACGGAGTCAGCCGAAATTCGATGCAGACAACATTGAAGGCTTGGGCATGCAACTTTCAGATCCACTCGGAAAATTCTGTGGCATTCGGCATGGTAGTCGAGAGAAAAACCATTTTGATACCCAAGGCAAATAAAACTATCATCTCCTCCCACACGACTCCATTCTCTCGGTCCTTCATGTAGTGAATCTCTTCAAAGGTGACTCAGACAACCTATTCCAAGACCTCGGAACCCCTGTAAAGAATCCCTCTAACAATATCTATGGTCATAACGAGGCATGAGGAATTTTGGGGCATGGACAGGTCGCTCGTCATTAACCCTACGCCGGTAAACTCGTGGCTAAGCTCCCAGTACTTATGGTTGCTCAGGGCCTTCAAAGGGGATGTGTATATGAACCAGTGATTGTCCTTGAAGGCCATGGATATGGCGTACTCAGCCACGCCCATATTCCCATCTGAAGTAGTGAGGGCCGACACAATAACAAATTCGTTTCACCGAGGTAGGTCTTCGACATGGGACCGCTGTACACAAGGTTCGAAATCGTTCCATGGGTGGTATCGTCCATGGCCAAGGCGTAGCCCGTGGGTATAGACACCTCGTGTATGTAGGTTAGAACCATTTTGTGGCGCTTCTTCTCAACTTTGGCTTCCATTTTTTGCTCCTTCACCCTTCTTCCAGGCATTTCCCTTACCTTGCATTTGTCAAGAGTCGGTGATTCCTCCATGATTTAGCAATGTGGAGTGTGATAGGTGGACATGATTTTTGATCGACATTAGATGGTGGTGATAGGTGGAGGGTATGCTTTACTTAATGTTGTGTATGATTTGGGGCATAAGTTTACCAAATGGCACTCAATAGTGGGCTTAACCAACTAAGGTAGACGAAAAATAAAGAGTGTACATAAACAAGGGAAATAAATTTACATCATCCCCGTGCATTGAATGGATGGAAAACTTAAGAGGAAATGAGAGGTACACCTTAGAGGAAGCCCCTTGTATAATTGGTCTTTGATAGGAAGAAAAGATAGATAATTCAAGTAGAGATTCTTTACCATGGAACAAATAATAAATAAGAAACCAATACTACTTTCTCCTAACAATGTTAGTATTCCAAGTAATTACTTCACACTCTAGTCAAGAAATATGCAAACCATTTGAGGGAAAAGAAACTGAATGATTTGTCTTATTGCTAATTGAAAAAGCCACAAACAAAAATGAATATTTCACCTTGAAGAGTAATTAAAGTGGCATTCAATACTCTCTCTTTAGGTTTTTATCCTCTCTAAGCCACTCTTTGAATTTGGAATGATTATGAGAGAATTTCCCCATGAAAGATTGGTTAAATGAAGGCAAATTTTGGTAGCATAGCCACCATAAACCTCAAAGGAAGGATTGAAGCATGAGAACATTCAAATCCTTCGCAAAAAAATATGTAGCATAACTTTGCATCAATTGAACTTGTTTGAAATGGAGGATCTCGTTTGTAATTTGGAGAGGAAAACATAGCTTGTAGTCAAATCTTAGACCATGTGATGGAATCTACACTAAGAATAACCATGTACCCCTCAATTAAGTGAAATAGTCTCGAATGGTGTGGGTTTCCTTGACCAAACCAACCATAAAAGAGACCTTTCCATTGAAAGATCCACAAAATTTATGATTTCTTGTTGTAATAGGAACTATGTGAGATGTTGATTGGGTCTGGTACAGGGGGTTGTGAGGAGTGTCATTCTCTCTATGCAAGTTCATTTATTGTAAGTGACATGTTGAGCCCTTAATGAGTATGTTGACAAAGCCTTGAGCTATTATGGAATCTAATTTACCTTAGGTACCATCCTCATAATGAGGAGAAGTGTTTGATGGGTTTCTTTCTGGTATGTATTTAGTTAAAATAAAATAATAAAAATAGGAATTATGTGGGTATTAAAGGTTTTCCTACAAAAATGTGAGCCACATATAAAGAGGGGACACACAATTTTACCATAATGACAAACTAAGAGTTGATTTCATACCTCTATGATTAATTAGTTTGTCATCCATGGGATATGAGATTATAAACTATGTTAGGCATGATGTGATGTTTCTAGGATAAGCACTCAAGTGTCATAGTCAAATGAAATTGGCATGATAACAAATGTCCTCCTTATGTGTGATAAATATATTAGATAATGTTGAAGTTCCATTATCATTATCTAATGATCAACAATTGATATTATTGATCATCAATCCAAGAGGCAAATGAGAAATATATTGGTGTCTACATCTACTTGATTTTTTGATATAGAGGTATATATTATTGGTTAAGTCCATCGATGACATCACTTTGATGGAATATATTCCATTTATTCATCTTGGAAATATATTCTTTATCTTCTTCCTCTTTGTTATATGTTTTTCTTTCATCAATGGGCAGTTCACCACAGAAGAAGGGTCTTTCTTGGGATATTGATCATCCTATCCTATAGTCACTTGCAATTTTTATATGGCCAATTATTGTTTAAAATATGCCTCTACACTCTATTTCTCAATATATGGATCTATCCTATATTTCTAATGTTTTTATCCCTTGGATGTGTCCTATTGGTCCATTATGATTTTTGTTCCAATTGCAAGGAAGATAAGTGGCTTTTCCTAGGTGAGATGTACAATCGATCCTTATGATGGGTACTAAATTTGTAAAAGAGGGACACTATAAGATATTGTTTTAGTACTCATCGGTGGTGGATGATGGGTGTCCATGAATTCTAGTGAGAAATATGTTGAAGGTTGTGGAAACTATGTCCTTGTTTTTTTTGTGATTGGCCCTACCAATATTTTTACTAACTCAATAACCCCTCTTTGGACTTCCTATGATATTCAAGTTTTCTTGTGGGTGCTAACAATATCAGGGAACATTATCAAAGTTATAGTGGTGGTCTAATAATTATTGCAAGTGCCTTTTCAATGTGACATATATACAATTGTTGATGGGCATCTATAATGAACCATTTTTTTACCATTATTTGTATAAGCATTTCACACTCTTTTCCTTAAACCTTGCTATTACGAAATTTCTCATTTGCTTATGAATAATTTACCTATAATATTTAATTTATGTGATGTACTTTTTTCCTTAGGTGATTTTGAGTAAGCATGCACACATTTCACTTATGAAACTAATTTGATTCCAATTCTAAGAGAGCACAGATTGAGTCACTAATTTCCTTAATCATGATTCCAGACAACTAGATGCATGGGGAATATCCGTAGGGACCTTATATGTATTTGTCACTCCAAAATATGGAAATGATCAAGGAAGCATTTATTTCCCTAGTCAAATCCAATTTCCTCAAGAGTTCAAGTTGCACAAGTATTATATGATTCAAGGAGACACCAATGTAGATATATAGGAGCAAATCCCATAAATCAACAGATTGATGGAGCATTTAATATATTTCCATTTATAGTACAAATAAGAGCATAAGATGATAGTTGAATGTATTGAACTAAACTTTTTAAGTTATTGTTTATCTTATATCTCTTCGAACTATAATTATAGAAGAAGGCACTTTGCTTCCCTGATATTATGAATAGAGCTTGAATAAAAGAGAAGTAATTTTTTTTCATAATTAGTCATGTGTATTTACAAGGATTTCAAGATTATCCTTGAGTAGGGCCCACTCTAGGAAATTAATGGATTGAGAATGATTATATATATATTTGGTTTGAATTTGAATTATATTTAGCTGTGATTTTACACATATATAGTAACATTAAAGACTTTTGCAGTAACAATATTACAAACTCTTGTAGTAACATCACAAGTAACTAGTTTATGTGTTTTCTAGCATTTCTCATAATTTATTTTCCTATTAAACAACTTGTGTGACTTTTTATTGTATATATTTCATTGTCATGGTTGATTTGTGATGTTTATCACATTATATGTTTCTTTAGGGTTGTAAGGATTGATTTGCTTAGGAGTAGACTAACAATTCTAGATTCATTTGATTTACTAAAATCACTTCACTTATCTCTTTCACTTAAAAGAATGACTAGAATACAACCATATATCTTGCACATTTTCAGAGGATATATGGGTGAAGGTCACAATCCTAGGATGAATTGTTAAGAAGAGTGAATTGTTGAAGTTGAACATATTTTTCTAGAATACTAGTTTTAGGTTATGCCTTTGTAGTTGCATACATAGTCCAAGCATCTCATAAGTTTGTACAAGTATTGGGTTGATAATTAAATTAATTCCAAGGAATTAAATATATATTATTTAAATTCATTATCCCAACACTTTTTGGTTCCATTTATGGGGAGGTTGTTAAATTGCGTTAGGATTAAGCTCGGGAATTAAAAATAAAAATAAAAAACATTTCATAGTTAATTTCATCCATCGACCTATAGATCGACTTGGAAATTTTTTACCAAGAAATAAACATTTTGGTGTTGTCAGATCAAGTATAAATAGTCAAGAACAACAAAAAAAGGATAGGAAAGTTGATATTCAACCAAACATCAAAGAATTTTATAGCCACCCTGAATTGAGAGATAATATCTTTGTTGATCCTCCTTTTGACTTTGAGAATGCTTTTACCAATTTTGAGAATCTCTCTTCTAAAAAATAAATGGTATAAGAAGGAGAGGAACAATGTCAAATCTTTGATTTTCTCATTCGTGAGAATGGTGGAGAAACTAGGATAAAGAATATAAACCCTATAACTCTCCCTCAATTTTGTGGTCACCTTGATACTTACCTTGTTTAATTTGAAGTTGTCTATTAGATATATGATTATGCTTTAGATTCCAGAAAGTGCAATATATTCCCCTATACCTTAAAATAATCAACTTTGAGATGGTTTATGATCTTGGAATGAAATACTATCACTAGTTTGGAGGAAATGAATAAATCCTTCATTGAAAATATAGGGATTACTACTATAAATAAATAAAAACACAAAAGATGAAATATTTCGAATGATACAAGATGAGAATGAGTCTCTACAATACTACGAGGAAATATTTCAACTAAGCTACAAAAGGTCTCATGAATGCATTTTAGATGAATAATCCCTCAAAATTGTTATTGTTTGGGGGTAAGAGAATAATGCATTGAAAATTTAAAACATCTTTCAAACTGAGACATATTTCATTTGATGTCTAGAGAAATAAAGAATGTTTTGAAAATTTTCTATAAATACAAAAGAAAGAATATTAGGGGAGGAAGAATCGTTCCCCAAGTACCAAGATCCACATCTACCTCTCTTACTAAAAATGATATAGGAGGATTATTAGAGGATATGAAAATCGGCATATTGCATTCTATGGCTTTGCATATGGATACCATGTAGGTTAATAAGAAGTAAGAGGAATCTTAGAAATCCTTGGCTATGTCCTACCCTAGGTGCATAAAGATACATGCAATAAATGAATGCCCATTGTATATAGTGGAATTTAATGGAATCTATGAAGAAAATCATTAGAGAACAAAATTCATTTCATTACTTGGTTTCAAAACGGCATACCAAAGCATGGAATATAACATTGAGAAATTATGTTTCATAAATTGAATAAGAGTTAGGTTTAGGGGTTTAATATGGATTGGTTTCAACCCATTTTCCAGCACTTAAAAAAACCAAAAATACCCTCTTTTCATATCCATATAAAATGAGCAGTCATAAAATGCACTTTACAATTTCTTTTTTCATAGAAAGAGGGAACTTTAGTCGAGCCCATATTGGAAAATGAGTTAGGTTTAAGGGCTTAATATGGGTTGGTTTCAACCCATTCTCTAGCACTTAAAACAAACAAAAATACCCTCTTTTCATATCCATAAATTAGCAGTCATAAAATGCACTTTACAATTTCTTTTTTCATAGAAAGAGGGAACTTTAGTCGAGCTCGTATTGGAAAATGAGTTAGGTTTAAGGGTTTAATATGGGTTGGTTTCAACCCATTCTCTAGCACTTAAAACAAACAAAAATACCCTATTTTTGTATCCATAAATGAGCAGTCATAAAATGCACTTTACAATTTCTTTTTTCATATAAAGAGGGGACTTTAAACAAGCCACACTTAGATAGTGAAGGACTAGTTACCATTTATAAGCTATTGAGGATCAAAGATTAAGCAAATAAACCATAGAGAAGAACTGAACTAGATAACTACACAATTCACATGGTTCTAGCAAGGAATTTAGAGATGAACGAATGGCCAAGGTCACTAGGTTATTGTTTATATGTTTTTCTTATGAGCAACCAATAGATATTGCTTATAGATCCATTTTGGAATGGTTATAAATTGCTAGTGGTTTCTTATGGAAAACCACTAGAGATTGCTTATAGATCTTATGAGTGGGTATTGTGACCATTATGACCTTGGAAACATATTAATTACATAGACTCCATAACAGTGTTGGTATTAAACCGCTATCTTTTGTCAAAAAATATAGCAGCTGTCACATAGTGTCACCAAAAACCCATTAGAACGATCATTGGTGACAAACATTTTTCTATAGTCACCAAAAGTAACATAAAAGAGTATTAGTGAGGGCTAATAAAATATTGTCACTAGAAGTGTCACCAAAGAGAGAATCAATAATGGGCCTTTAACAACCCTCACCAAAAGTGTCATTGAAAAGGGATTTGGTGACGAACCTTAAAGGACCATCTCAAAAGGAACTTATAACCTGGTCACTTATCTCTCATTTTGTACTAGTGTAACTTGCCTCGAATATAGTTAAGAATAGACACAGGTAAATTCCTCAGACCAAACCAATACACTAAAAGACTTTGCAAAACTGATTGGGCTAGGATGAGCCTCCCCCCAATGGAGAGCCACCGGTGTGAGAAACAATTTATCCGACGATCAACCCTCTGTAGTAACCATATCCAATATACCACCCTGTAATCATTAGATTTAATAAAGTACCCAAGATACTTGAACCCACAGTCCAGCGACTCGAAGATAAAGGGGAACATTGATTTAATAGAATTTAACACTGCCTGGTCCTTGCAATTAAAAAGAAAATTTGACTTACATAGACTGATGGCCATGCTAGAGGCATTACAAAAGTCATCAAATATGTTTTTGTAGACCTAACACTCCCGCAAGGTAGCATCCCCTAAAATTAAAACATCATCCACAAACAATAAGTGAGAAATGGCTAAACTACAAGTGAGCTTAATCCCCATAAGCATCACTTCAGATTTAGCAGCAGTTATAGGCCTACTGAGCCCCTCGATAGCTAAAATAAATCATAATGGAGAAAGAGGGTAGCCCTGTCGAACCCCTATGATACAAGGAACAACATTTGACGGAGATCCATTGATCAAGACCTTGAAGCTAGTGGAAGTAATACAAGCCATGATCCACTGAACAGTCTCAAGCGGCAAGCCAATTTGTCTCTAGCGATAATTCTTCTGCATCAACCTTACCAGCTTAGGCCATTTTGTCTCTAGGGATCATGTGACATTAATAGGCCTATGTCCACCATACAAGCTCTATAAAGGGAATCTTTATCATGTAAGTGGAATATAGTGTTCATTTCAAGTTTGGAACACTAACGATGGCTCTCATGGCCTTAGTCCATGTTCTAGGGTAAACATATAAATTCCTAGGCCATAACATTTTCCTCAAGGGATCGGGGCCCACAAATGGGGCCCTAGTCCATAACGTCATCTCTATGTGGGAAATATTTGGCTTACAAGCAAGAAATGGCCATTTCAAGCTCTATGCGACCAAGAATGGTTATCATTGATTGGGCCATATTATCAATTCAAAACATAACGTCTAAGGGTAAGGGGGTCAATTCTCATGACTTTTAGGGGGGGGCTCCAACAAACCGCCTCCAAAAACTCAATTCTCATGACTTTTAAGGGGGGTGCCAAAAAACCACCTCCAAAAGTTCAATTCTCATGAGTTTTAAGGGGGGTTCCAAAAAAACCGCCTCCAAAAGTTCAATTCTCATGACTTTTAATGGGGGTTTTGACAAACCGCCCCCAAAAGTTATGAGAATTGGGCTTTTAGGGGGATTTTCAAACAACCGCCTCCAAAAGTTCAATTCTCATGACTTTTAAGGGGGGTTCCAAACAAACAGCCTCCCAAAGTTCAATTCTCATGACTTTTAGGGGGGGGTTGACAAACCGCCCCCAAAAGTTATGAGAAATGGGCTTTTAGGGGGGGTTTCAAACAACCGCCTCCAAAATTTCAATTCTCATGACTTTTAAGGGGGGTTCCAAAAAAACCACCTCCAAAAGTTCAATTCTCATGACTTTTAAGGGGGGTTTTGACAAACCGCCCCCAAAAGTTATGAGAATTGGGCTTTTAGGGGGGTTTTCCCAAAACCGCCCCCAAAAGTCAAATTTCAATACTTTTGGGGGCGGTTTTAAAAAACCCCCCCTAAAAGTCCAATTTCCATGACTTTTAGGGGCGGTTTTAAAAGACCACCTCCAAAGGTCTGAAAAAACTTTTAGGGGGGGTTTTACCAAGACCCCCGCAAGCCAAAACCGCCCCTAAAGGGCTATTTTGTTGTAGTGGTCTATGCCCAATACTATGGGTCAATACCATGGGACATATAATACTACGGGACGACTTACAAAGCATATGCGTCCAATACTATGGGTCAATACCATGGGCTAATACAAACTATGGATCAACAAATACTACGGGACGACTTACAAAGCATATGCGTCCAACAACAATATACTAACAAAGTAAAGAGAAGGGTTGACACGGGTTCCTAACATCCCCTCTCCCTTAGAAAAATATTTGTCCTCAAAGCTTTAGATGTGGAAATTGATGCGGAATCTGAAGGATTGGTTCCCTTGTAGCATCCGCAGGTTGCATTCTGTGCCACTGAATTAATGCCTCTATGATAGAGTGAGAGAGAAGCTGATGCCTTTTGAGTTTCACGAAGGATTGCTTGGAAGGATATAGATGAAGAAGAACCATATCAGCAGCATGAAAATGGCACTCAGAACAATGCTGATCGGCGTGTTGTTTCAGTTGAATTCTTTCCATGTGAAGATTGTCTTGTAGAATGAGAAGAATCCGATCCTGATTTCGAAGAACCAAGTCAATTTCTTGAACTAGGGAACTTCTGAGGGTGTATGGAAGAAGAAATGGCGGTGCTTGTCCATAGCCTGCTTCATATGGTGTCATTTTAGATGTGGTATTGTACCACCAAAGCACTTCAAGGAAATCCACAGAAATAGTTGTCCAAATCTGTGTAGGGTTCGAGCAATCCCGAAAGGAGTGTCGTTTCACCCTTGTTGACCTGGAAAGTATCACAATCAGCTGTTAAATTTTTCAGAATTTACTTCAATATGATCTAGGATCTTAACTGAGAGAACAACATGTACAGCATATCTACAGCATATCAATCATGGAGACAATAATGCAAGCACACAAGAGACACAAAGATTTACTTGGGGAAAACCATAAAGGTGAAAAACCCCAATAACTTCCTCAGAGATAGATAGAGCAATGATACAACCAACCAAGAGAGATAGCCATAACCTAGCAGCAATCCTCCTCCTCCATAAGTGCGTCTCTCCTCCTTGAGAGCATGTGTGAGAAGTGAGTGAACAAATAGAGTGCCTCCCGCACTCTATTTATACTTGACTTGACTTGCCTTTTTACCTAACTCATGTCGGCTCGAACTTAACCACATAACATAATGCTGAGTGGGCCGACCCCCAATAGGGTGGTCTAATAACCCTTTGACCCACATGGCCGACCCCCAATAGGGTGGTCTAATAACCCTTTGACCCACATGACTTATACAGGGCCGACCCCAAACAAGGTGGTCTAATAACCCATCAAGTATAAGTTACGACACTTACAATATAAATGACGACACTTCCTTATAGAGGAATAATACCATCTCTATAGTAATACAATATACATATATGTGAAATACATTCCGAAGTTACATATACATCAACACTCCCTCTTAACTAGGAAGGTATTTCTCAGCACAGTTCTTCTAGCACAAGTCATCTTCTCTGGATCATCGTCACTGGATAATCGTCATCGAGTCATCATCATCGTCACTGCTGCTGCTATCTCAATCAATCTCTGAATCTACTCGTCATAGGAAGTTCTACAGAGCCAGTCCTTTTTCATACTGGATGTAGGCCCACCACCTGCAGGTCTTCATCATCACTGGCCATACTGTGGAATCCTCAGGACTTTTACGTGCGTCACAAAACCTCGAAAGAGCATCCCAGGCTGTTACGAGCACACAGCTCTACCTATAGGATCTCCCAGGGCACCGAATTACATGTGACCTCACCACAAAACCTCGCAAGAGCATCCCAGGCTGTTACGAGCACACAGCTCTACCTATAGGATCTCCCAGGGCAACGAATTACATGTGGTCATGGAAAAACCTCGCAAGAGCATCTGCCAGATATCCCAGGGAACCGAATTACATGCCATAGGCAAAACCTCGAAAGACTATCTGCAGATCTCCCAGGGCACCGAATTACATGCCATAGGACAAAACCTCAAAAGAGCATCTGCCAGATATCCCAGGGAACCGAATTACATGCCATAGGCAAAACCTCGAAAGACTATCTGCAGATCTCCCAGGGCACCGAATTACATGTCCTCCCAGAGCAAAACCTCGAAAGAGAATTTGCCAGATGTCCCAGGGCACCGAATTACATGCCATAGGCAAAACCTCGAAAGACCATCTGCAAATCTCCCAGGGCAACGAATTACATGCTCATCTGCACAACCTGGTCCACGGCCACAGAGTATCAATCTGATACTCACCATACATCATCCTGATGTATCCATGATCATCCTGATCATCATCACTGCAACGTCCTGCTGCATGTCATCTGGAGCAACATCCTGAAGCTCGTCATCTATGATCATCCTGATCATCAATGCAACATCCTGCTGCATGTCATCTGGAGCAACATCCTGAAGCTCATCATCTATGATCATCCTGATCATCACTGCAACATCCTGCTGCATGATCCACCTGATCATCAATGCATCTTCCTGATGCATACCAAGTATCATACATGATCCTCCTGATCATCAATGTATCCAACTGATACAAATACATGATACATATCATCATACATGATCCTCCTGATCATCAATGCATATACCTGATGCATACCAAGTATCTACCTGATACATATCATCATACATGATCCTCCTGATCATCAATGCATCTACCTGATGCATACCAAGTATCTACCTGATATATATCATCATACATGATCCTCCTGATCATCAATGTATCCACCTGATACAAATACAAATACATGGTCCAAGCATCCAACATGATGCATACATACATACATAAAATGATCCAACTGATCATATCCAGCATCCACACGATGCGTACATACATACATAAAATGATCCAACTGATCATATCCAGCATCCACATGATGCGTACATACATACATAAAATGATCCAACTGATCATATCCAGCATCCACACGATGCGTACATACATACATAAAATGATCCAACTGATCATATCAAGCAGAAACTAGAACATCATCCTGATGCTCATCATCCAGTGCTTACATCCACAGCCATGTGAAGGATCCTCCTTCCAACATGCTTGGAATGGCTTCAGCAAATGTGTCCATCACTTCTTCCTGGAAGTATCCTTGATCTGAAGCACGCCAAGCCTCTCTCTGAAGTACTCAAACTTCACCCTGGCTAGTGGCTTCATCAGCACATCTGCAATCTGCTCGTCCGTCACAACATACAGGAGCTTCACAGCTCCTCTCTGCACCATATCCCTGATATAGTGATATTTGATCTCTATGTGTTTCGACCTGTCATGAAACACTGGGTTCTCGGACAGCTTCACACAACTCTGGTTATCACAGAAGATACCAGTAGCCTCCAACGGGAGATCAAATAACTCAGACAGTAGCTTCCGTAGCCATACTGCCTCACAACTAGCTGAACAGGCTGCAACATACTCTGCCTCAGCTATACTCAGTGCTACGCAGGACTGCTTCCTGCTAAACCAAGAGATCACACCTGATCCCATACTGAAGCAGCACCCAGATGTGCTCTTCCTGTCTGCAGCACTGCCAGCCCAATCTGAATCAACATAACCTTCCAGGTTAAACTTTTGATTCGCCTCATACCTGAGCCCATAATCCACTGTACCCTTCAGGTACCTCAGAATCATGCTTTACAGTAACCAGGTGAACACTTCTCGGATCCGTCAGGAACTGGCTCAATGTGTTCACAGCAAAGCAAATGTCTGGTCTCGTGTTCGTCAGGTACATCAAGGACCCAATCATCTGATGGTACATGGAGACATCAACCGGCTCAAATGAAGCATCACATAGAAGCTTTAGATTCAATGCCATAGGTGTGGCCATAGCCTTGCAGTCCATCATCCTGAACCTTTTCAGGATCTCTTACTGCATACTTCCCTTGTCCAAGGAAGATTCTATCTGCACTCTGCCACACCTCCATGTCAAAAACAAATAGTGCATCATCCCCAAGTTCTTCATCTCGAAATCGGTAGTAAGCTTCCGCTGCGTGTCGGTAATCAATCTATCTTCACCATACCAAGTTCTGCACATATATGATTTCCTATCATGTGTCTCATAACCATCTGGTGCATCTTCTATTTCATCTCAATGCTGCCATCTGCAACATGCTTGATCTGATAGTTCCATTTGGAAGTCATAACAAACTTCCTTTCACATCTTGGGACCGCATCCCAAACATCGTTCTTCATGATCGACGGATCATGGCATTCTTCCCGTATCCTGGGAACTTCAATATCTTCAATAGATAATTTGTTGCTGAACAAATGTTGTAGTTCTTCTTTTGTAGGAGATGGCATACGATCTTTCCTACACAACAAGTTAAATTGCATGATTAGAAAACATCTCATAGTTTTCAGAAGAAATTCTTACACATAAAGAAATATGCCATACAGTCATGCAATTATCTTAGCCAATGCTTCAATACAACATTTATCCATATCCCGTAACTTTCTAGATGCCTTCCAATCTCTACCAGAACATTGTTAAGAGTGTGCACAACTCCCAACATGTCAGCAAAGAGGTTTCATTCTAGATAAGTAGAAATGGAATGTTGTACAGTGCCATAGGCCACTTACCCATGTGTATTAGTAGTATACTGTTCATTAATGCAACTATTCTAATATGCACAAGACATATCCTAAGTCTAGGAACATGAGCATATTCTTCATTGAACAATTTTACTTAAACAAACAAATATGCAAGAAATGATAATTAAAATACTTATCTTTGTTTGTTCGTTGGGTGGACTCCCTCTGAGTCTTCGTTTCCTTGTAGGAGATGCTGGAGTCCTAATCTGAAGTAGCTTCTTCTACACCTTTATGTTGTGGAATGTAGAAACATGGTCAACTCCCTTTGAATATCTGCATCCTTGCAGAAACTACTGAAGTGTGCTCCTTTTCTTTATTGCAGGAACAACTGGAGTGTGCTCCTTTGCTTTCTGGCAGGTGTAACTGGAGTGTGCTCCCTCTTGATCTTTGCTTCCTGAATTACCTGTTCTTGAACTCATATTCATCCTTGGTCCCTATGCATGCTTATTAGTATCATGATTCATATAAAATCATACATTCATTAGTATACTATTAAAACACAATATTCTCAAGCATGTATACTCATGATCATTTCAAACAGAAATAGTAAGCATTATTATTCAAGGTTTATGTAGGATTCTTATGGTTAGTCAAATCATAAGAAACATAACATATCTAAACCTATAATTACTCAAACCTATGACTCTTCAGGTTAGTTGAATCATCAATCAAGATAAGAGATATAATATGCATAAAACCTGTGATTATTCAAACCTATACCTTCATGATTCTTCTGGTTAGTCATATCATCAATTATGGTAAGAAACATAATATGCATACAACCATGATTATTAACTTCAATGAATAATCATAATCAATCATGCCAAGTATACTTAAATAAAGGATCTTATCACAAGGTGAGATTCTAATTCGATATAGTAAAAACATACCTGGATTAGCATGCTAGCTAATTATGTCTAACATACTCACATGATGTCTTCTTTTTTTTTTCTTCTTCAATGACTTGTGCTAGTAACCTGTATATCTCATAGGTTAACCATTATAAAACCAAGTTATACATACCTCGTAAATGGATCTTTTATGAGATCCATGACAATGGATGAATCTTTGTCCTCATGTTATCATGATCATATGTTCTTGGACCAGAACATGATTTGTCTTTCTTGGTGTACCTTTCATGTTAGTAGACAACATAAACCTCATACAACACCATTAGTACAATCATAAGTGTCAACACCCTAACCAATGAATATCTTCTATCATGCATTCATAATTTTGTTAAGGTGATACGACAAATCTAAAATCAAAATTGTACTAACCGTAATAACATGAAGACAAACATACCATGGACAAATATCGAAACATACCTCAATGAGTCATACCTGTCGAGATCGCTTGTAATATTCTTATGTAAGGCCTTAGCCTCATCTCCCTCTGAAACAGGAACTTCTTCACTCATGCAGATGATCAATCCATCTTCTTCTAGGATTAACCCAATCCACTTGATTTGCAAGAACTGGACCTGAAGCTGAACATGGGTTTGTCAGAGAAACCCCAAAAATTCAAACTTTGAATTTCAAACTTCCAAAATGATAGAAATATGTGTCTTGATGAGCTGATCAAGCTGGTATATTCAAAATTTGAAAACTGCAAAGTTTCACTCCTCAATTTTGCCTTTGAAACTTTCGGATTCACTGGACGTGACCCTGAACTGGGGTTTGATGAAGCCCACTCTTCTGCCCAATCAAAATGTTTTATCCAAAGCTCTAAGCTTCTATTTTTTTTTTAGGAGCTTCCAGCCGTGGTCACAGATTTCAAAAATTCCCATTTTTACAGAAGCCCTAATTTTCCACTTTTCTGATCAAAGTCCCGAACTAGGGTCTGATCAAGCCCGGCCTTCTGCCCAACCAAAAATTCTGATTTTGGTCTCTAAATTTTTATTTTGATGAGTATCATTCGTCCGTGGTCTCCGATTACAAAAATTCCAACTTTCTTCAAAGCCCTAAATTCCGGAAGCCATGAATGAAGGTACCAAAAAATAATTCTGTTTTGACAGAAATATGTACCTGATTGTTTCTGGTGTAACTCCAAAATTTTTGATCCACAGGGTCTGAAAAAACATTTCTTGAGATAGCCTGACCTGTTACCTTTCCATCCTGACAGGTCTGACCTCAATTGGATTCTCTGAGAGAGAGTTATGCCAAATGTCGCAACGTGACCTGTTTTGGGATAAAACAGAAGAGCGAACTTGTACGGCGTGCCACGTGTCACTGGTTCAACTTCGGCCTCTGAAAAAGTTTTCTGAGATATTACAGACTGTGTACTACCTATCACTTTTTACGAAATTTCATTTGGAGCTTCCTAGCCCAAGTTATGACCTTTTTCCCAAGGTCACCTGATTTTGACTCAGATCTGGAAGAGGCAGAAACCCTATATTGCACAGATCATAAATCACAAAGTACAACGAATTAGAGGTTGTCCTTTGGACACAAGGTACATGGGGATCTTAGCTTCGGCCTGTAACAATTTCAGATCCGAAAACTTCGCCAAAACGGATTTATAGCGAAAGTTCTACGATGACTGGTTTTTGCTATATCAAGCCCTAGCATCGTAAGTGCAACAAGTGTCATACATGCAATATCATGCCTTCTTTCAGGCTAGCTCTGATACCATGTTAGATTTTTCAGAATTTACTTCAATATGATCTAGGATCTTAACTGAGAGAACAACATGTACAGCATATCTACAGCATATCAATCATGGAGACAATAATGCAAGCACACAAGAGACACAAAGATTTACTTGGGGAAAACCATAAAGGTGAAAAACCCCAATAACTTCCTCAGAGATAGATAGAGCAATGATACAACCAACCAAGAGAGATAGCCATAACCTAGCAGCAATCCTCCTCCTCCATAAGTGCGCCTCTCCTCCTTGAGAGCATGTGTGAGAAGTGAGTGAACAAATAGAGTGCCTCCCACACTCTATTTATACTTGACTTGACTTGCCTTTTTACCTAACTCATGTCGGCTCGAACTTAACCACATAACATAATGCTGAGTGGGCCGACCCCCAATAGGGTGGTCTAATAACCCTTTGACCCACATGGCCGACCCCCAATAGGGTGGTCTAATAACCCTTTGACCCACATGACTTATACAGGGCCGACCCCAAACAAGGTGGTCTAATAACCCATCAAGTATAAGTTACGACACTTACAATATAAATGACGACACTTCCTTATAGAGGAATAATACCATCTCTATAGTAATACAATATACATATATGTGAAATACATTCCGAAGTTACATATACATCAACATCAGCCACCGTATGTTGAATTGTCATTTTTAGCCCTTGCCAAAAGAAGTTACATTGTTCCTGGTCATACGTTTTGAGGAACCCAAAGTTCCCTGCCTATGGAGAAGCATGGAGTTCAAAGAAAGGATAGCCCTATTGATCAGATTGCAACCAATGTGGAACAAGCAGAGAAAGAGTTGTAAGAGAAATTGGGTCATCAAGTGTGCGACAAGAAGCATTTGCCACCAGATTGTCCTTACCCATCTTTTAAGTGATCGCATAGGCAGAACCCGTGAGTTGGATAACCCATTTTAGGTGTGTTGGGGAGGAGACCCGTTGTTCCAGAAAATTTTCCAGACTCTGGAGATCAGTCTTAATGAAGAAATAAGTCCATAATAGGGATGGCTACCACTTCTGTACTCCATGCAAAATAGCCATTAGTTCCTTCTAAGATGTAGATGCGGCTAAATTCTTACCGGAAAGGTCTCTTGAAGGTGACAAGCCCACTAGTTCAGCAAAGACACCTGCATATCTATCCAAGGAAGTAGTGGAGACCGTTGATGGTTGCATCTGAAAGGAATGGAGTTGAGCAATGACACCATGTGAATTCTTCTTAAGGATCTTTTCCACGCGATGTGAATTGATGATGCGAAGAGACCTTGGTTGTAAGCCCGTAAATTTGTGTTGTTTCCCATTGACTGAAAACTGCATCCAAAGTTCAGCAAAATCCCATAAAATGGGGCCAAGAGTGTGTAACCATTGAACACCCAAAACCACATCACATCCGCCTAAGGACAAGTCAAACATGTTAGAGCGTAGATTATAATCTTCCAGAGAGATACACACATTGTGACACTTACCCTTGCAAGGTAAGGTGCCCCCATTGGCAACCATGACTTCAAATTTGGAGCAAGGATGGACAAAACAATCAGCCTGTTTGGAAATTTGAGGGTCAATGAAGTTATGAGTGTTACCAAAATCAATGAGTATGGTAAGAGGGAGCTTCTTGAAGTAACCCTAGACATGCATTGTTTGTGGGGTGGTGACGCTGGTTACAACATGGAGAGATATCTCTGGTGGGTTGTCCTGAGATGGGGGGTCAAAAGGCAGGTGTTGAATGTCGACCTGATCATCTATTGTATCTAGAGCTTCTTCACCAAGTTCAAAGGCAGGCGAAGAATCCACATCCAAGAGATAGAGCTTTTCCTCAACACATCTATGTCCCCAAGTGAATTTCTCATCACAATTATAACAAAGCCCTTTTTCTCAGCATGCCCGCATCTCTGGTTCAGACAAATGCTTGATAGGAGTTGGTCGAGGAACTAGCGTGATGGGAGGTATTTGGGAACCCATATTTCTGAAGGGAACAAAGGTGGGTTTGGAGCGTTGTTGGGATGCGATCTTGTCCTCTTCCAACTTATCCAACCCTAGGAATTCCATCATTGTGTTGGGATAGAACATTTTGACATCTGAGCTGATTTCATCCTTGAGACCATTAATAAAACAACTCCTGTAGAATTCATTGGACAATCCTTCTGTGTGATTGGTCAGTTTCTCAAATTTTGTCATATACTCTCTCATTGTGCCAATTTGGAAAAGTTTAGTGAGTGCTCCTGTGAAGTCATCAAAAGCACTAGGACCAAATCATTGCAAAAGGAGTTGGAAAAAATATGTCCAGTTGACTCGTGATGAGCTTTGATGTACCAACAGTACCATTGAAGGGCTTCTTGTTCCAAATGAAAGGATGCAAGTGGAACTTTCTGGACATCAAAAGTATTATGCAGACTGAAATATTGTTCTTCCCGGTATATCCATCAAGTCGGATCAGTACCATTGAAGTGAGGAAAATCAAGCTTCGGCCCACGAAAATTGATGGAAGAAGAGAACCCAGTGGCTACAAAAGATTATGGTTGTCAGTTGTTGTTCATGGATGAATGTTGAAGATGAATGCTGAGAAATTTTTCATCCAGATCCTGTAGTTTGGTTTGGATGGCTGCAAGTGCTTACTCCATGGTTTTTGCTCCTGCGCAGGTGACAACCATAACCAGGAGTTTTTTTTTTTGAGTGGGTAGATAAACAAAACAAAAAAATGTTTTAGTAAAGGAAAATCTGGATTTGGAAAAAAATTTGATGGGTAATTTGGTTTGACTAGGTTTTGGACACTTTGAAAGGGACAGAGAAACAGAAAAGGGGGATTTCAGAAGCGGGGTGAAAGAATGAGAAAATTTGGCAGAGAGGGACAAAGAAGTAGAAATATGAAATGAACATTGTGGTAAAATTTGAAGGCGATTGGGTAAAAATCGAAGAAGTTATGGCAAACCCTAAAAATAGACAAATGTGGAATTTATGGCGTTGGGAAGTGGAATTTGGGATAGGGCCCTCATGAATGAAATATGCATAATGGGATTGCAGGGGTGTTAAGGAAGTTTCAAGGGAAACGGAGTTAAAACGAGGGATTTGCAACAGCACGGAAGGGATTGAAAACAGATGGATCTGCAACAACGCGGAAGTGATTGGAAACAAATGGATCTGCAACGGCACAAAAGTGATTGGAAACAGATGGATCTACAATGGCGCGGAAGTGACCGGAAACAGTTCTAGGCAGAGGAAATCTATGATTTATCAGCTAAAAATAGATATGGACCCCAGGCATGCTCAGCTTCCTAACGATTTAGGGGATTCACTCGGCCACCAATGTTGTTTGATGGCTTGTGTATTTGGGCAGTACCCCTCACTCCACGGCTCAGGTAAAATTGATAACCACTTTGCCACAAACGACAGCTCTTTGTTTACCTCACGGGTGGGAACTAGTCAATCAGGTAGGGGTCATTTCCCTTTTCGCTGGCAGGTCCTCTCAATGGGCCAGCTACTTCGGGGTTCATGTGGTACTCCTCACAATGAGTTTTAGGGATTATTCCCAAGTAATTCCCATAGTTAAGCGGATAGGGATTATTCCCAGATCCGAACCTGCAACAGATGCGAAAAAAAAATTGACAGAAATTTCATCCAGCGAGCCCAAGAAAGTGCTCTAATACCAGATGTGAGGAACCTGCAACAATTAATTAATGAAAATACACGAGATAGCAGTAAGAACAGAACTCTGGATCACTTTATTGATCAAATGCCACTTCGAGGGGGAAACCTCCTTTGAGCAAGCTCAATACAAATAGCTTCACGGTACCTTCATTGACCTCAACACACACTTATATACTAAGTCTATTCCCAATATTATGGGTCAATACCATGGGACATATAATACTACGGGACGACTTACAAAACATATGCGTCCAATACTATGGGCCAATACCATGGGCTAATACAAACTATGGATCAACAAATACTACGGGATGACTTACAAAGCATATGCGTCTAGCAACAATATACTAACAAAGTAAAGAGAAGGGTTGACATGGGTTCCTAAAATGAACTTGAAGGTTATGAATGGTCTTTTAAACATATCAGTCACATGGATGTTAAGGTATGTAATATATTCCATCACATAATATATATGATCGTGCTAAAGGTTATCACTATTCGTCTAATAATTTTATTGTTATTTCATAAGTCAAATTAATACGACTGAAATGTGTTTCATTAATATTATTTATATATTATATTAACTAGATTTTTATTTTAATTTGTTGTAGCATGATAGCCGAATTTTTGTTACCGCTATCAAATATTTTACCTCGCACATATCGATATTTATATGCCATCATGAAATAAATTGGAATGCAGTATGAAACAATTCATGCATGCCCCGATGACCATGTTATATATTATAATCAGCATGAATTTGCAATAGAATGTCTGGAATGTCATATCAGTAGACATAGAACAGATCAAGTAACAAAAAATGTGCCTCACAAGGTTATTCGCTATATTCCCATTATTCCACGTTTGCAATGACTATTCAGATGCAAAAACATAGCGCAATTTATGGATTACCATGCACGGAACAGAAGTCAAAATGGCATTATTCGAATGCTTGCAGATGGGTCTGCATTTAGAGATATGGAGGAAAAATGGCCTCACTTTAAAGAAGAACCTCGTAATCTTAGGATTTCTTTGGCAGCAGATGGTGTCAATCCATTTGCAGAGATGAGATTTATTTACTAGGTGTGGCCTATTTTTGTTATCAACAATAACATTCCTCCATGGTTGTCAATAAAGAGGGAGCACATAATGTTGTCGATGATTGTTCCAGGTATATTGTTTCTACATCTTTTTTTTTTAATGTAGTGGCATCTCATTTGTCGTATTTTGTTGCATAATGTCATATATATATTTTTAATTATTCTCTTGTGCAATATGGTTTATATATCTAAATGGTACTCATAATTATATATTTTATATGTTTAAATCAATCAGGTAAGTACCAAGTCAAATATACGAATGTATATATCAAACCTCTTATTGACGAGCTACTAAAGTTATGGAATGGCATCACTATGTATGATGTATCTAGACCAATACGACAAAGGAAATTTCAATTCCATGCAATGCTTGTATGAAAAATACATGATGCCCCAGGGTTAACCCATTTTTGCGGTTTGTAATTATAAGTTCCACTTTATTTGCATTTAATTTTATGAACTAGTTAATATACTACGCACACATGTTTTTCTAAATAATCCATTCATTTTGTATATAATTATAATTGACATAGATATTCCATATCTTTATGTAGGTCTTCGGACAAAGGGGAAATTTGCATGTCCATTTTGTGGTCCTAAGATCAAATCTCGCCATTCAAAAAGCTTAGGAAAGATGGTGTTTGATGAGTATATGCACTTCCTCTCTAAGAATCATAGGTATCGAACTACCGAAAAACATCTATTCAATGGCAAGCAAGAGACTGCATTAAAACCGCAGAGAATGATCCCTCACCTATGGAAGTTGCAATATAATAGAAATCGTTAAGGTACATATTAATTATCGTATATGAAATGTTATGTATTTTTTGTATTGTGTGTTGTTTACTGTAATTGACATTGATTTCTATAATTTCTTTATAAACTATGATTCATGATGGTCATTGTGATCATGAAGACATTAATGGGCTTCCATGGGGCATGAAAATTTATCCTAAACAATTCAGTAGGTTTCCCTACTATGAGCACCTACAAATTGCTCATCTGTTTGATACAATGCATATCAGAAAGAATGTGATTGAAACATTATGGCGAATATTGGATGGAAGGAGAGAAAGAAAAAATTGTCAAAATTTGCAAAGACATTCAAGAAGGCAACCATGCAATGAAAGACGCCATTCAATTTCATAGCAACGGAGAGAAAATTAATATAAACTCACTTCCATGGATGTTAACGGACCAGCAATGTAATGTTGTAAAAGAAGTCATGCGAAAAATTAAATTTCCCACCGGATTTTATGCGAACATGAATAATATCATAACAAAGAAAGGTGATTTTGCGGGGGTGAAAACGCATGATTGGCATGTCTTCATGAAGGTAATTATTATGGTATGCATATAATTATTGTTTTTTTTCTATTCCAGTGTATATTGTCGGTATTTTTTTGTCTACTCTTTGTTTAAAAAATGAAACGATTTGTATATTGTTACATGATGTTCTAACTCTCTCTCTCTCTCTTGGACAACTTCAACAACAATGTCAAACAAGTAATATATAATCTCATGAAATACATGAGGTAAGTAGCGATTTTTTGCATGCGCTTAGTGTTTGTTTAATTCATCGTAGAACTTATATTTGATTTTTGTGCACTAATTCATGTTATGTAATATAATGTTTTTTTGTTAAATCTCTTGATTGGATTGCATCACTTGTAGATGGTTGTCATCTAAAGAAATCCATAAAGAAGATATAAAGTATTGGAGGAGAGAAATTCCTCATCTCATGTGTGAAATGCAAAATCATCTACCTTCGTTATTTTTCAATGAACAGGAACACTAATTCATACACCAAGTTGAGGATATTGAATTGTGTGGACCTGTGCACTCAAGGTCCATGTGGATGGTTGAGAGGCACTTGAAATTTATGAAGGGTTTGGTTAGACAACGAGCACATGCAGAGGGTTCTATGATGGAGGGATAAATGGTATACCAAAACATGTTGTATATTAGTGAATATCTTCTTAAATGAGCGTGAAAGCTCAATTTACGTCGCATTTGTGATCCGAACTCCAATAAAAATTTCGAAGGCGAGTACCCGAAGGGGAAAGGTAGATCGAGTAAGGTGAAAGGTAATATAACACATTTGACTGTTGATTTTTATGTATATATATCTTACATATTCTATTTTTATATTCAATATATTGCATCAATTTAAAGTGCAATATACTTTGTTAATTGAATATACATTTGTATTGAATTTTAATTTTATTGTCGTCAAACAGTTGGTCGAGAGTGAGATGCACTTCATTTATACATCGTAAACAATCTTGACTGGATGAAGGTATGGATTGAACGATGTGAACAATCTGGTCATGGAATATCATGGGAAGGTGTGGCTTCATTGGTTAAAGTAGCACATCGCAATGGAGATACAATCTAACACAAAGGGAAATCGATTTAGCATATATTGGTTTAAAAGATAAGCAGGCAAGCATATTAATCAACCACGCTATTTATTTATTTTGCAAACATATTGTCAATGTACACGCTGATTTTTTTCCCTGTATGGCATTATAAACATGCACTTAATCATAAATATTGGATCATTATGTAATCTTTTCTTGTATGGCTTGCTGTAGATAAAACACCATAAGGCTATGTGGTGCAATGGTTGTAGATATTGCATCAAAAAGTTGGATGAAACGAAGAAAACATTAGATTGTGGGATATCTGCAATCTTTGAGGTGACCAATGTTTCCTCTAGAAGTGACAGACATCCAAAACTCTCTTAAAATCGATACTATGGGTATCTAGAAGATATTCTTCAGTGTGACTTTAACTCCTTCAAGGTATTTTTGTTCGTTGCCAAATGGTACAGGTTATGATTGAATCAATGTGATCCCGATAAAACAATTATTGAACATGAAAAAGGATTTACCATGGTAAATACAAGTTTGTTTGAGCCAGGAATGGAGCCCTATGTTCTTCCAACCCAATGTGAACTGGTATTTTACTCTAAGGTTCAAGGTAGAGCGGGTTGGTCATTTGTTGTGAAACACATTTAACCAGGCGTAAATCAACCATGACCACACATTTAAAAGTGGTTGATATTCGTCGATTGACAAATATCAACCACGTTTTAAAATGTGGTTGTTGCTAGTAGACAGCCGACCCAACGAAGAAATAGCTAAATTAAAAAATTAATAAAAATGTTATTTGGAAATAAAAATGAAAAGAAATACATATTAAGTTAAAAAAATTAAATAAAAATATTATAACATATTAAAAATTAAATTAAATAAATTAAACTAACTAAAAATAAATTTAATTAATTTAATTTAAATTAAATTAAATAAAAATATTAAAACATATTAAAAATTAAATTAAATAAAAATATTAAAACATATTAAAATTTAAATTAAAATTAAATTAAATTAAGTTAAATTAAATTAAGTAAATTAAATTAATTATATTATATTATATTATATTATATTATATTATATCAATTAAATTAAATTAAATTAAAAATATTAAAACATGTTAAAAATTAAATTAAAATAAATTCAATTCAATTAAATTAATTTAAATTAAATTAAAGAACCTTAAAAATTAAATTAAATAAAAATATTAAAACACATTAAAATTTAAATTTAAATTAAATTAAATTAAGTTAAATTAAATTAATTATATTATATTATATTAATTAATTAAATTAAAATAAATTTAATTAGTTTAATTTAATTAATTAATTAATTTTATTTATTTATTTATTTAATTTAAATAATTTAATTAATTAATTTAGTTGGATAACCATGTCTATTGGTGGTTTACTATGGTTGTTCATGGTTGACCATCATTCTTCATGGTTGACAATGATGGTCCATGGTTGGTTATGGTTAACCATGGTTATTCAGGGTTGAACGTGGTTTATTATGGTTGACCATTGTTGACTATGGTTATTCATGGTTGAATATGGTGAATGATGGATGACCATGCTTGATTATAGTTGACCCTATGGATGACAATGATAGACCCTTTGGTTGAATATTGTTGACTATTATTAACCAACTATGATTGACCTTAGTTTAATATGGTTGACTATGGTTGACCATAGTTGGTTAACCATTGTTGTTAATGCCAAGCTATGGTTGTTCATGGACCACCATGGTTTCTCATGGTTGACCACAGTTGATTATAGTCGACCATGGTTATTCATGGTTGACCATGGTTGACAATTGTTAGTTTTTTAGAAAATTCAATCTGATATAGGATCTTAACTGAGAGAATAACATGTACAACATATATACAGCATATCAATCATGGACACAATAATGCTAGCACACAAGAGACATAGAGTTTCACCGGGGAAAACCAAGAAGGTGAAAAACCCCGCAACTTCCTCAGAGATAGATAGAGCAATGATACAACCCAAGCATAAGAGATATACTCCTAGCAGCAGCTTCTCCTCCTCCACTAGTGTGCCACTCTCCAATCAATGTAAGAGTGAGAAAGTGAATGATCAAATAGAGTGCCTCACGCGCTCTATTTATACTTGACTTGACCTGCCTAATAACCTTTACTAGGTCGAACTTAACTTTACCACATAACATAATGCTGACAGGGCCGACCTCCAATAGGGTGGACTAATAACCCTTTAACCCACATGACTTATATAGGGTCGTCCCCAACAAGGTGGTCTAATAACCCATCAAGTATAAGTTACGAGACTTACAATATAAATGACGACACTTCCGTATAGAGGAATAATAACATCTCTATAGGAATACAATATACATATATGAAATACATTCTGAAGTTACAAATACATCAACACTCCCTCTTAACTAGGAAGGTATTTCTCGACACAGGTCTTCTAGCACAAGTCTTCTTCTCTACATCATCGTCACTGGATCATCATCATGGAATCATCGTCATCGTCACTGCTGCTACTATCTCAATCAATCTCTGAACTACTCATCATAGGAAGATCTACAAAGCCAGCCCTTTTTCATGCTGGATGTAGGCCCACCACCTACAGGTCTTCATCATCACTAGACATACTATGGAATCCTCAGGACTTATTACGTGCGTCACAATGCCTCGAAAGAGTATCTCAGGACCATTTATGTGCCGAAGCACGACCGGCAAGATCTCCCAGTTCCACTTACATGTGATTGTAGAGTGATTCCATGAAGATGGGTAACTCTTTTTGGCCAAATATGACGGTGAAAAACGGAAATTTTATCCATGTAAGAAATTGAAGCCGTTGAAACTCATATTTGCCAAATGAATTTTGACATGCGGTTGAAAAACGAAATGTAGAGAATTATGTTGGTTTTCCAATGATATTTTTTTTGAAATATTCCAATGTCATTTATCATGTCGAATTTTCATTTAATGAAATGTGTGTACTTAAAAATTTGAAGAGCAATTAACAAGTAGTTTGTGTTCATGCACGATAATTTAATGTTAAAGTAATAATTAAAAAAAATGAAATATGTGAACATGATCTAGACAGAATGCACTAGGGCTTACATATTTTTCTTTTAATTTTTCTCGAAAAAATATATTTATTATTATTTTTCAAAAATGACCAATGAATATTTCAGTCGCATTTTGCACACATGTGTGTTCGTGCACCAAATCTTTTAATTTTTTACCTAATTTGAAAAAATAAAAATACCCTTTTGAAGAGGACGCGTTTATCTAGGGCGTGTGTATTTTTTCAAATTTCTTGGATGTGCATTTTGAATTTTGTGGATTTATCTTTCAGCTCAATCGAAGTTGTCGACAGGGTTTTTTTAGGGCAAGTTTTAGTAGAAATTTAAAAACAAAAGACATATGAAGATAAAAATTCATAAATTTTATATATCTTGATAGAGGATTCGTTGACGAATCCAATGGTATCAAGTCCGCTCATTAATGAGCATTTAATGACATGGTTTAACTCTGTGGAAGGTAGACAAAACTTTCATTCTGCAATGAAAAGGGCTCTCGGTCTGTTTTTTAAGCCCTCGATCGAGCTAAATACCTCGATCGAGGGTTTAACAACACCTTGATCAAGGGTTCAAAAAGACCTCGATCGAGGTATTTTAAAACCCTCGATCGAGGGCCTAAAATGAGCCTTTTTATGTTTTTCAAAAGCTCGATCGAGCTTTTGCGAGCTTTTCAAAAGCTCGATCGAGGGTTTTAAAACCCTCGTTCGAGATTTTAAAACCCTCGATCGAGGTATTTTAAAACCCTCGATCGAGCTTATAAAACCATCGATTGAGATTTTAAAACCTCGATCGAGGGCTTGAAAATACCTCGATCGAGGGTTCGAAAAAAAAAAAAATTTAGCTTCCATCCGCCAAAAATGGTGAACCACCTTCGTGGAATCACCCTGTCACAAAACCTTAAAAGAGTGTCTATTACATCAAGAACTCTAAAGAGCATCCGAGGCCTTTTACGTGACTATCACAACCTGTCCAAATCTCCAGGACATATTACATGTGAACCCCACCACAAAACCTTAAAAGAGTGTCTTGACTAGCAAGAACTCTAAAGAGCATCCGAGGCCTTTTATGTGACTAGCACAACCTGTCCGGATCTCCAGGACGTATTACATGTGGTCATGGAAATGCCTCGAAAGAGAATCCCGGGACTTATTACGGGCACACAGCCCAACCTATCGGATCTCCCAAGTCTACTTATATGCCATAGGACAATGCCTTGAAAGAGCATCCCAAGACTTATTACGGGCACACAGCCCAACCTATCGGATCTCCCAGGTCTACTTATATGTCCTCCCAGAGCAATGCCTCGAAAGAGAATCCCAGGACTTATTATGGGCATGTGGCCCAACCTATCGAATCTCCCAGGTCTACTTATATGCTCATATGCACAACCTGTCCACGGCCACAGAGTATCAACCTGATACTCACCATACATCATCCTTATCATCATCATAGCACCATCCTGATGCATATCATCCAAAGTATCATCCTAATACACATGATCATCCTGATCACCGTCACTACATCATCCTAATGCATGTCATCCAGAGCATAGTCCTGATACTCATCACATATGATCATCCTGATCATCGTCACTGCATCGTCCTGATGCATGTCATCCAAAGAATCGTCCTAATACTCATCACATATGATCATCCTGATCAGCATCATATCATCATCCTGATGTATATCATCTGGAGCAACATCATGAAGCTCATCATCCATTATCATCTTGATCATACAATTCATCCATCTGATGCATACCAAGTATCTACCTGATACATATCATCATACATGATCTACCTGATCATACAATGTATCCACCTGATACATATCATCATACATGATCTACCTGATCATACAATGTATCCACCTGATACATATCAAATCCATGATCCAACTGATCATATCAAGCATCCAATATGATGCATACATAAATACATGATCCAACTGATCATATCAAGCATCCAACATGATGCATATACATATACATGATCCAACTGATCATAACAAGCATCCAACATGATGCATATAACAAGTAGTAACTGGAGCATCATCCCGATGCTCATCATCCAGTGCTTACATCCACGGCCATGGGAAGGATCCTCCTCTCACCATGCTTGGAATGGCTCCTGCAAATGTGTCCATCACTTCTTCCTTGAAGTGTCGTCAATCTGAAGAACACCAAGCCTCTCTCTGAAGTACTCAAACTTCACTCTGGCTAATGGTTTCGTCAACACATCTGCAACCTGCTCATCTGTCACAACATACAGGAGCTTTACTACTCCTCTCTGCACCATATCCCTGATATAGTGATATTTTATCTCAATGTGCTTCGACCTGTAATGGAACACCGGGTTCTCAAACAACTTTACACAACTCTGGTTGTCACAAAATATACCAGTAGCCTCCAACGGGAGATCAAATAACTCAGACAGTAGCTTCCAAATCCATACTGCCTCACAACTAGCCGAACAAGCTGCAACATACTCTGCTTCGGCTATACTCAGTGCTAGGCAGGACTGCTTCCTGCTAAAATAAGAGTTCACACCTGATCCCATACTGAAGCAGCACCCAGAAGTGCTCTTCCTATCTGCAGCACTACATGCCTAGTCTGAATCAACATAACCCTGCAGGTTAAACTTTTGATTCACATCATACTTGAGCCCATAATCAATTGTACCCTTCAAGTACCTCAGAATATGCTTTACAACAACCAGGTGAACACCTCTCGGATCCGTCAAGAACTGGCTCAATGTATTCACCACAAAGAAAATATCTGGTCTTGTGTTCGTCAGGTACATCAAGGACCCAATCATCTGACGATACATAGTGACATCAACCAGCTCAGATGAAGCATCACACAGAAGCTTCAGGTTCGATGCTATAGGTGTGGCCATGGCCTTGCAGTCTATCATCCCAAACCTCTTCAGGATCTCTACCGCATACTTCCCTTGTCCAAGGAAGATCCCATCTACACTTTGCCACACCTCCATGCCTAGAAAACAGTGCATCATCCCCAATTCCTTCATCTCGAACTCGGCAGCAAGATTCCTCTTGGTATCGGCAATCAACCCATCCTCACCTGTAACAAATAGGTCATCCAAATACAAAAGTAGTATCACAGGATTGCCTTCCTCAACTTTGTAGTAAAGGTAGGAATCTGCTTTACTCTTGGTAAAGCCCAAACTAGATAGAAAGTTGTCTATCCTACCATACCAAGTCCTAGGAGCTTGCTTCAAGCCATACAAGGCTTTCTTCAATCTGCACACATATGACTCCATGTCATGTGTCTCAAAACCAAGTGGCTGCTCCACATACACTTCCTCTTCGACTTCACCATTCAAGAAAGTTGTCTTGACATCCATTTGTTGTATCTTCCATTTCATCACTGCAGCTAGAGCAAGTACTGATCTAATGGAAGTGTATCTGGCTACAGGAGCAAAAGTCTCTTCATAGTCTATCCCCTCTTTTTGAGAGAAGCCACAAGCTACAAACCTCGCTTTGTATTTTTTCTATGCTACCATCTGTAGCATGCTTGATATTATAGATCCACTTGGAAGTCACAACAAACTTTCCTTCAGGTCTTGGGACTATATCCCAAACATCATTCTTCATGATCGATTGGTATTCCTCGATCATGGCATTCTTCCCAGATCCTGGCAACTTCAATATCTTCAATAGATAACTTTGTTGCTGAACAAATGTTGTAGTCCTTCTTTTATAGGTGATGGTTTATGATCTTTCCTACAAAACAAGTTAAATTGCATGATTAGAAAAATCTCATAGTTTTCAAAACAAATTCTTACACATAAGGAAATATGTCATACAGTCATGCAATTATCTTAGCCAATGCTTCAATACAACATTTATCCATATCCCATAACTTTCTAGATGCCTTCCAATCTCTACCAGAACATTTTTAAGAGTGTGCACAACTCCCAACATGTCAGCAAAGAGGTTTCATTCTAGATAAGTAGCAATGGAATGTTGTACAGTGCCATAGGCCACTTACCCATCACATGCATATTAGTAGTATACTGTTCATTAATGCAATTATTATAATATGCATAATACACACCCTAAGTCTAGGAACATAAGCATATACATCATTGAACAATATTATTTAAACAAACAAATATGCAAGAAATGACAATTCAAATACTTATCTTTGTTTGGTTGTAGGGTGGACTCCCTCTCAATATTTGCTTCCTTCCAGGAACTACTGGAGTGTGCTCCCTCTTGATCTTTGCTTCCTGGATTACCCGTCCTTGAACTTATATCCATCCTCGATCACTATGCATACTTACTAGTATCATCATTGTGTTATCCCCGAGGTCTCATACATACATTCATTAGTATAATGTTAATGCTATCAAAAACATTATGATTCTAAGTAATCTTAGACATGTATGGTCAAGATCATTTCAAACACAGATAATAAACATTAGTATTCAAGGTTTCAGGGAATACTTCTTTTACTCATGCATATTATTTATTTGACCAAAGGACTTTTCTGGTTAGTCATATCATTAATCAAGGTAAGAGACATAATATGCATAAACCCTTGATTACTTAAATGTCTAACTTCATGAGTAATCATTATCAATCATGCCATGTATATTTATATAAGAGATCCTAACACAAGGTAGGATTCTAACTTGATATAGGAAAAACATACCTGGATTAGCATGCTAGCTAGTTATGTCTAACATACCTGCATATCTCATAGGTTAACCATTATAGAACCAAGTTGTACATACCTTGTAAGTAGATCTTCTATGTGATCCATGACAATGGATGAATCTTTGTCTTCATGTCACCATGGTCATATGTTCTTGAACTAGAACATGATTTGTCTTTCTTGATGTACCTTTCATGTTAGCGGACAACATCAACCTCATACAACACCACAATGCATTAGTACAATCATAAGTGTCAAAACCCTAATCAATGAATATCTGCATTCATAATTTTATTAAGGTGATACGACAAGTCTAAAGTTAATCAAGATTGTACTAACCTTAATGAAGACAAACATATCATAAAATTAATCATGAAAAGATCTCGAAACATACCTAGATAAGTCATACCTGTCGAGATTGCTTGTAATATTCTTATGTAAGGCCTTAGCCTCATCTCCCTCTGAAACAGGAACTTCTTCACTTATGCAGGTGACCAATCCATTCTCTTCTAGGATTAACCCAATCCACTTGATTTGCAGAAACTGGATCTGGAGTTGGATTAGGGTTTATCAAGGAAACCCTAAAATTTTGAATTTTGAATTTCAAACTTTTGAAAGGATAGAAAGATGCGCCTTGATGAGCTGATCATCCTTGTATACTCAGAATTTGAAAACTACAAAGTTTCACCCCTCACATTTGCTTTTCAATCTTCCGGATTCATTGGGGAGGACCCTGAATTAGGGTTTGAGTTTCCCGAAGCTTCACCCAACCAAATAGTTTGATCTAAAGCTATAAACTTCGATTTTCCCAAGGATCTTCCAACTATGGTCACAGATTTCAAAAATTCTCAATTTTGCAGAAGCCCTAATTTTTCACCTTTCCGATTAAAGTCCCGAACTAGGGTTTTATCAAGCCTGTTAAATTTTCTGAATTTACTTCAATCTGATCTAGGATCTTAACTGAGAGAACAACATGTACAGCATATCTACAGCATATCAATCATGGAGACAATAATGCAAGCACACAAGAGACACAAAGATTTACTTGGGGAAAACCATAAAGGTGAAAAACCCCAATAACTTCCTCAGAGATAGATAGAGCAATGATACAACCAACCATAAGAGATAGACACAACCTAGCAGCAGATCCTCCTCCTCCATAAGTGTGTCACTCCTCCTTGAGTGCATGTGTGAGAAGTGAGTGAGCAAATAGAGTGCCTCTCGCACTCTATTTATACTTGACTTGACTTGCCTTTTTACCTAACTCATGTAGGCTCGAACTTAACCACATAATATAATGCTGGCTGGGCCGACCCCCAATAGGGTGGTCTAATAACCCTTTGACCCACATGGCCGACCCCCAATAGGGTGGTCTAATAACCCTTCGACCCACATGACTTATACAGGGCCGACCCCAACAAGGTGGTCTAATAACCCATCAAGTATAAGTTACGACACTTACAATATAAATGACGACACTTCCGTATAGAGGAATAATACCATCTCTATAGGAGTACATACAACATACATATATGAAATACATTCCAAAGTTACATATACATCAACACTCCCTCTTAACTAGGAAGGTATTTCTCAGCACAGTTCTTCTAGCACAAGTCATCTTCTCTGGATCATCGTCACTGGATAATCGTCATCGAGTCATCATCATCGTCACTGCTGCTGCTATCTCAATCAATCTCTGAATCTACTCGTCATAGGAAGTTCTACAGAGCCAGTCCTTTTTCATACTGGATGTAGGCCCACCACCTGCAGGTCTTCGTCATCACTGGCCATACTGTGGAATCCTCAGGACTTATTACGTGCGTCACAAAACCTCGAAAGAGCATCCCAGGCTGTTACGAGCACACAGCTCTACCTATAGGATCTCCCAGGGCACCGAATTACATGTGAACTCACCACAAAACCTCGCAAGAGCATCCCAGGTTGTTACGAGCACACAGCTCTACCTATAGGATCTCCTAGGGCAACGAATTACATGTGGTCATGGCAAAACCTTGCAAGAGCATCCCAGGACTGATTACGGGCACACAGCCCAACCTATCGGATCTCCCAGGGAAACGAATTACATGCCATAGGACAAAACCTCGAAAGAGAATCTGCCAGATATCCCAGGGAACCGAATTACATGCCATAGGCAAAACCTCGAAAGACTATCTGCAGATCTCCCAGGGCACCGAATTACATGTCCTCCCAGAGCAAAACCTCGAAAGAGCATTTGCCAGATGTCCCAGGGAATCGAATTACATGCCATAGGCAAAACCTCGAAAGACCATCTGCAAATCTCCCAGGGCACCAGATTACATGCTCATCTGCACAACCTGATCCACGGCCACAGAGTATCAACCTGATACTCACCATACATCATCCTGATGTATCCATGATCATCCTGATCATCATCACTGCAACGTCCTGCTGCAAGTCATCTGGAGCAACATCCTGAAGCTCGTCATCTATGATCATCCTGATCATCACTTCAACATCCTGCTGCATGTCATCTGGAGCAATATCCTGAAGCTCGTCATCTATGATCATCCTGATCATCACTGCAACATCCTGCTGCATGTCATCTGGAGCAACATCCTGAAGCTCGTCATCTATGATCATCCTGATCATCAATGCATCTACCTGATGCATACCAAGTATCTACCTGATACATATCATCATACATGATCCTCCTGATCATCAATGTATCCACCTGATACAAATACATGATACATATCATCATACATGATCCTCCTAATCATCAATGCATCTACCTGATGCATACCAAGTATCTACCTGATACATATCATCATACATGATCCTCCTGATCATCAATGTATCCACCTGATACAAATACATGATACATATCATCATACATGATCCTCCTGATCATCAATGCATCTACCTGATGCATACCAAGTATCTACCTGATACATATCATCATACATGATCCTCCTGATCATCAATGTATCCACCTGATACAAATACATGATACATATCATCATACATGATCCTCCTGATCATCAATGCATCTACCTGATGCATACCAAGTATCTACCTGATACATATCATCATATATGATCCTCCTGATCATCAATGTATCCACCTGATACAAATACAAATACATGATACATATCACCATACATGATCCACCTGATCATACAATGTATCCACCTGATACATATACAGATACATGGTCCAAGCATCCAACAGGATGCATATACAAAATACATACACATGATCCAACTGATCATATCCAACATCTAACATGATGCATACATACATAAATGATCCAACTGATCATATCAAGCAGAAACCAGAACATCATCCTGATGCTCATCATCCAGCGCTTACATCCACATCCATGTGAAGGATCCTCCTTCCAACATGCTTGGAATGGCTTCAGCAAATGTGTCCATCACTTCTTCCTCGAAGTGTCCTCGATCTAAAGAACGCCAAGCCTCTCTCTGAAGTACTCGAACTTCACCCTGGCTAGTGGCTTCGTCAGCACATCTGCAATCTGCTCGTCTGTCGCAACATATAGAAGCTTCACAGCTCCTCTCTGCACCATATCCCTGATATAGTGATATTTGATCTCTATGTGTTTCAACCTATCATGAAACACTGGGTTCTCAGATAGCTTCACACAACTCTGGTTATCACAGAAGATACCAGTAGCATCCAGCGGGAGATCAAATAACTCAGACAGTAGCTTCCGTAGCCATACTGCCTCACAACTTGCTGAACAGGCTGCAACATACTCTGCCTCAGCTGTACTCAGTGCTACGCAGGACTGCTTCCTGCTAAACCAAGAGATCACACCTGATCCCATACTGAAGCAGCACCCAGATGTGCTCTTCCTATCTGCAGCACTGCCAGCCCAATCTGAATCAACATAACCCTACAGGTTAAACTTTTGATTCACCTCATACCTGAGCCCATAATCCACTGTACCCTTCAGGTACCTCAGAATATGCTTTACAGAAACCAGGTGAACACTCCTCGGATCCGTCAGGAACTGGCTCAATGTGTTCACAGCAAAGCAAATATCTGGTCTCGTGTTCGTCAGGTACATCAAGGACCCAATCATCTGACGATACATAGTGATATCAATCGGCTCAGATGAAGCATCACACAGGTGCTTCAGGTTCGATGCCATAGGTGTGGCCATAGCCTTGTAGTCCATCATCCCGAACCTCTTCAGGATCTCTACTGCATACTTCCCTTGTCCAAAGAAGATTCCTTCTGCACTCTGCCACACCTCCATGCCAAAAACAAATAGTGCATCATCCCCAAGTTCTTCGTCTCGAACTCGGTAGTAAGCTTCCGCTACGTGTCGGCAATCAATCTATCTTCACCATACCAAGTTCTGCACACATATATGACTACACCATGCTGTCTTGAGATCCATCTGGTGCATCTTCTATTTCATCACTTTTATATTTCTCAATGCTGCCATCTGCAACATGCTTGAACTGATAGTTCCATTTGGAAGTCATAGCAAACTTCCCTTCATGTATTGGGATTACATCCCAAACATCATTCTTCATGATCGACGGATCATGGCATTTCATTTCTTCATCCCAGATCCTGGGAACTTCAATATCTTCAATATCTTCAATAGATATCTTTGTTGCTGGAACAAATGTTGTAGTCCTTTTGTAGGAGATGGCATACGATCTTTCCTACACAACAAGTTAAATTGCATGATTAGAAAACATCTCATAGTTTTCAGAACAAATTCTTACACATAAAGAAATATGTCATATAGTCATGCAATTATCTTAGCCAATGCTTCAATACAACATTTATCCATATCCCATAACTTTCTAGATGCCTTCCAATCTCTACCAGAACATTGTTAAGAGTGTGCACAACTCCCAACATGTCAGCAAAGAGGTTTCATTCTAGATAAGTAGCAATGGAATGTTGTACAGTGCCATAGGCCACTTACCCATGTATATTAGTAGTATACTGTTCATCAATGCAACTATTCTAATATGCATAATACACAACCTAATTCTAGGAACATCAGTATATTCATTATTGAACAGTATTATTTAAAACAAACAAATATGCAAGAAATGATGATTAAAATACTTATCTTTCTTTGTTCGTTGGGTGGACTCCCTCTGAGTCTTTGCTTCCTTGCAGGAGCTGTTGGAGTCCTAATTTGAAGTAGCTTCTTCTACACTTTTCTGTTGTGGAATGTAGAAAGATGGTCAACTCCCTCTGAATATCTGCATCCTTGCAGAAACTACTGAAGTGTGCTCTTTTTCTTTCTTGCAGGAACAACTGGAGTGTGCTCCTTTGCTTTCTTGCAGGAGCAACTGGAGAGTGCTCCCTCTTGATCTTTGCTTCCTGAATTACCTGTTCTTGAACTCATATTCATCCTTGGTCCCTATGCATGCTTATTAGTATCATGATTGAGTTATCCTTGTGATTTCATATAAAATCATACATTCATTAGTATTATATTAAAACACAATAATCTCAAGCATGTATAGTCATGATCATTTCAAACAGAAAATAATAAGCATTAGCATTCAAGGTTTATGTAGGATTCTTAAGGTTAGTCAAATCATAAGAAACATAACATGTCTAAACCTGTAATTACTCAAACCTATGACTCTTCAAATTAGTTGAATCATCAATCAAGATAAGAGATATAAAATGCATAAAAACTGTGATTATTCAAACCTATACCATCATGATTCTTCTGGTTAGTCATATCATCAATTATGGTAAGAAACATAATATGCATACAATCATGATTATTCGAACCTATGACTTCATGAATAATCATTATCAACAACACAACAATATAAGATCCTAACACAAGGTAGGATTCTAGCTTGATATAGGAAAAACATACCTGGATTAGCATGCTAGCTAATTATGTCTAACATACTCACATGATGTCTTCTTGTTCTTCTTCTATGACTTGTGCTAGTAACCTGTATATCTCATAGGTTAACCATTATAAAACCAAGTTATACATACCTCGTAAATGGATCTTTTATGAGATCCATAACAATGGATGAATCTTTGTCCTCATGTCATCATGATCATATGTTCTTGAACTGGAACATGATTTGTCTTTCTTGGTGTACCTTTCATGTTAGTAGACAACATAAACCTCATACAACACCATAATGCATTAGTACAATCATAAGTGTCAACAACCTAAATAATGAATATCTTCTATCATGCATTCATAATTTTGTTAAGGTGATACGACAAATCTAAAAACAAAATTGTACTTAACTGTAATAACATGAAGACAAACATACCATAAACTTAATCATGGACAAATATCAAAACATACCTCGATGATTCATACCTATCGAGATCGCTTGTAATCTTCTTATGTAAGGCCTTAGCCTCATCTCCCTCTGAAACAGGAACTTCTTCACCTATGTAGGTGACCAATCCATTTTCTTCTAGGATTAACCCAATCCACTTGATGTGCAAGAACTGGACCTGGAGCTGGATATGGGTTTGTCAGAGAAACCCCAAAAATTCAAACTTTGAATTTCAAACTTCCGAAAGGATAGAAATATGCGCCTTGATGAGATGATCAAATTGGTATATTCATAATTTGAAAACTGCAGAGTTTCACTCCTCAATTTTGCCTTTGAAACTTTCGGATTCACTGGACGTGACCCTGAACTGGGGTTTGATGAATCCCACTCTTTTTCCCAATCAAAAGGTTTGATCCAAAGTTCTAAGCTTCTATTTTTCTGAGGAGCTTCCAGCCGTGGTCTCAGATTTCAAAAATTCCCATTTTTACAGAAGCCCTAATTTTCCACTTTCCTGATCAAAGTCCCGAACTAGGGTCTGATCAAGCCCGGCCTTCTGCCCAACCAAAAATTCTGATTTTGGTCTCTAAATTTTTATTTTGATGAGTAGCATTCAGCCGTGGTCTCCGATTACAAAAATTCCAACTTTCTTCAAAGCCCTAAATTCCGGAAGCCATGAATGAAGGTACCAAAAAATAATTCTGTTTTGACAGAAATATGTACCTGATTGTTTCTGGTGTAACTCCGAAATTTTTGATCCACAGGGTCTGAAAACGTTTCCTGAGATAGCCTGACCTGTTAGCTTTCCATCCTGACAGGTCTGACCTCAATTGGATTTTCTGAGAGAGAGTTATGCCAAATGTCGCAACGTGACCTGTTTTGGGATAAAACAGAAGAGCAAACTTGTACGGCGTGCCACGTGTCACTGTTTCAACTTCGGCCTCTGAAAACGTTTTCTGAGATAGTACAGACTGTGTACTACCTGTCACTTTTTACGAAATTTCATTTGGAGCTTCCTAGCCCAAGATATGACCTTTTTCCCAAGGTCACCTGATTTTGACTCAGATCTGGAAGAGGCAGAAACCCTATATTGTACAGATCATAAATCACAAAGTACAATGAATTAGAGGTTGTACTTTGGACACAAGATACCTGGAGATCTTATATTCGTCCTGTAACAATTTCAGATCCGAAAACTTTGCCAAAACGGATTTATAGCGAAAGTGCTACGATGACTGGTTTTTGCTATATCAAGCCCTAGCATCGTTAGTGCAACAAGTGTCATACATGCCATATCATGCCTTCTTTCAGGCTAGCTCTGATACCATGTTAAATTTTCTGAATTTACTTCAATCTGATCTAGGATCTTAACTGAGAGAACAACATGTACAGCATATCTACAGCATATCAATCATGGAGACAATAATGCAAGCACACAAGAGACACAAAGATTTACTTGGGGAAAACCATAAAGGTGAAAAACCCCAATAACTTCCTCAGAGATAGATAGAGCAATGATACAACCAACCATAAGAGATAGACACAACCTAGCAGCAGATCCTCCTCCTCCATAAGTGTGCCACTCCTCCTTGAGTGCATGTGTGAGAAGTGAGTGAGCAAATAGAGTGTCTCTCGCACTCTATTTATACTTGACTTGACTTGCCTTTTTACCTAACTCATGTAGGCTCGAACTTAACCACATAATATAATGCTGGCTGGGCCGACCCCCAATAGGGTGGTCTAATAACCCTTTGACCCACATGGCCGACCCCCAATAGGGTGGTCTAATAACCCTTCGACCCACATGACTTATACAGGGCCGACCCCAACAAGGTGGTCTAATAACCCATCAAGTATAAGTTACGACACTTACAATATAAATGACGACACTTCCGTATAGAGGAATAATACCATCTCTATAGGAGTACATACAACATACATATATGAAATACATTCCAAAGTTACATATACATCAACAAAGCCCGGCCTTCTTCCCAACCAAAAAATTCGATCTTGGTCTCTAAATTTCGATTTTGATGAGGAGCATCCAGCCGTGGTCTCCTATTACAAAAATTCCAACTTTCTCTAAAGCCCTAAATTCCCGGAGCCATGAATGAAGGTGCTCGAAATCCAATTCTGTTTTGACATAAATATGCACCTGATTGTTTTTGGTGTAACTCCGAAATTTCATATCTACAGGGTCTGAAACTTATTCCTGTGGTATCCTAACCTGTTAAATTTCCAACCCCACAGGTCTGACCTCAAATGGATTCTCTGAGAGAGATTTATTCCAAGTGTCGCAACATGACCTGTTTATGGGATAAAACAGGAGAGCGAACTTGTACGGAGTTCCACGTGTCACTGGTTCACTTTCGGCCTCTGAACCTTTGTCCTATGAAAGTAAAGTCCGTGACCTGCCTATCAATTTTTACGAAATTTCATTTGGAGCTTCCTATCCCAAGTTGTGACATTTTTTCCTAGGTCACCTGTTTATGACTGAGATCTGGAAGAGGCAGAAACCCTAGATTGTACAGATCATAAAACACAAAGTACAATGAATTAGAAGTTGTGCTTCGGACACAAGATACATTGGGATCTTATATTCAACCTGTAAATGTTTTAAATCCTAAAACTTTTCCAAAATGGATTTATAGCGAAAGTTCTACGATGATTGTTTTTTGCTATATCAAGCCCTAGCTTCGCAACTGCAACAAGTGTCATAAATGCCATATCATGCCTTCTTTCAGGATAGCTCTGATTCCATGTTAGTTTTTCAGAAATTTCAATCTTATATAGGATCTTAACTGAGAGAATAACATGTACAACATATCTACAGCATATCAATCATGGACACAATAATGCAAGCACACAACAGACATAGAGTTTCACCGGGGAAAACCAAGAAGGTGAAAAACCCCGCAACTTCCTTAGAGATAGATAGAGTAATGATACAACCCAAGCATAAGAGATATACTCTTAGCAGAAGCTTCTCCTCCCCCAGTAGTGTGCCACTCTCCAATCAGTGTAAGAGTGAGAAAGTGAATGATCAAATAGAGTGCCTCCCGCACTCTATTTATACTTGACTTGACTTGCCTAATAACCTTTACTAGGTCGGCCTTAACTTAACCACATAACATAATGCTGACAGGGCTGACCCCCAATAGGGTGGTCTAATAACCCTTTAACCCACATGACTTATACATGGCCAACCCCAACAAGGTGGTCTAATAACCCATCAAGTATAAGTTATGACACTTACAATATAAATGACGACACTTCCGTATAGAGAAATAATAACATCTCTATAGGAATACAAACACTTCCATATAGAGGAATAATAACATCTCTATAGGAATACAATATACATATATGAAATACATTCTGAAGTTACAAATACATCAACAATAATAGTTGCTCATGGTTTAGTATAGCCAATAATGGTTGATCATGGTTGACTATGGTTAACCATGGTTGTTAATGGGTTACTATGGTTGATCGTGGTTGCCAATGGTTGACTATGGATGGGTAACTTCAATACAAGGCTGACTTCAAGCTTGACTTCAATCCAAGTTTGTCTAAAAGGTTCACTTCAATCCAAGATTTACTTCAATCCTAGAGTGGCTTCAAGCCAAGGTAGACTTTAATCCATGGTTGACTTGTATACAAGGTTTACTTCAATCCATTGTTGACTTTAATCCAAATTTGATTTTGTACCATGGTTGAATTCATCTCGTTATTAATATTAACATTAATGACTTCAATCCATTGTTGACTTTAAACCGTGGTTGACTTCAATCCATGTTTAACCATGGTTATTCAAGGTTGAACATGGTTTATTATGGTTGACCATTGTTGACTATGGTTATTCATGGTTGACTATGGTGAATGATGGATGACCATGCTTGACTATGGTTGACACTATGGATGACTATGGTAGACCCTTTGGTTGAATATTGTTGACTATTATTAGCCAACTATGAATGACCTTAGTTGAATATGGTTAACCATGGTTATTCAGGGTTGAACATGGTTTATTATGGCTAACCATTGTTGACTATGGTTATTCATGGTTAACTATGGTGAATGATGGATGACCATGCTTGACTCTGGTTGACCCTATGGCTGGCAATGGTAGACCCTTTGGTTGAATATTGTTGACTATTATTAGCCAACTATGATTCACCTTAGTTGAATATGGTTGATTATGGTTGACCATAGTTGGTTAACTATGGTTGTTAATGCCAAGCTATGGTTTTTTATGGTTCACTGTGGTTTTTCATGGTTGACCATAGGTGACTATAGTCGACCATGGTTATTCATGGTTGACAATAGTTGCTCATGGTTTAGTATAGTCAAGAATGGTTGACCATGGTTGACTATGGTTAACCATGGTTTTTAATGGGTTACTATGGTTTATCATGGTTGCCAATGGTTGACTATGGATGGGTAACTTCAATCGATGGGTAACTTCAATACAAGCTTGACTTCAATCCAATTTTGTCTAAAAGGTTCACTTCAATCCAAGGTTGAATTCAATCCTAGAGTGGCTTCAAGCCAAGGTAGACTTTAATCCATTGTTCACTTAAATACAAGGTTGAATTCAATCCATTGTTGACTTCAATCCAAAGTTGATTTTGTACCATGGTTGAATTCATCCCGTTAATAATATTAACATTAATGACTTCAATCCATTGTTGAATTTAAATCGTGGTTGACTTCAATCCATGGTTAACTATGGTTATTCAGGGTTGAACATTGTTTATTATGGCTGACCATTGTTGACTATGGTTATTCATGGTTGACTATGGTGAATGATGGATGACCATGCTTGAATATAGTTGACCCTATGGCTGAATATGGTAGACCCTTTGGTTGAATATTGTTTACTATTATTAGCCAACTATGATTAACCTTAATTGAATAGGGTTGACTATGGTTAACCATGTTTATTCATGGTTGAACATGGTTTATTATGGTTGACCATTGTTGACTATGGTTATTCATGGTTAACTATGGTGAATGATGGATGACCATGCTTGACTATGGTTAATCCTATGGCTGACTATGGTAGACCCTTTGGTTGAATATTGTTGACTATTATTAGACAACTATGATTGACCTTAGTTGAATATGGTTGACTATGGTTGACCATAGTTGGTTAACCATGGTTGTTAATGCCAAGCTATGGTTGTTCATGGTTCACCATGGTTTTTCATGGTTGACTATAGTCGACCATGGTTATTCATGGTTGACCATGGTTGACAATAGTTGCTCATGGTTTGTTATAGTCAATAATGGTTGACCATGGTTGACTATGGTTAACCATGGTTGTTAATGGGTTACTTCCCCATGGTTTTTCATGGGTGAACATAGTTGTTCATACTTCGCCATGGTTTTTCATGGGTGACCATAGTTGACTATAGTTAACAATGGTTATTCATGATTGACCATGGTTTCTCATGGTTGACTATAGTAAAAAATGGTTGACCATGGTCAACTATGGTTGACTATGATTGTTCATAATTGACTTTATTTGGATATCGTCAATGATGGTTTACTATAGTTATTCATGATGACCATGGTTGATTATGGTTGTTCATGGATGAACATGGTTTCTCATATTTGGTTATCTATCATTGGCTATCATCAGTGATGGTTCACTATAGTTATTAATGGTTAACTATGGTTGACGGTGGTTGTTCATGACTTTCTATGATTGATTATGGTCGAATAACCATAATCAATCATAGTTAGCCATCAACAACCATGGTTAACCATGGTTGTTGATGAATTACTATGATTGATTATGGTTATTCATGGATGAGCATGGATGTTCATTATCGAATGTGGTCAACCATGGTTGACTATGGCTGACCCTAGTTGGTTGACCACGGTTGACTATGGTTGAACTCGGTTAGATTGAATTCAATCTGTGGTTAACTTCAATCCAACGTTGAATTCAATCGATGGGTAACTTCATTCAATAATTGAATTATGTCCATAGTTGACTTCAATCCATAGTTGAATTTGAACCAATCTTGACTGCAATCCAAGGTTGACTTCAATACATGATTGATTTCAATCCATGGTTGAATTCAATCCATGGTTGACCTAAATCCATGGTTGAATATGGTTGATGATGTGTAATTATGTTTTTTATGGTTGACCATGGTTATGTTTTTACCATGGTTGACTGTGATTATGGTAATCTATGGGTATGGCATGATGTTACATTCAAAAATAGTTATGGCACATTGCGACGTACATAAATTATTTTGTCACCTTGCAATGTTTATGAATGGTATGGTTATGATGCATTATGATTTTGATATTGTAATGTTTGTTGATTATGAAATTTTTTAAGTCTAATGTATTACATTTCTTATAAATTTGAATTTAATGAAATAATTCATAAATTATTAATGTTATTACAATAATAATAATAATTGCTAAGTTTACTATTACTATTAAAATAATAAAAATAATAATGCTAATAATTGGTGAGATTTAATTCAATATTTTCATTTGGTACTATAGAATTATGATTGATCACTATGGAGAATAGTTTACTATTGTTGACCTTGACTATGTTGACCATTTGTGGCATCGATCCAAGGTTGACTTCAATCGAAGGTTGACTCCAATCCGTGGTTGACTTCAATCCAGGGATGACTTTAATCCATGGTCGAAATCAATCCAAGGTTGAATTCAATCCATCTTTGACGTCAATCGAAGGTCGACCTTAATCAAAGGTTGACTTAAATCCATAAATTCATTTAGAGCAAGGTTGGATTCAATCCATGGTTGACTTCAATCTAAGGGTGACTTCAATTCACGATTGACCTCAATCCATGGTTGAATTCAATCCATAGTTTACTTCAATCCAAGTTACATTTCAATCCATGGTTGACTTCAATCCATGGGTAACTTCAATACAAGGCTGACTTCAAGCTTGACTTCAATCCAAGTTTGTCTAAAAGGTTCACTTCAATCCAAGGTTGACTTCAATCCTAGAGTGGCTTCGAGTGAAGGTAGACTTTAATCCATGGTTGACTTAAATACAAGGTTCACTTCAATCCATTGTTGACTTCAATCCAAATTTGACTTTGTACCATGGTTGAATTCATCCCATTAATAATATTAACATTAATGACTTCAATCCATTTTTTACTTTAAACTGTGGTTAACTTCAATCAAAGGTTGACTTCAATCCATAGTTTCCTTTTAAGCAAGGATGGATTCAATCCATGGTTGACTTCAATATAAGGGTGACTTCAATCCAAGGTTCACATCAATCTCTGGTTGACTTCAATTCATAGTTGACTTCAGTCCAAGGTTTAGTTCATTCCAAGTGTGGCTTCAATCCATGAGTAACTTCAATCCAAGGCTAACTTCAATATTGATTTCATTCCAAGGTTTTAAAAAAGGTTGACTTTAATCCAAGGTTGTTAAAAAGGTTGACTTGAATCCAAGGTTAGATTAACTTGAATCCAAGGTTGACTTCAAACCATGGTTGAATTTAATCCAAGGTTGACTTCAAACCATGGTTGAATTTAATCCAAGGTTGACTTCAATCCAATAATCGACCTCAATCCATTAATCATGTTAACATTAATGACTTCAATACATGGTTGAATTCAATATGCTATTGACTTTTAAGAAATGTTGACTTCAATCCATAGATGACTTTTAATCAAGATTGACTTCAATCCGTAGTTGAATTTTAAGCAAGGTTGACTTCAATCCATGGTTGAATTTTAGGGCAAGGTTCATTTCAATCCAAGGTTAAATTCATTACATGGTTGACCTCAATCCATAGTTGACTTTAATCGATTATTAAGTGTTAAGCAAGGTTGACTTTGAACCACACCTAACTTCAATTCATAGGTGACTTCAAACAATAGTTGAATTTTATGCAAAGTACGGTTCAATTAGAGGTTAACTTCAATCAAAGGTTGACATCAATCCATGATTGAATTTAATCCATGGTTGACTTCAATCCATCATTTACTTCCATCCAAGGTTGACTCCAATCTGTGGTTGACTCCAATCCGTGGTTGAATTCAATCCGGCGGTTAAATTCAATCCAACGTTGAATTCAATTGATGGGTGACTTCATTCAATAATTGAATTATGTCCATAGTTGAATTTGAACCAAGCTTGACTCCTAGCCAAGGTTGACTTCAATCCATGGTTGACTTCAAGCCATGGTTGAATTCAATCCATTGTTGACTTCAATCCATAGTTGAATATGGTTGATGATGTGTAATTATGCTTTTTATGGTCGATCATGGTTATGTTTTACCATGGTTGACTGTGATTAACTCAAGGAAACCATGGTTGACTATGGTTGACTATGTTTGAATCAGATTGACCATGGTTGAGTATATTAAATTTTGGGTGTGTGGCAATAACATGTCCATGAAGGGTGATATCATAATGCCAATCTTTATCTAGCATTATGATGACTAAAACAATTCTCATTGTAGTCGCCTATCGACAAAATATTAATAATATTTATTATTAAGTTTATACATGTTTGTGTTTTTATTTTAATTTTATTATCCTGAAAAAGAATTACGAAGTTAAACAGTGGCTTTATGTTTTAGATTGTCTACATAGTTTCACATTGAATGCATTCAAGGTAGCGTTGAAAAGCAAATGCAGTACATTGAGAGGCCTAATATTTTAACGTATCTGTTGTCATATATTCATTGTAATATATTCATTGATTGTTTATTTTGCAGATAAGTTATATAGTATAATATTCCTAGTACTAATAACCCTAATAATAAGATACCTAATATATTATTATGTTACTTAGATATAAACATATATTAGTTTTGCGGGGTGGAGATAGCCGTATCATTATTCAAAGAATATCTCCTTTATGAGGAGTTGCATCTTCCAAATAATGCTTTAACTGCCAATATATTATTATAGTACTCAGATATAGTATTCATCTTTAACTTTAACTGCCAATATATTATTATAGTACTCACATATCTTCTTTGTGGCGAGTTGCATCTTCAAAATAATGATTTAAATGTTATGAATTCTATTTGAACGCTATAATATTTCATAATTTATAATATTGGTTATTCGACACCGCTCAAGTCAAAGTTAATTGATCCACTAAGATTGCTTCTTGATTTAATTGTATGTAGATTTTTATTTTAGGATTGAAATATCTCATGTAACTTGAGTTGAGGACGATATGTTAAATAAAGTTGGTAATTAAAGTGCTTTAGAAGTCATAATGACCTATGTCCTATTTATTAGCACAAAGAGATTCTATGACCTATTTATTAGCACAAAACTAACTATGAAACCTAAGCAAGAGATAAAGATAGGTTAATAAAGGAATCAAATGATGAAGAAATACTATTCTGCATTATATTTATAAAAAAATATGTAAAATATGTATAAGATTAATAAGAAATATGTGTAAACATAATGAAAAAGGAAATTTGATCTGAGGGTTTTCTCCTTAAGAAGGGTTACCAAGTAACTAAAATCACCATTTTTTCTTTTAATGAAGTCTACAATTAAAGGGTACGGTATTTTTGTTGTTGAGGGGATGGATTAGTTATTGGTTTAACGGTGGAACTGAAAGAGGACGAAAATTCCGTTGTAATCTATATGAATGATTAAGAGGCCTCTCAAAAAGAGAGTCACTTGTGAAGTAGGTAGTGGACTGGGTGGCCTCTCTTGACAAGAATAGAGCCCAAATATTTTTAACTACACACAGGTATGAAATATCTCTTTTTTTCATTGAATGATGCAGTTCTTACCTTAGAGAGTTCATCTCCAGAGTTCTTAAACTAAAATGGATGCATCTGTTACTAAACTCTGGTTTATATGCTAGTAATGAGGAAACGGTCTCTTAGAGTAGGGACTCGATTTTCATCCATGTAATGACTTGGGTGTGGAGGAGGGTAGCATTACAAGCTGACCCTATGAATCCCTCTTATTTAGATATATGTTGTTGCAGAGAGTGTCTCTCCTTTGAGAAGGAGACTCATTTCCTTTTAAAATGAAAAACTTTATTTATTATTTCAATATTGATAAATGCCATTGAGGAGAGCGAGGAGCCCTTGAGGCTACTGTATAATGTCATTCCAGGATTAAAAATATTTTTATTACTGGGATCGACTTTCTTTTAAAAATACAAACAAATGTAGTATAAACCCTAGCCTGACCTCTCACTGTAGAGAGCAGACACTTTTAATTAATTATATTTATAATTTGTAATCTGGTTTGGATTGCGATAAAAAGCCATGCCTTCCTTCTGTTATAGAAGTTATGATAAGATTTTTTTGGCTTAAGGTTCACAAGAAAATTATATACATGGTGAGCCTCTACCAACCAGACTTGTTGTTTGAAGTGGGAGTCTTTTACATTTACTGCTTCTCTCCAATCCTAGTCGATAAATTGACAATACAGACTGGTATCATTATAATAATCATACTAATAATCCTCGTCTCTTCTAAAACCTTCGGGATCACCATCATCATTGTCACGGTCATGATAATAATCAATATCATCATCGTTGATATCATGATAATAATCAATATCATCATCGTCTCCCTGGACTGGTACCTACTGGCTGTTGACTTCTCTGATGAATCTAGTATTGTAGTTGGAAGGGCTAATTGGTTGATCTGTTCTTCCAGTCCTTGTAGATAGAAAGAGGCTATTTGCAAATTCGTGTGCAAAAAAGACACTGGATACTGTCCTTCTGGCTATAATAAGTTTATGTCATGATCTAATCCTAACAAAGATATTAAATCTTTAATATGTACTGTTATGGCTTCCAATATTTCTTGAGCTTCTCCCGTATTTAACGTTTTATAGATCATCCCACTGCCTATCATATTTCTTGATATTTCATTTACCACTCTAAGTATGACTCCTTGATTATTATCTATGGGCATTGCTTGTCCTTCATTACCAAATCCCTCTATCTCTATCTCTGGAAAATCTAGGGTCCTTTCAAATCTCGATAGTCCTGACAAGATATCAAATTGAACTTTTTCTATATCTTTTGAGTTCTGCAGATTCATCCCTTTAGCTCGGTTTTCTTCAGAAATTCTCTGCATGTTTTGTTTGACTCCTTCTAACCTTTCAATTTTCTTAATGCTATCCATGAATCGTTCTAACCTTTCAATTTTCTCAGTGCTATCCATGAATTCTTCTTGGATGTGGAAATAACTGTGCTCTCTTTAACACTGCTATGTCCTTGAGCTTATATTCAATCTAATAAATTTATCTAGAACTTGTCTTCGTTTCTATTGTTGGTGTGAGCAGGAAAGGATGAGTTCTATGTTTGCAAGAATTCAATGAATGAAAAATCAAACTGTGCTCCAAATATTTTCATAATATTTGGGGGGTGCTAGAATACTGCTTTCAAATCCTCACATCAGTAGATGACACAGGCCTATAATTCAAACTGGGCAAATCTTCCTTTGATAGTCTACACTCAAGTTGTACTCAAATGTGTTACTTACTCAGCAGATCTCTTCCAAAACATAAATCGTTACAATTAATTTACAGCTAACAGCGGTCTGTAGTATACTTTCAGGAAGAAATAACATAGATACAGAAGTTCTTAACAGAGGTTTGATTTCCAAATCCATACACCAAAGTCAAGTTCAGTGGTGCAAAATACAATCCACTCAAGCTTTTACCCTAAATATATATGATTTACAGAATTATGTTAGCATCCAGACTTATTCTCTACTCTAGGTTCTCTACAGATTTACCAGGACGTAATCTACAACTTCAACAGTACTGTTAAGACTGAACCGTCTCTCGATCCTAATTATTCTAATCTAGTGCTCAAGGCGAAATTTCCCAAAGGCAACTCCAGCAATAGCCAGATGACCGTGGCCATGGAAAGTAAAATGTCGCTCATCCTGGACAATTTAAACCCCACCGCGGTCTTTTTACATCTGATGCAACTCTGCTTATAGATCCAAACGGGAAAGCAGGAAAAGAGTGAAACATTTAATTGAATACCGTTGACCTTTCCTTCACCCCCTACGTGGAAAAAGAAACGGCCCTTTCGTTCTCCCACTGCATGGCAAAATGACAGATTATTGCTAATCGGATAGAACCTTTGGGTACCCTTTCGGCCAACCGCAAATCTCTGTCATTGGATATATGTGCTCGACGAAGAATATGCCTAGCCACTACATCCTAGCCTTCCATCCTTAATTACTTATTAAAAGGCTGCGGTAGCCTCCAACTACAATATATTGCATCAATTTAAAGTGTAATATACTCTATTAAGTGAATATACATTTGTATTGAATTTTAATTTTATTTTCATCAAACAGTTGGTCAAGAGTGGGATGCACTTCATTTATACATCGCAAACAATCTTGACTGGATGAAGGTATGGATTGAACGATGTGAACAATCTGGTCATGGAATATCATGGGAAGGTGTGGATTCATTGGTTAAAGCAGCACATCGCAATGGAGATACCAATCTAACCCAAAGGGAAATTGATTTAGCATATATTGGTTTAAAAGATAAGGAGGCAAGCATATTAATCAACCACACTATTTATTTATTTTGCAAACATATTGTCGATGTACACGTTGATTTTTTTCCTTGTATGGCATTATAAATGTTAATATTTAATATGCTAAGACAGAAAATAGCAGCATTACATTCCATTTCACAATAATAGCATATACAGGATCACTGAAGAAACAACAAGCACAGCATAAACACAAGAGACAGAGATTTATCCTGGGAAACCCTCATGGGGTAGAAAACCCAGCAAAGCTTCCTCAATATAGATGACCAGCAATATACAAAGATGAAACCCTGAGACATGATCTCCTCCTCCACAATAGCAGACCTCTCCTCCACAAGTGCGTTATCCTCAAGTGAGTGAATGTGTATAATGAGGAACACACCTCCTCTATTTATACACTACTCTGATATGTATTTTACACAAGTACATGTAGGCTCGTATTTAACCATTAGGTTAAATACCCCATTATAACTGACTGGGCCGACCCCTCTAGGGTGGTCTAATAACCCTTTGACCCACATAACACATACAGGGCCGACCCCCACTAGGGAAGTCTAATAACCCAAGTTACCACATTCCGACGGAGGAATAAACATCTCCGGATATACAATAAGATCTTCACGGAGGAATGAATCATCTCCGGAATAATAAAGTACAAATATAATATTCTTTGAAGTTACAATATCTCAACACTCCCCCTTAATGAGAAGGATATTATAACAGCATCTGCACGAGCAAGGAGTCATCAACATCATACATGATACATCTATAAATCATTGGAAGCTTTCTCAACATCATCAGTAACTCAACCAGTTACTGGAATATCTTCAATACTGGAACATCAACATCTTCAGTACTGAGTCTTTATCTTCTGCAGCACTCAAACAGCTACAGCAACATCAATATCTGAATCCTCACGATTGTCAGCATCGCCATCACACGATCATCAGCATCGTCATCACATGATCAGCAGCATCGTCATCTCACGATCATCAGCATCGTCATCTCACGATCATCAGCATCGTCATCTCACGATCATCAGCATCTTCATATCATCTCGATCTACAGCATCTGGATCATCTCGATCTACAGCATCTGGATCATCACGATCTACAACATCTGGATCATCTCGATCTACAGCATCTGGATCATCTCGATCTATAACATCTGGATCATCTCGATCTACAGCATCTGGATCATCTCATCTAAAGCATCTGGATCATCTCGATCTACAGCATCTGGATCATCTCGATCTACAGCATCTGGATCATCTCGATCTACACCATCTGGATCATCTCGATCTACAGCATCTGGATCATCACGATCTACAGCATCTGGATCATCTCGATCTACAACATCTGGATCATCTCGATCTACAGCATCTAGATCATCTCGATCTACAGCATCTGGATCATCTCGATCTACAACATAAGTATCCTCAACCATACAAGTACATTAATCAATACATGTATCATCAAAAGTATGTATTCTCACCAATACATCTATCATCAAAACATGTATTCTTACTAATACATATATCATCAAAAGCATGTATTCTCACTAATACATCTATCATCAAAAGCATGTATTCTCACTAATACATCTATCATCAAAAGCATGTATTCTCACTAATACATCTATCAATACAAGTATCCACACTGATACAAGTATACACAACAACATCATACCCTGCAACACACATGATCCAATTACGGGATGGTCAATCCCTCTCACTTTAGGACATAGGTCCAAGGATGATACAATCCTGATCCACTTATGGGATGATCAATCCCTCTCAATTTAAGACATCTCTCATGTCTATGGATGATGCAATCCAGATCAACTTACAGGATGATCAATCCTTATCCTTTTAAGACACCTCACCATGTCTAAGGATGATGCAATCCCGAATCAACTTACAGGATGATTAGTCCTTATCACTTTAAGACACCTTACCATGTCTAGGGACGATGCAATCCCAATCTACTTACAAGATGATTAGTCCTTATCACTTTAAGACACCTCACCATGTCTAGGGATGATGCAATCCCAATCTACTTACAGGATGATTAGTCCTTATCAGTTTAAGACACCTCACCATGTCTAGGGACGATGCAATCCCAATCTACTTACAGGATGATTAGTCCTTATCACTTTAAGACACCTCACCATGTCTAGGGATGATGCAATCCTGAATCAACTTACAGGATGATTAGTCCTTATCACTTTAAGACACCTTACCATGTCTAGGGACGATGCAATCCCAATCTACTTACAAGATGATTAGTCCTTATCACTTTAAGACACCTCACCATGTCTAGGGATGATGCAATCCCAATCTACTTACAGGATGATTAGTCCTTATCAGTTTAAGACACCTCACCATGTCTAGGGACGATGCAATCCCAATCTACTTACAGGATGATTAGTCCTTATCACTTTAAGACACCTCACCATGTCTAGGGATGATGCAATCCTAATCTACTTACAGGATGATTAGTCCTTATCACTTTAAGACACCTCACCATGTCTAGGGATGATGCAATCCCAATCTACTTACAGGATGATTAGTCCTTATCACTTTAAGACACCTCACCATGTCTAGGGACGATGCAATCCCAATCTACTTACAGGATGATTAGTCCTTATCACTTTAAGACACTTCACCATGTCTAGGGACGATGCAATCCCAATCTACTTACAGGAGGATTAGTCCTTATCACTTTAAGACACCTCACCATGTCTAGGGACGATGCAATCCCAATCTACATACAGGATGATTAGTCCTTATCACTTTAAGACAAGTCTCATGTCTAGGGACGATGCAATCCCATCACGTACATTTTGAACCCAGTTCATGGACGATGCAGTCCTCACGTACATTTTGAACCCAGTTCATGGACGATGCAGTCCTCACGTACATTTTGAACCCAGTTCATGGACGATGCAGTCCTCACGTACATTTTGAACCCAGTTCATGGACGATGCAGTCCTCACGTACATTTTGAACCCAGTTCATGGACGATGCAGTCCTCACGTACATTTTGAACCCAGTTCATGGACGATGCAGTCCTCACGTACATTTTGAACCCAGTTCATGGACGATGCAGTCCTCACGTACATTTTGAACCCAGTTCATGGACGATGCAGTCCTCACGTACATTTTGAACCCAGTTCATGGACGATGCAGTCCTCACGTACATTTTGAACCCAGTTCATGGACGATGCAGTCCTCACGTACATTTTGAACCCAGTTCATGGACGATGCAGTCCTCAAGTACATTTTGAACTAGTGGTTCCGGGATGATGCAATCCCCATCACTTTATTCTCGAAGACCATACGTCTACGGATCAATTCAGGGACCAAGGTCCGGGGATGATACAATCCCCACTTCTCGGAGACCTTACGTCTACGGCTCTCTTTAGGACTGAAAGTCCAGGGATGATCCAATCCCCTCAACTGTCCACTAAGGACTTCATTCTCGGAGACCTCACGTCTACGGCTCTCTTTAGGACTGAAAGTCCAGGGATGATCCAATCCCCTTAACTGTCCACTAAGGACTTCATTCTCGGAGACCTTACGTCTACGGCTCTCTTTAGGACTGGTGTTCAAGGATGATACAATCCCCACATGTATTCTCATCAATATACTATTGATCCTGGGAACCCATACAGAACCTGATTCACGCTTCTTCTTTAATTGCACCATTAAGAGAATGGTCTTATCTAGCCACTTGGAGCAAACATCTCATCATGATTCTCTTCCTCTTTCTAAGAGAATCTTCTAGCCACAAGCCTTCTATATTTTGTTTGATTTGTAAATCTTCTTGTTGAACATCCATCACTTGTTCGGTGTTCATTATTCTTCATGATCTTTCCTACAAAACAAAATTAAGTACATGATTAGTAATCCTTCATAATCATGAAATCATGATAACCTATTATGCATACAGATATCATTTATATAGTTATGCAACTATCTTGACCAATACTTTGGCACAACACTTTCCCATATCCTGTATGCATACAGTGGCTATCTAGATGCCTTCCATCTCTACCAGAACATACTATCGAGAGTGTGCACAGCTCTCAGCATGTCAGCAAAGAGGTTTCATTCTAGACAAGCAACAATGGAATGTTTGTCCAACTTACCAATCATATGCATATTAGTAGTATAATGTTCAATGCTCTATGAATGTTTGCACTCAACATGATATGTTCTAGGAATACAAATATGCATACAAGAAATATCATTTACTATTTCAAATAACAACTCAAATACTTATCTTTTATGTTTGTGTGGTTGCCTCCCGCTTGATCTTCTATATGTCCTTTGAACTTCTATTCATTCTGTACCACTGTGCATGCTCAAGTGTGCACTAGTGTCATCCTCATGATCTCATACACAAACATTCATTCATTAGTATATTCTCAAAACATTCTAATTCTAAATAATCTTGAATATGTATAGTCATGATCATTAGTATTCAGGGTTTCAAGTAAGTCTTCTTTTACTCATGCATATTCTTGTTTGATCATAGTACTCTTCTGGTTAATTAAATCATGCATAAACCCTTGATTACTAACTTTATGAATAAGCATAACCAATCATATCAAGTATACTTATATAAGGGATCCTAGCACAAGGTAAGATTCATGGGAAACATACCTGGATTAGTATACCTACTTGGTTATGTACAACATACCTAAACAATCTCTTCAATGATTTAGAGATCCTGAGCTAGAACCTGCATGTCTCATAGGTTAAGCATAATATAACAAAGTCATACATACCTCGTAAGTAGAACAAAGATTATGGATGAGTCTTTGTCTTCATGTTTTCATGGTCATGGAACCTGATTTGTCTTTTGTGATGTACCTGTATCTTGTTAGCAGACAACATCAACCTCACACAACATCATAATGCATTAGTACAATCATAAGTGTCGACACCCTAACCAATGAATATCTTCTATCATGCATTCATAATTTTGTTAAGGTTATACGAAAAATCTAAAATCAAAATTGTACTAACTGTAATAACCTGAAGACAAACATACCATAAACTTAATCATGGACAAATATCGAAACATACCTCGATGAGTCATACCTGTCGAGATCGCTTGTATTCTTCTTATGTAAGCCCTTATCCTCATCTCCCTCTGAGACAGGAACTTCTTCACTTATGCAGGTGACCAATCCATCTTCTTCTAGGATTAACCCAATCCACTTGATTTGCAAGAACTGGACCTTGATGAGCTGATCAAACTGGTATATTCAGAATTTGAAAACTGCAAAGTTTTACTCCTTAATTTTGCCTTTGAAACTTTCGGATTCACTGGACGTGACCCTGAACTGGGGTTTGATGAAGCCCACTCTTTTTCCCCATCAAAAGGTTTGATCCAAAGCTCTAAGCTTCTATTTTTCTGAGGAGCTTCCAGCCGTGGTCACAGATTTCAAAAATTCCCATTTTTACAGAAGCCCTAATTTTCCACTTTTCTGATCAAAGTCCCGAACTAGGGTCTAATCAAGCCCGGCCTTCTGCCCAACCAAAAATTCTGATCTTGGTCTCTAAATTTCTATTTTGATGAGTAGCATCCAGCCGTGGTCTCCGATTACAAAAATTCCAACTTTCTTCAAAGCCCTAAATTCCGGAAGCCATGAATGAAGGTACCAAAAAATAATTCTGTTTTGACAGAAATATGTACCTGATTGTTTCTGGTGTAACTCCGAAATTTTTGATCCACAGGGTCTGAAAAAGTTTTCTGAGATAGCCTGACCTGTTAGCTTTCCATCCTGACAGGTCTGACCTCAATTGGATGTTCTGAGAGAGAGTTATGCCAAATGTCGCAACGTGAACTGTTTATAGGATAATACAGGAGAGCGAACTTGTACGGCGTGCCACGTGTCACTGATTCAACTTCGTCCCCTGAAAAAGTTTTTTGAGATAGTAAAGTCTGTGTAAAACCTGTCACTTTTCACGAAATTTTATTTGGAGCTTCCTAGCCCAAGTTATGACCTTTTTCCCAAGGTCACCTGATTTTGACTCAGATCTGGAAGAGGCAGAAACCCTATATTGTACAGATCATAAATCACAAAGTACAACGAATTAGAGGTTTTCCTTTGGACACAAGGTACCTGGAGATTTTAGATTCATCCTGTAACAATTTCAGATCCGAAAACTTCGCCAAAACGGATTTATAGCGAAAGTGCTACGATGACTGGTTTTTGCTATGTAAAACCCTAACCTTCAAATTGTCGTAAGTAAAGCAAGTGTCTTTAGTGCCATACCTTGTCTTCCTTCAGGTTAGCTCTGATACCATGTTAATATTTAATATGCTAAGACAGAAAATAGCAGCATTACATTCCATTTCACAATAATAGCATATACAGGATCACTGAAGAAACAACAAGCACAGCATAAACACAAGAGACAGAGATTTATCCTGGGAAACCCTCATGGGGTAGAAAACCCAGCAAAGCTTCCTCAATATAGATGACCAGCAATATACAAAGATGAAACCCTGAGACATGATCTCCTCCTCCACAATAGCAGACCTCTCCTCCACAAGTGCGTTATCCTCAAGTGAGTGAATGTGTATAATGAGGAACACACCTCCTCTATTTATACACTACTCTGATATGTATTTTACACAAGTACATGTAGGCTCGTATTTAACCATTAGGTTAAATACCCCATTATAACTGACTGGGCCGACCCCTCTAGGGTGGTCTAATAACCCTTTGACCCACATAACACATATAGGGCCGACCCCCACTAGGGAAGTCTAATAACCCAAGTTACCACATTCCGACGGAGGAATAAACATCTCCGGATATACAATAAGATCTTCACGGAGGAATGAATCATCTCCGGAATAATAAAGTACAAATATAATATTCTTTGAAGTTACAATATCTCAACAATAAACATGCACTTAATCATAAATATTGGATCATTATGTAATCTTTTCTTGTATGGCTTGTTGTAGGTAAAACACCATAAGGCTATGTGGTGCAATGGTTGTAGATATCGCATCAAAAAGTTGGATGAAATGAAGAAAACATCAGATTATGGGATATTTGCAGTCTTTGAGGTGACCAATGTTTCCTCTAAAAGTGACAGACATCCAGAACTCTCTGAAAAATAGATAATATAGGTATCTGGAAGATATTCTTCAGTGTGACTTTAACTCCTTCAAGGTATTTATGTTCGTTGTCAAATGGTACAGGTTACGATTGAATCAACGTGATTCTGATAAAACAATTATTGAACATGATAATGGATTTACCATGGCAAATACAAGGTTGTTTGAGCCAAGAACGGAGCCTTAATATGTTCTTCCAACCCAATGTGAACAGGTATTTTACTCTGAGGTTCCAGGTAGAGCGGGTTGGTCATTTGTTGTGAGACACATTTAACCAAGCGTATATCAACCATGACCACACATTTAAAAGTGGTTGATATTCTCTGATTGGCAAATATCAACCACATTTAAAAATGTGGTTGTTGTTAGTATACAGTCGGCCTAGCGAAGAAATAGCTAAATTAAAAAATTAATAAAAATCTTATTTGGAAATAAAAATGAAAAGAAATACATATTAAGTTAAAAAAAACTAAATTAAAATATTAAAACATATTAAAAATTAAATTAAATTAAATATTGTTGGTATTTTTTTTGTCTACTCTTTGTTTAAAAAATGAAACGATTTGTATATTGTTACAGTATGTTCTACCTCTCTCTCTCCCAGACAACTTTGACAACAATATCAAACAAGTAATATATAATCTCAGGAAATACATGAGGTAAGTAGCGATTTTTTGCATGCGCTTAGTGTTTGTTTAATTCATCGTAGAACTTATATTTGATTTTTGTGCACTAATTCATGTTATGTAATATAATGTTTTTTTGTTAAATCTCTTTATTGGGTTGCATCACTTGTAGATGGTTGTCATCTAAATAAATCCATAAAGAAGATATAAAGTATTGGAGGACAGAAATTCCTCGTCTCATGTGTGAAATGCAGAAGCATCTATCTTCTACATTTTTCAATGCACAGGAACACTACGTCATACACCAAGTTGATGATATTGAATTGTGTGGACTTGTGTACTCAAGCTCCATGTGGATGGTTGAGAGGCACTTGAAATTTATGAATGGTTTGGTTAGACAACGAGCACATGTTGAGGGTTCTATGAAGGAGGGATATATGGTATACCAAAACATGTTGTATATTAGTCAATCTCTTCCTAAATTAGCGTCAAAGCTCAATTTGCGTCACATTTGTGATCCGGACTCCAATAAAAAATTTGAAGGGGAGTACCTGAAGGGGAAAGGTAGATCGAGGAAGGTGAAAGGTAATATAACATATTTGACTGTTGATTTTTATGTATATATATCATACATATTTTATTTTTATATTCAATATATTGCATCAATTCAGAGTGTGATATACTTTGTTAAGTGAATATACATTTGTATTGAATTTTAATTTTATTGTCATCAAACAGTTGGTCGATAGTGGGATGCACTTCATTTATACATCGCAAACAATCTTGACTGGATGAAGGTATGGATTGAACGATGTGAACAATCTGGTCATGGAATATCATGGGAAGGTGTGGCTTCATTGGTTAAAGAAACACATCGCAATGGAGATACCAATCTAACACAAAGGAAAATCGATTTAGCATATATTGGTTTAAAAGATAAGCAGACAAAAATATTAATCAACCACACTATTTTTTTTTTTGTAAACATATTGTCGATGTACACGTTGATTTGTTTCCCTGTATGGCATTATAAACATGCACTTAATCATAAATATTGGATCATTATGTAATATTTTCTTGTATGGCTTGTTGTAAGTAAAACACCATAAGGATATGTGGTGCAATGGTTGTAGATATCGCATCAAAAAGTTGGATGAAACGAAGAAAACATCAGATTGTGGGATATTTGCAGTCTTTGAGGTGACCAATGTTTCCTCTAGAAGTGACAGACATCCAGAACTCTCAGAAAATCGATACTATGGGTATTTGGAATATATTCTTCAATGTGACTTTAACTCCTTCAAGGTATTTATGTTCGTTTTCAAATTGTATAGGTTACGATTGAATCAACGTGATCCCGATAAAACAATTATTGAACATGATCATGGATTTACAATGGTAAATACAAGGTTGTTTGAGCCAGGAACGGAGCCCTATGTTCTTCCAACCCAATGTGAACAGGTATTTTACTATGAGGCTCCAGGTAGAGCGGGTTGGTCATGTTTTGTGAGACACGATCCAAGGGGAAGGCCGGTAAAGTATAACGTATATGAAGGTAATGAAGAGGTTCTCGAAGAAGAAGACGATGTTGAAGATGATCAAAATGAGTTATATGATCATGTTCCAGAAGAAAATGTCAAAGAATTAGTTTAATCAAATGATGTAGCAAACAATCTCCATGAAGATGATATCTATGATGACATGATGATCGTAACTGATATCGATGATGATGATGATATGGCCAATCATGTTAAGATTCAATATGCTAAGATAGATAACATCAGTATTCACAACAATAGCATATATAGGATCATTGAAAGAATAACAAGCACAGCATAAACACAAGAGACACAAATTTATCCTGGGAAACCCTCATGGGGTAGAAAACCCAGCAAAACTTCCTCAATATAGATGACCAAAAAATACAAAGATGAAATCCCCAAACAAGAGCTCCTTCTCCTTCTTGGATATCTCTCTCTCTTCTAATGCGCAATCCACAAGTGAGTGTGTGTGTTCAAATGAGGAACACAACACCTCTATTTATATTTTATCTTTCACTTGACTTTTTCCCTAACTAGGTCGACCCCTAAAAAATTAACCTAATGCTGACTAGGCCAACTTCTCTAGAGGACTTAAACACCTCATTACAAATTACTCAAAGGGGATCTATTTCCCCGACTTACAAGGGAGGATTTACCTCAATGACTTTACATAATCAAATACAATAATGACATCCCGACGGAGGAATAAAACATCTCTGAATAAGTTACAATAATAAAATACAAATAGAATATTCTTCGAAGTTACAATATTTCAACACTCCCCCTTAACGACAAGGGTATGTTGTAGGCACAACAAATCCCATGTTTTAACCAAAATATGGGAGCCCCGTTTTTACATCAAAGAGTAACTTAGTCGATTTTGGGATTGTTTAGCCTGTTTGCCATTAGTTTTTGTCTTTGATTTAATTTAATTTAGTTATTAATTTTCCTTTTGAAAATTTATGCATTTTTTGCGTGTTTTGTGAGTTGTGGAAAGAAACCACTTGTCAAAAAATTTGGTCTTTCCGCAACCCGCAATGTGGATTGCAGATGCTTGGTTTTTTGCATTTGAATTTTTTCTCTCCGCAACCTGCAACCCGCAAATGCGGATTGCAGATTGCAGAAGGGTTATTCAAATAAGAGCACTTTATGCGCCTACAACCCACAATTGCGGATTACGGGAAGGTTTTTACCGCGCGTTGTGTTTTATGTTCCGCAACCCACAACCTGCAATTGTGGATTGCGGATTGCGGAACGTTTTGGTCACTTTTTGAGTTTCTTCTCTCCATAACCCGCAACCCACATTGAAGATTGTGTATTGCGGAAAGGTGGTATGTATTTACAAATAATGAATGCCCATAATTGGCATCTCGCATCTTGCATCTCGACCATTGATTTAAGGTGATCCGACGACCCTGATTGCACACGATAGAATGGTTTAAATTTTTTATGTTTGATCATCATTTCCAAGTGTTAATCAGGTTCTCGACTATGTTTTTCTTGACCAGACATGAAATCATTGAATCCAATGATTGCTTAATTATTAAAACTTTGAGATTTGACTGTTAATCACATGCGTTATTATGGAAATTTATTTGATCTTACGCCAAATTCTGATTGATGCATGCTAACTAATATTTTGCTCGCAGAGATGATAATTGCAACCTGCACATCATAAAGTTACAATCATGCCAGTTAGTTACAGTCAGTCGACATCAAATATTGTTGTTTTGTTCCTTATAAAGATTAGTATGAACAATCGGTTGGTTTATAATGTCTCATGCAAGGTTTTGTTAATTGATTCTCTGATATTTTCTTCTAACAATTCCATGTTGTAAGAAAAATGTAGAAGAATTTCAATATCTCAGTCGCACTTGGTAGTGAGAAAGAGCCTCAGCTAGTGGAATACTCTGAACCTGTTTCTCCACCATTTGAAGCTGATGTTTCTGATGACAGCACAGAAAGTGAAGGAGAAGACTGTGAGATTCAATTTACGCATGTTCGACTCCCTCTCAAGAAGCAAAAGAAGAGTGATGAAGAATGCATTGATCAGGATAATACAATTGTTCGGGACTTAATCATCAACTTGCCACCTGCGATTCCCACAATTCCTCTCAAAGAAGATCTGATAGCTGATTTTTTGGTCTTTGATGATATTCTTGACCATCATGAATTCAAGGAAGCTTCTACAGTTCTCTTGTCAGCTGCTATAAATAGCTCATGATTTGTCTGGATCTTCCTCAGTTTACGACAGGATGCTCTCGAAAGCGTGTGGTGTGATCTTTTCAAACTATATGATGCCAAATTGGGATTCAAATTGGCTTAATTTCCCAATGTATGGGGGATGGTTATATGTTCGAGCCAAGTGTCAGTTTATCCTTATTCATTTTTAGAATAATCCTGTTTTTGTAATCCCTCTTTTGTGGGATATTGACCTGGTAAATATTATTTTGTAATTATTATTTAAAGGGTTTTGGATCTCATAGGAAAAAAAGAGGTTGGTTGAGGACAGAATTGCCAAAAGAGACTGGAGATGCTCTGTTGTTGCAGACTTTGTAATTTTTTGCAGGCCTTAATACACAATCAGTTTTCTTCAGCTACCTCTTTTGTTATAATTTGTCAAATGTATTTGATGGATTGTGATTTTTCTTCAACTCATTTATAAGTACTATTTGTTATTTGCAATTGGTAACCTGCATCGATTCGTAGTTCATATTTCTCTTAGCTCATGATCTATGTAATTAAATGTTTTAAATGAATGTATTTATCAAAAACATTTTATCTATTTCTGCAAATGATTCACAGAAATCAGTAAATCAATGTTAATTTGTCAATTAAAATTCCAGGTATAGGGTTGGCTTGTATGCACTTAATTCTTAAGTTATTGTTGGTTAAATTTCTTTAGTTGATTATATCTTGAGCTACTGAATCTAGATTATTTTTGTATGTCTGTTAAATTGGTGAAAAGATTTAGTAATTTTCAGATCAAGTTATCCTATGCACAAACAAAACACTTCTCTTTAGAGTAAGTTTAACCTTAGTTTAGATTTATTTCAAAGTAAACTAACCCTTAGGAGTAGTGATTCTCTTGTTCTTCCTCAAGGGAAGACATATCCTTCTACGATCAAACACTCACAAGTTCCAGCGGAGGCCTTAGTATCTGTGGGTGTTAACCACACCAAATAGATCGAGGATAGGGTAGTACTTTCGTAGGATTATCTGAAGCCTTTGGTTGGTTTTTCATCCCCCATTGTTTTCCTTGGACACCATTCCAGCACCTACACCCCCGAGGCATCAAAAAATGGCGCTAGAAGGAGGGGCATGTACCAGCCATTCCTAAACAAAACTTAAACATGCCTCCTCCATCAAGATCAACGGTTGTTACATGTAGCCATACCCAAGCTTCAACGTCGATAGAATAACCAGTACAAAATACTCAAACCATTCCTGCCACCCCCGTCATAGAGTAGGAAACTAGGAGGGCCGATATCATTTTTGTATCACCAATTAGGGGACCCCTCACACTTGAGAAATTTCTCAAAGGTTCTTCTGATAGTGTTGCTAGGATGCAACAAAGAATCGTTGAAGAGCGTAATCTTGGAATAGCAGCAATTCAACATCACCAGAACACTGATCTGCAAACTAATAATTCCGATAATCAAAATTCAGGTGACCAAAACCCTGAACAACGTAATTCGCCTCACCACAATCTGCTTCCCGATTTTAACCTTGATACATTATTTGGTGAAACAAAACAAAACTAGCCACACGTTGTGACAGGTGGACCGCCACCAACACCTCCCTCATATTCATCATCTTCATCTGAAGAATCCTCAGATAGTGATTCATCCTCAAGCTCATCTTCAGAGGACATACCAATGGCTGAAGGGAAAAATAGACCTTGGTTGGACCAAGATGTCGTTTTCATCCTAGGGGATCAACGCAGACTCCCTAAAAATCCTAAAAAATGGCTCCCTAAGTATGATCCTGATGAAAAATCACCTGCACTTGATCACATCAAGACATTCATGCAAGCCATCATACTTAGGAATGTTATACACGAAGACGTGGTCTGTAGGTTGTTCCCATATACCTTCCAATGGAAATCATCCACTTGGTACTTTGCCTTAGAAGCCATATCTATCACTCATGGGATGACTTTGAGAAAGCATTCATGCAAAAGTTTGGAGATGATAAGACACCTGAAGGCCTGGTAATTGATTTATCTTCCATGAAAATCAAAGGAAAAGACAGAGTCAAAGATTACAACCAAATATTTTCATATCTGAAGAATAGGATCCCTATCACTCTTCTCCCTGCAAAAGAGCTCCTGGTTGCATACTATGTAAAAGGTTTACCGATCCCCATTTCTATGTGGGTTAAACAAGCACACAAGAACAACTTGCAAGAGGCATTTGCTGAGGCCATTCAAGTTGAGAAGGATATGTTTTGGCTGAAGGATAATCCGGATACTTCAGCAGAACAACCTTCCACTTCACGTAAGAAATCTGATGTTCCCCCAAAACCCACTGCACAGGATAAAGACCCCTTGGAAATGAGTGACATGAAGAAATTCCTCCAAAATATCTCTAACAAAGTGGTAGACCTCAAATGAACCAACACTGAGAACCAGAACACAAACAGGGGATTCAACAGAAAATCATTTAGAATACCCTATCAGCCTCCACAAAACCAAGTCCCACCCAATCCTGAGGAAGGATTGAACTCTAAGGAAATCCTGTCTATATTCAAAGCCTTAGTTTTAGAATCCCATCATTCTCCTCATCACCCAGATCAAGAAACACATGAGAATCAAGATCTTTAACCACCAGATGAGGAAGAAGATCGACAGATAAACACTATTCGTTTCTTTTCAGAACTTCCCATGGATGAGGAAGAAGAGGAGTATGAAGCAATTTTTAATGTCCATCACCCTTACAACACAAGGAGTAAAGGAGAACCAACATAAGAAACTTCTCCTTCTACACCCACGCCAAACCGAGTAAAGACAACCATACAAAAGGACACAATTATCCCTGAGATAGAATACAACATGATTGATGACTTAAAGAGGGTTAAAGCAAATATCTCTTTATATGAACTTTTGAAGATCCCTGCTATGAGGGACAATTTTCCCAAAAGCATAATTTTCAACAAACCTAGGGAAACTCAAAATAATAATTTGGAGACATACAACAAAACCGACAGTCCAAAAACTGTTGGAAAGAAGACACCCCCTTTCTGTTGACTTTTGAGATCTTTAACAGGAATGTTCATAATTATATGGTAGATTCAGGGGTTTCATCCAATGCGATTCCCTTATCAGTTTGAAAAAAATTAAATGCCTCTTTAGAGCCATGCCCCACTCAAATTGTTCAACTTGACTGATCCAAAGTAAGGGTAGTGGGAGAACTGAAGAATGTCATGTTAACTTTATCTGCTGACCCCAGGATCCACTAGACTGTGGATATTATTGTGGCTGACATCCCAAAGATGTATGGGATTTGGTTGAGCAGATATTGGTCAAAAAAACTTAAGGGTTATTTTGCAACCGACTGGTCTCACTTATGGCTTCCTTACAACGGGAGGCTGTTAGGGTTAACCTTGACTCGGGATTGAGTCAAAGTTGGTTAAGTCTAGCACATGTTTTTGGGCACATGGTTTGTTGTAGCCCATGGTATTGACCCAAAGTATTAAATGTAATAAAGCCTATAAAAGGCTTGAGGAGGCTCCATTTTAAAGTGGCCTGGAGGTGAGCGGGTGATCTCACTTGGCCCGAATGGCCGGTTTTGGCCATGTAATGAAAATATTCATTGGGTGTTGTGTTTCCCAGTATGGGGTTTCGAGGGTATATTGTGTGTCTCAAGTGTATGCTTGTTATTTCTATTTATTTCTCTCAAAGGTTATATTATGTATGCTCGTGTAAACACTAACAACTGGTATCAGAGCTTGGTTGTGCTCGTAAAGAATGTTGTGAATGTAAGTGTGTAGAAGAATATCATCGTAGATCTATTGGTGCCACAGTTGCAGCCTGAACAATTTCAGTCCAGTAAAGGGCGTGAAGGAGTAAAGTTGAATGCAGAAGTGATGCCTGCGTGAAGTGCAGATTCGTGGAGGAAAAAATGAAAAATTGTTCTAACTAGCTCTAGTTGTGATCGCATGAGATTTGTTGTGAATCCAGATCTGTGTTGATAGAAAGCAGGTCATAGGATTGCAGAACCCACACGAGAAAAATAAGGATTCTCACTGAAAAGAGAAGCTTCTATGCTTCTGCATGAAAACCTATTTGCCAAAGTTGTGAATGCGTATATGTTGTCGGCCAAGAGGAGATACTTTGACGCAAGAATAAATCCTCCACCAGGGCATTGTTATTTTTTTTGGGAGCAGAAGTGAAGATGCCTAGTTCGCTGATAAACAATAGTGATCTGCCACCATGGAGAATGATCACCACAAATTGTTGCAGTAGGGTATCCAAGAAAGTGATATAAGTGTATTGTTGGTTGCGTGTGAACCAGATCCGGGGCTGTGGCGATCACTGGAGAAGCATGTGAGAGTTGGCTCACTTGCCAAGGCTAGAATTTTCCTTGTGTAGGCATGCTTCCACCAAATGCCAGAGACAGCGTAAAGAAAGACCGAGGCTGCACCCAATGGATTTGTATGGCGTGACCTTTGTTGCAACTGCAAGGGCGTTGTGGGAAATGTGCAGAGGTGGAGGATGGTTGCATGCTTGTATGACTATGGCATGGTAGAGGCACACCGCATGAAGAAAAGTCGACCAAAATGTTGGCAACGGGAATGTTATGCAGAGCATTTGGAAATAAGCTCTTTTGAAGTTCATGATATCACTTAAGTGTGGGATAAGCTTTGGTATATAAGCTTAGCTAGTGGCCTTGGAATCCACGTATTCACTTTGGTAAAAATTTCATATTATAATAAGGCTTTGAGCATGTCATTCTATGTTTTAAAAATAAATTATGAAAAAAAATTTGGAGTGTGGAGGTCATGTTAAAAAGGGGCAAAAGGAACTTAGACCCTTCTAAGAGAATGAACTTTTTTTTAAAGTTTTATGCCATGGAAGTTTTAACAATAAAAAAAGGTGAATCATTAAGTTTTTCAAATTAATGGATATGGAAAAGGGTGCACTGAAGATAATCATGGCAAGAATGTGGGGCATGTCACATAGTTGTAAAGTGGTAACATGAAAATTCTGCACATGAGAAACAAGATAAGTATTTTAAAAGGTGCATGGTAGAAAATGAGCAATAAAGCGAGCATGGAAAAGCGAGAGGATGAAGCAATGGATGGTGATCGTGTAGTCACCATGAAGACACATGAAAAAAAAAAATTAATAGAGCAGTTTGCATGTAAAAGGGCATATGACTGTAAGACCTGGTAAGGCATGCATACCCCTGGAAACTCACTGATAAAGTCTGGAGAAAGACCTAGGTGATAGGGGGTGTATGTGAGATTCCTTGGTTAAAACTTTGAGGGGGGGTGGTGATTAATCCAAGTCAAGTTTAAAGGGGGGATTGTTAGGGTTAACCTTGACTCGGGATTGAGTCAAAGTTGGTTAAGTCTAGCACATGTTTTTGGGCACATGGTTTGTTGTAGCCCATGGTATTGCCCCAAGGTATTACATGTAATAAATCCTATAAAAGGCTTGAGGAGGCTCCATTTTAAGGTGGCCTAGAGGTGAGCGGGTGAGCTCACTTGGCTCGAATGGCCGGTTTTGGCCATGTAATGAAGATCTTCATTGGGTGTTGGTTTTCCCAGTATGGGGTTTTGAGGGTATATTGTGTGTCTCAAGTGTATGCTTGTTATTTATGTTTATTTCTCTCGAAGGTTATATTATGTATGCTCGTGTAAACACTAACAGAGTCCAAACAGGATAAAGATCAGCAAGGAACCTTATATGAAATAGATTGTCACATATTTAAATGATCCCATTGAACCTGTTGTATACTATAGCTCATATGTGGAACACTACACATCTGATACATTTTTTGGAGACTTACCTGCAGATTTGTCACCTGCTGAGAGTGCACAAAATCAGTCTCAGATTGTCAATTTTACTTTTATTCCATTATTAGGTAATATTGTACATAATGTATACAATGTAAATACAAATTTTAAGTTAGATTTGAACGCATGGACTCTATTTTCGATGGTTCCATATCTAAAGATGGATCTGGTGCAAGTTGTGTCCTCATCGGTCCGAAGGGAACCAAGACCATGATTGCCTGCAAGCTTGAGTTCGAATGTACCAACAACATTGTTGAGTACGAAGCCCTAGTCCGGGGACTCAGGAAAGCAATTGACATGAATGCCCAGGTAATTGAGTGTTATGAATTTCAAAAATAATAGTTAAGCAAGTGAGAAACAAGATTCATTGCATATGTCCTCATTTACTTAATTATCGGAATTTAGTAAGGGACTTAACTAATTCTTTCTCTTATTTTAATATTAAGTCGGTCCCAAGATCTCAAAATTTCGATGCTGACCTGCTAGCTAATATTGCATCCAGGTTGATACCTCCAGAAGGTTTGTCACCAAATTCGTTTTCTATTGAATTAATGTACAGACCTTCGATTCCAGAGAATATAACCAATTGGAAAGTGTTTAATGATGACCATCAAATCTTAGACTTTCTTACAGCTCAAGACACGTTTCAAAATGTTGCCATTGATGGAGTTGAGTGCGAGAAATCTCTAATTGATCCCACTTGCACTGCCAATTTAATTCCTAATTCAATTAACAACTTGGAAAATTTCTACAACCTCCAAGATAAGTTCAAGCAAAGGGTAAATTGTAAAACTCATATCTCCTCTCTCAATTATGAACTAGTAAACTTGGGAAGTGAACAGAACCCTCGCATGATTAACCTAGGGGTTGACTGCTCACCTGACGAGAAGAGAGCTTCTATCAAATTATGCAGAGAATTTAAAGACGTCTTTGCTTGGACGTATGACAAGCTGAAAACCTTCGACACTAATGTTATGCATCACAATATACCAATGAAACCAGACACTAAACCCTACCAGCAAAAGTTGAGGAAGATGCATCCTAGCTTGGAACCTTCTATCAAAAGGGAGCTGGAAAAGCTACTTGCAGCAAGAATTATCTTTCCGGTTAGACATACACAGTGGATCGCTAACCTAGTACTAGTTCGTAAGAAAAATGGTGACATTAGACTCTGTGTTGACTTTAGAAATCTTAATAAAACTTCTCAGAAAGATAACTACCATGTTCCTCCTATGGAACAGATCTTACAAAGAGTTGCAGGTTCAGAGATGTTTTCTCTCCTCGGTGGTTTTTCAGGATACAACCAAGTCCTAGTTGCTCCTGATGATCAATTAAAAACAGCTTTCAGGACCCCTTGGGGAACCTTTGCCTACAGGAGGATGTCGTTTGGGCTAATAAATGCATGCTACATTCCAGAGAGCAATGGATATAGCTTTCAGAGGACTTATGCATGACTTTGTTGTTGTATACTTAGATGATATTACTATTTTCTCTAAAAAAAGACATGAACATTTGTCTGCCCTGAAACAGGTATTCAAGCGTTGTAGAAGATATGGAATCTCACTCAACCCCAAGAAATCAATCTTTGTAGTAACTGAAGGCAAGCTGTTGGGATTTATCGTTTCAAAATAAGGTATGATTATCGATCTGAAATGTACAGAGGCCATCGCAAGGATCGGGTTTCTAGGTTCGCGCAAAGCCATGCAATCTTTCCATGGTAAGATAAATTTTGTTCGTAGATTTGTCCCTAATTTTGCGCAAATTGTTAAACTGTTGCAACAAATTATTAAAAAGGATGCGCAGTATAAGTGGTGTGAACAACAACGAAATGATTTTACTGAAATCAGGAAGGCTATTGTGGAAGCTCCTACCCTTATGTCTCCTAACTTAGTAAAGATTTTATTTTATATACCTTTGCTATTGATTTCTCCTATGCAACTGTTCTTACACATAAGCACCCAGATGATCTTGAAATTCCCATTTCATTTATGAGTTCAACATTCAAAGGCGCAGAGCTAAATTACTCCCAGATAAACAAGCAAGCTTATGCGGTTTACAAATCAGTTAAACATTTTAGACCGTATTTACTGAAATCTAGGACTAAAGTGATTGTTCCCTATGCAGCCATTAGAAATGTTCTGATTCGGAAAGAATTGGGCTCACTGGATGACAGCTTTGCAAGAATATGACTTGGAGATCAGACCAGCAAAGATAGTGAAAGGCCAAGGTTTGTGTCTGCTCATCGCTCAATCAAATGATCTTGTATGACAACAAATCGAGTGGGAGCAGGAAGAAAGCACCTCAGTAGGTTCTGTCAATGTTATCACTACTCAGACATGCAACTGGTATGATGATATTAAATTTTTCTTAGCTCATGGGTATGTTCCTAAAACCTTTGACTTTAAAAAATGCAGAGCTATTAACACCCAAAAAGTGCTCACTAGCTCATTCCCTTATTCACATGACCCATTTGTCTACTTTTCCACCATTTGAGCCTCTAAATCCATCAAAAGGTCACCAGAAAGACCACAATACACCTTTTTTCCCCTCAAAATATATATTTTCCCTCAAAATACACAAAAAAAACCCTCAAAAAGGGTCCAAAATTCCCAAAAAATATTAAAAGGAAATAAAAATATAAAAATATTAAAAAAAGAAAAAAGAGGAAAAAAGAGACCTAAACCATGTTGGTCCATACCATTGGTTTCCTTAAAACCACAATGGTATTTCCCATCACCAAAAACTATAAAAAGGTGATAGGGGCTCCTCACATTTCATCATATCCTTATGCTACCAAATTCCCTTTGAGAGCCATTGCCTCCCATTTCGAGTTTGAAGATCCCCATTGAAGCTTTGGAGAAGAAGAGACCATTGGATATTGGAGCTTCTCAACCTTGGAGTTGCTCAACACCCATCATCCTCACCATTTGAGGTAATATAAAAACAAATTCTTTTAAATTTCTTGTCTTATTTGCTTATTGTTATCAATCTAGTTCTTTACTTTTCTTATACATGTTAATGTTAGATTAGATTCAGTTTATTGTTATTTGATTTTCATTTGAGTCTACTATTACAAGTTAATAGGTGCATCCTTTCACATGCTTGGTTGAAAAACCAAGCAACAATTTTTGGCGACTCCACTGGGACTCAAATTTTTGAATCTTACACTTTAGCTTTAGATCTTCATTTTTTACTAGTTTTATCATTCCAATTTGCAGATCTGCCATACTAGACAGCATATTCATTGCTGCTCTAGCTTTTGGCCCTTTCTGTAGCCTTTAAACAGTCTGAAATTTCACTTTTCGGTTTCGTTTCCGGCGACAATTTTTTCTTTTTTGCATCGCGCTTTTTCGCCCGACAGTCGCGCAGCTCATCATGACCTCGCGGCCTTTTTCCGCGCTGCGCGTCGCGGCTTCGCGGATTTTTTCCGCGCTACACATCGCGGCTTCGTGGCCTTTTTTCGTGCTAAGCGTCATGGCTTCGCGAATTTTTTCCGCGCTGCACATCGCGAATTCGTGGCTTTTTCCTGCGCTGCACATCGCGGCTTCGCGGCTTTTTTCCGTGTTGCACATCGTGGCTTCGCGGCTTTTTTCCGTGCTGCACATCGTGGCTTCGTGGCTTGTTTCCGCGCTACAAATCGCGGCTTCATGGCTTAAACCCGCGATGCACATCGCGGCTTTTTCCCATAAACCCACGATGCCGTTTTTTTCTCGCTCTCACCCCCATAATTTTCGGGCATTTTTTCAAAATGCCACTCATCGCCTCAGTTTGCGTGCCATATCGGTCGTTGCCCATTTTTTACGATCTTTATGTCATTGGATTCAATTTTTTGCACTCATGACGATGCTCGAGATCATTCCTCGCTCTCACCAATACCTTTTTGTTCAGTATAATTTTATCCCTTTTTCGGGCCGAGCAATTCCTTTACGAAAAAGGTACTTAGGGAGTTTCTGTTAAGCTCTTTTCTGACTCCTAAAACAATGAAAAGATGACCGAGCAACCTTGCTTCCTTTCATGAACGCTAAAAGTATTTGAAAGGGCGTCTACCTGGTATAAGTTTACCCATTTTCCGGACCTTGTAGACTAGTTACGAAAAAAGGAATACTCTAGTCACATCGGCTAGAAGAGTTCTCCATTTGCATCATTTTATGTTTTTTCGGACCTTGGAGACTAACATACGAAAAAGAACACCAATGTATTCTACTTACCGCTTTCAGACTCTCTAAAATTGAAAGCAACCACGAGCAAACACCGTCTTGGGCTCGTATAAATCCACATGATAGTACTCCACCACCAATGCAGAGTCTTCTTATCATTTTCAGACTCCTTAAAAATGAAAGCACTCACGAGCATGAACAGTCCTGGGTTTGCATGAATCCAAAGGACAGTACCATTTCAGAGCACACTTTTATCCCTTCTTGGAGCTCATTAAAACTACGAAGAAGGAACCAATGGTGCTTTTCGGCACCACAAAGATCACGCCTACTCACATGGCAGCTTCCCTTTGTTCAAAGTATTCTGCAGTATGTCACCCTGAGAGTCTCCCAAAAGCATTCACCAGCTTTTCCCCCCAGAGTCACTCCAGTCTACAATACATACCCTTGATCCCTTAAATTTATGATCCCCGCACCTACAAGTCAGTTTCCTACGCTGCCAGGTCAACCATGTCATCATGCTCTGAACAAAGGAAGTTTGAGTCCACCCACTCTATGACCCCAGTCATTCCCCATCCCCACAGTATGTTAGTCCTACCACCAGTACTATCACATATCAGTTGTGCACCTCACGCTCCTATCAAGGAAACATCATTGCCTTGGTAGTTACTGGTCTCCCTCTGTCGACACCAACCAAATCTATTCCAGAGGATAGACCCATAGGTCCCTGTGCCTTGGACTCATCACCAATTATGATGAGTGCCTACAGATCATTTCGAAAGGAGTCCTCAGTGCCTCTCCAAATGATTTTTTCTCACATGCTCGACTTCAACACCTTGATCGCATCGTTGAGACTCGTACAGGATATCTGTCCTTTCAGTTATTTGTTGAAGACCCCGAATATCACCTGACTCTACCACATTTGAGAGTCTAATTAAGGAAACAACTAGTTACATTTTCCTATAGATATCTGGGTTGCGCTTGGCGATAGTATTCAGATGTACCCCAGTTTTATACTCCCTCGAGTATATAGTTACATATGATCCTCAGAATTGACTCACATTTATTGAGTCCCTAAAGATGTTGGACACCTTCAATTTCAGTAGTTCATCAACCCTTCTGATACCTTATTTAGAATGGTTGTTGCTTTCTTTCTAGTGTATCAGTTATTCAGATCAGTCATGGTATGACCATGAGCATATCCCAGCATCGTGTCCCCTCTGGACCTTTATGATGTACTAGCAGTTTTTTATGTATTTTTCAGGTCCCCCTTCGTGGGCCTAATTGTTATGTATATGTCTTGATACGAGCATGGGTATGCCCGCCGCATCCATCATCAGAGACTATTCCTCATTCATTTTGAGGCCATGTAATATTTTTTTTGTTTTTGCAGCTTCCAAGGGGTCATTGTTCCAATCTCCAATCGATCTCTTCTCTTCTCCAAACCCCAGGAAAAAGACAAAAGAACTATGATGTCTATCGGCCATACGAAGAGCTCCTGCCCTCACACATCAGGGGGCAATCTCTTAACACCCAAAAAGTGCTCACTAGCTCATTCCCTTATTCAAATGACCCATTTGTCCACTTTTCCACCATTTGAGCTTCTAAAGCCATCAAAAGGTTACCAGAAAGACCACAATACACCTTTTTTCCCCTCAAAATACACAAAAAAACCCTCAAAAAGGGTCCAAAATTCCCAAAAAATATTAAAAGGGAATAAAAATATAAAAAATATTCAAAAAAGAAAAAAGAGGAAAAAAGAGACCTAAACCATGTTGGTCCATACCATTGGTTTCCTTAAAACCACAATGGTATTCCCCATCACCAAAAACTATAAAAAGGTGATAGGGGCTCCTCACTTTTCATCCACATTTCATCCTATCCTTATGCTGCCAAATTCCCTTTGAGAGCCTTGCCTCCCATTTCGAGTTTGAAGATCCCCATTGAAGCTTTGGAGAAGAAGAGACCATTGGATATTGGAGCTTGTCAACCTTGGAGTTGCTCAACACCCATCATCCTCACCATTTGAGGTAATATAAAAACAAATTCTTTTAAATTTCTTGCCTTATTTGCTTATCGGTTATCAATCTAGTTCTTTACTTTTCTTATACATGTTAATGTTAAATTAGATTCAGTTTATTGTTATTTGCTTTTCATTCGAGACTACTATTACAAGTTAATAGGTGCATCCTTGCACATGCTTGGTTGAAAAACCAAACAACAAGAGCCTTAAGATTAAAAGCTGCACCATACCAATTCATAGATGGTATTTTGTTTAGAAAGAACTATAATGGTGTTTTCCTTAGATGTCTAGAGAGAGTTGAAACTGATAATATCCTTCTGGAATTTCATGAAAGACCTATAGGAGGACATTTCTCAGGATAAACCACTACTCATAATATATTAAGGGTGGGTTACTATTAGCCTACTTTGTTCAAGGATGCCTATTCTTATGCCAGAAAATGTGAACCATGTCAGAAGTGTGCTCGAAAAATGAAGAAACTTGCATTTCCCCTGCAGCCAATCACAGTTCAATTCTCGTTCCAGCAATGGGGCATAGATTTTTTCGGACCCATTTCTCCTCCTTCTTCCCTGCAACACAAGTATATTTTGACAGCTACGGACTACTTTACCAGATGGGTAGAGGTAGTCCCTCTTAGACAAGCAAACACAAGCCAAGTGATTTCATTTCTTGAAAATCAAATAGTCACGAGGTTTGGGGCACCTGAATTCCTAGTGTTTGACAATGCTTCATACTTCTCCTCTGTTGATTTAACTCAATATGCCCTTGAAAAAGGGATAAAAATAAATTTTTCTGCCAATTATTATCCACAAGGAAATGGATTAGCAGAGTCTTCTAACAAAAATTTAATTAATATCTTAAAGAATACAGTGGCTACTCACCACAAATATTGGCATACCCAGTTATATAATGCTCTTTGGGCAGACCGTGTCACTCCCAAAGCAGCCATTGGAAACTCCCCTTACTGCTTGGTTTATGGTAAAGAGGTTGTCTTACCAACCAACCTCATGATCCCTTCATTACAGCTGGCACACTGAGTACAAGAAGACAATTCTTCCCCACTCCAGCACAAAATTGATACATTACTCAAGCTGGACGAGGACAGGGAAAAGTCCAAGAACAAGTTGTATCAACATCAACAGCTTGTGAAGAGGTGGTTCAATGAGAAGTCTTCATCTGACAAGGAGTTCTTTGTGGGGGACTTGGTGTTAATATGGGATAAACAACATAAGGACAAGAATGATTACACTAAGTTCCAATGCTTATGGCTAGGATCTTTCATTGTTACATAAAAGATTGGTCCTAGTATTGTCTAGTTGCAGACACTGGAATGTGTTTCAGAAACCTACCCAGTGAATGTCCAGTTGCTCAAAAAGTACTTTGTTTGAGGAGAGCATGTTGGTCTTTTATGATTGATTTTCTTTTGAATAAGTCTGCATATTTGGCAAAGGTTGTTGATCAGTGTGTCTCGAGATTAACTTAATCTGGGGTTTTTCAGGTAGCATGCCAACTATTATTTCATTCATCCTATATCAGAAAATGATTTTTATGGAATCAAACAGTCAATATTTGCGGGGCCTTGATTGATATCTTCCCTCTATCACCAACATCATTTAAATGTTTGTCTGATTAATTGAAGTTGAAGAGAAAATTAGAATTCCTTACCCTATGTTTCATTGAATGGCATATAATCTTATAGCCTGGTTAGACTTATCTATTCTGGATTCCATTCTGATCACCTTGATAATAATTCACCTCAATAAAAGTAGATTACAAGATGGGGGGTCTTATCACAAGCCAACCCATTACGTTCATAGATATTGAAGTGGAATGACATCTCCACATCGAGTCACCAAGCTAGGGAGATGACTTTCAGCTAAGGCTGGAAGGTGGGAGATCCTATCACAGGTCGGCTCACTCATTATCTGCAAGACATCGATGAGTAACACTACTGATATATGGTCACCAAGCCATGGTAGTGTCTTGTAGTCTATGCATCACTAAAATTCACTTTTGCTTTCCGTTCAAGACGGTTTGTTGTACATGTGGATAGGAGGGTCTTATTACAAGCCATCCCCACCATGATCATGGATTTTATTTTGGACTGGAATTACCACTTATGGTCACCAAACCATGGTAATTGCTTTCAGCTTAGAAAAATGAAAGACAAGGAGTCTCCGTACCGAACTAGCTTGTTCAGTTTCTAGGTCAAGTTTGTGAATGGCATTTCTAGCATCTGATCACCAAGTCAGGGCAATGGCCGTGTATCAACAGAAGTCTTGTTCTTCAGCTAAAAAAGAAAAAGAAAAAAAAAATTAGGAATATGTATATATATATGGTCGATGCATCTGTACATAAATGATTAATTAATGAAGTCATGGTGATTCATGTATTGTAATCCATAATGGCTCTGAGTTTATTCCAAAGGTTAATTATAAATCCTCCCTTCTATGATTGCATAAGGATATAGGATTTTTGTTTGCTCCTAGATTGCCTTATCAGATTAAATATCATCATTAATTGGTTTTGGATGGGAATGTATCAATCATATGACTAATTCTGTTGTTTTGATTGTGCTTTCATGAGATCATTTTGTAGATTGCAGGTTGAAACATCAGTTGGCTAGCATATCTTCCTTTTAACTAAGGATTTTATTCGTAGAGATAACTGGTTCTTCCCAGCCAGTCACCATTTGTTGTAGGCACAATAGATCCCATGTTTTATCCAAAATATGGGAGCCCCATTTTTACATCAAAGAGTAACTTAGTCGATTTTGGGGTTGTTCATCATGTTTTCCATTTCTTTTTGTCTTTGATTTAATTTAATTTAGTTATTAATTTTTCTTTAGAAAATTTATGCATTTTTTGCATGTTTTGTGAGTTGCGGAAAGAAACCACTTGTCAAAAATTTTGGTCTTTCCGCAACCTGCAATTCGCAATGCGGATTGTGGATGCTTGGTTTTTTGCATTTGAATTGTTTCTCTCCACAACCCGCAACCCGCGGAAGGGTTATTCAAATAAGCACACTTTATGCGCCCGCAACCCGCAACCTGCAATTGCGGATTGCGAGAATGTTTTATTGTGCGTTGTGTTTTATGTTCCGCAACCCGCAACCCGTAATTGCGAATTGAGGATTTCGGAACGTTTTGGTCACTTTTTGAGTTTGTTCTCTCTGCAACCCGCATTGCGGATTGCAGATGGCGGAAAGGTGGTAGGTATTTACAAATAATAAACGCCCGCAATTGGCATCCTGCATCTTGCATCCCGACTGTTGATTTAAGGTGATCCGACGGCCCTGATTGCACCCGATAGAATGGTTTAAATTTTTGAATTTTTGATGTTTAGTCGTCATTTCCAAGTGTTAATCAGGTTCTCGACTGCTTTTTTCTTGATCAGACATGAAATCATTGAATCCAATGACTACTTAATTATTAAAACTTTGAGATTTGATTGTTAATCACATGCGTTATTATGGAAATTTATTTGATCTTACGCCAAATTTTGATTGATGCATGCTAACTGATATTTCGCTCGTAGAGATGATAATTGCAACCTGCACATCGTAAAGTTGCAATCATGCTAGTTAGTTACGCTCAGTCGACATCAAATCTTGTTGTTTTGTTCCTTATAAATATTAGTATGAACAATCTGTTGGTTTATAATGTCTCATGCAAGGTTTTGTTAATTGATTCTCTGATATTTTCTTCTAACAATTGCATGTTGTAAGCAAAATGCAGAAGAATTTTGATATCTCAGTCGAACTTGGTAATGAGAAAGAGCCTCAGCCAGTGGAATACTCTGAACCTATTTCTCCACCATTTGAAGCTGATGTTTCTGATGACAGCACAGATAGTGAAGAAGAAGACTATGAGATTCAATTTACGCATGTTCGACTCCCTTTCAAGAAGCAAAAGAAGAGTGATGAAGAATGCGTTGATCAGGATAATACAATTTTTCAGGACTTAATCATCAACTTGCCACCTATGATTCTCACAATTCCTCTCAAAGAAGATTTGATAGCTGATTTTTCGGTCTTTGATGATATTCCTGACCATCGTGAATTCAAGGAAGCTTCTACAGTTCTCTTGTCAACTACTATAAATAGCTCATGATTTGTCTGGATCTTCTTTAGTTTACGACGGGATGCTGTTGAAAGCATTTGGTGTGAACTTTTCAAACTATATGATGCCACTTTGGGATTCAAATTGGCTTGATTTCCCAATGTATGGGGGATGGTTATATGTTTGGGCCAAGTGTCAGTTTATCCTTAGTCATTTTTAGAATAATCCTGTTTTTGTAATCCCTCTTTTGTGGGATATTTCCCTAGTAAATATTATTTTGTAATTATTATTTAAAGGGTTTTGGATCTCATAGGAAAAAAAGAGGTTGGTTGGGGACACAATCGCCAAAAGAGACTGGAGATGCTCTGTTGTTGCATACTTTGTAATGTTTTGCAAGCCTTAATACACATTCAGTTTTCTTCAGCTACCTCTTTTGTTATAATTTGTCAAATGTCTTTGATGGATTGTGATTTTTCTTCAACACATTTAAAAGTACTATTTATTATTTGCAATTGGTAACCTACATCGATCTGTAGTTCAGATTTCTCTCAGCTCATGATCTATGTAATTAAATGTTTTAAATGAATGTCTTTATCTAAAACATTTTATCTATTTCTGCAAATGATTCACAGAAATCAATAAATCAATGTTAATTTGTCAATTGACATTCCATATATAGGGTTAGCTTGTATGCACTTAATTCTTAAGTTAGTGTCGGTTAAATGTCTTTAGCTGATTATATCTTGAGCTACTTAATCTAGATTTTTTTTGCATGTCTGTTAAATTGGTGAAAAGATTTTGTAATTTTCAGATCAAGTTATCCTATGCACAAACAAAACACTTCTCTTTAGAGTAGGTTTAACCTTAGTTTAGATTTCTTTCAAAGTAAACTAACCCTTACGAGTAGTGATTCTCTTGTTCTTCCTCAAGGGAAGACAGATCCTTCTAGAATCAAACACTCACAAGTTCCAGTGGAGGCCTTAGTATCTATGGGTTTTAACCACACCAAACAGCTCGAGGATAGGGTAATACTTGCGTAGGATTATCTGAAGCCTTTGGCTGGGTTTTCATCCCCTATTGTTTGCCTTGGACACCATTCCAGCGCCTACACACCCGAGGCATCAACAGGGTATTCTCCTGACAACAGCAACATTAACTGTAGGAGCAAGGAGAGAGATCATCATCAACATCATAGTGATACATCTATAAATCATGGGAATTTTTATTCAACATCATCAGCAACTAGAACAGCTACTGGAACATCTTCAACATCTTCAATACTAGAGCATCATCTTCTACAGTACTGAGTGTTCATCTTCTGCAGCACTCGATCACTCGATCATCTACAGCAACAATAACATCAACTTCTGGATCTTTCGATCAGCAACAACATCATCATTTTGATCTTTTGATCAATACCATCATCAACATCTAGATCTTTCGATCAGCAACGACATCATCATCTTGATATTTTGATCAACATCATCATCATAGCAACATAACCTGCAACACACATGATCCAATTACAGGATGATCAATCCCTCTCACTTTAGGAAATAATTCCAAGGATGATGCAATCCTAATCCAGTTACGGGATGATCAGTCCCTCTCACTTTAGGACATAATGCCAAGGATGATACAATCCTGATCCAGTTATGGGATGATTAGTCCCTCTCACTTTAGGACATAATGCCAAGGATGATGAAATCCTGATCCAGTTACGGGATGATCATTCCCTCTCACTTTAGGACATAATTCCAAGGATGATGCAATCCTGATCCAGTTACGAGATGATCATTCCCTCTCACTCTCACTTTAGGACATAATGCCAAGGATGATGCAATCCTGATCCAGTTACGGGATGATTAGTCCCTCTCACTTTAGGACATAATGCCAAGGATGATGCAATCATGTCTACATTCTCGGGGGCAGAAGTCTCTGGATCAATTTAGGACTAAGGTCCAAGGAAGATACACTCCAACCACATTCTCGGGGATAGAAGTCTCTAGATCACTATAGAATTAAGGTCCAGGGAAGATTCAATCCCAACCACAGTTCCAGTCCTTTTTCATAATGGATGTGACCTAGATCAAATCTAGGATTTACCACCACAGAGCCAGTCCTTTTTCATATTGGATGTGACCTAGATAAAATCTAGGATTTACCACCACAGAGCTAGTCTTTTTTCATACTAGATGTGACCTAGATCAAATCTAGGATTTACCAACACAACATCATCATCATCACATTCTTGGAAACAAGAGTCTACGGAACCTTTTAGGACATGTGTCCAGGGATGATACAATCCTACTGCAACATCATCATCAACATATTTCTCGGAGACAAGAGTCTACGGATCCCTTAATTAGGACATGTGTCCAGGGATGATATAATCCCACTGCAACATCATCATCAACATATTTCTAGGAGACAAGAGTCTACGGATCCCTTTACGACATGTGTCCAGGGATGATACAATCCCACTGCAACATCATCATCAACATCTTTCTTGGAGATAAGAGTCTACGGATCCCTTTAGGACATGTGTCCAAGGATGATACAATCCCATTTCAACATCATCATCAACATATTTCTAGGAGACAAGAGTCTACGGATCCCTTTAGGACATGTGTCCAGGGATGATACAACCCCACTGCAACATCATCATCAGTATCGGCACTGCTCCCCCTTTCAAGGAAGGTCCTTTAGAACCACACCAAGCTTGTAATAGAAGTACTCAAACTTCACTCGAGACAGAGGCTTAGTCAACACATCAACAACTTACTCATCAGTGCTCACATACTGGATCTTTATAGATACCTTCTGTACCATATCTTGTATGTAAAAATACCAGATTTCTATGTTCTTTGACTTGTCATGGAACGTTGGTTTCTCCGTAATATTTATACAACTCTGGTTGTCACATAGAATCACCTTGGTATCCAACTTCAGTTCAAATAGACCTAACATCAACTTTCGGAGCCATATGGATTCACAACTTAGCAGAACAAGTTGCTATATACTCTACTTCAGCTTGTGCTGAGAGCAACACTGGACTACTTCCTGCTAAACCATGAGATCATGATGGATCCCAGATAATAACATCCACCTAAGGTGCTCTTCCTATCTGAGACACTTTCGGCCCAATCTACATCTATATAACCATACAATCTGTAGTGATGATCTCCAACATAGTATATACCAAATTCTATCGTACCTTTCAAGTACCTCATCACATTCTTTGTAGCTACTAGGTGAACACGTCTAGGCTCAACTAGATATTGACTCAGGGTGTTCACAGCAAAGCATATATATGGCCTGGTATTCGTCAAATACATAAACAAACCAATCATCTTTCTGTAAACTATAGAAACCACTTTCAACCTTGTATCAAAGGTTGAAATCCGCATCACCCATGGTGATCATCAAGCTTTTCTAATGACTATCGATCCTAGGTACCTGTTGAACCCATACAAAGCCTTCTTCAATCATGTGATTCTCTTTCAGATCTTGGGGGTTTTCTCGATATGCACTTCTTCTTCAATTACACCATTCAAGAGAACGGTCTTATCATCCATGGGTGTAATATATCTCTGGAAGTTTGTCTAGCCACTGGAGAAAACATCTCATCATGATCCTCTCCCTCTTTCTAAGAGAATCCTCTAGCCACGAGCCTTGATTTGTATTTCTATAGTATGTTTGATTTGTAAGTCTTCTTGTTGAACAGTCATCACTTGTTCTTCGGAACAAGTGTTCATCATCCTTCTTTTGTAGATCATAGCACACGATCTTTCCTACAAATCAAATTCAATTACATGATTAGTAACACTTCATAATTATCAAATCATATTTACATTTCAATGATAACCTATTATGCATACTGATATGATTCAGATATTTATGCAACTATATTGACCAATACTTTGGCACAACACTTTTCCATATCCTGTATGCATACGGTGGCTATCTAGATGCCTTCCATCTCTACCAGAACATACTATCAAGACCGTCCACAACTCCCAGCATGTTAGCAAAGAGGTTTCATTCTAGACAAGCAACAATGGAATGTTTGTCCAACTTACCCATCATATGCATATTAGTAGTATATTGTTCAATGATATATGAATGCTTACACTATGCATGATATATTCTAGGAATACAAATATGCATACAACTATTACAAGCAATATCATTAACTATTCAGAGATTCAAAAAGTAATTCAAATAATAAATCAAATACTTATCTTTTATGTTTGTGTGGTTTCCTCCCTCTTGATATCTATTTTCCCTTTATGATAGCATCATTATTATATGTCTTTGAACTTCTATCCATCATGTACCACTATGCTTAAGTGTGCACTAGTTTCATCATTGTGTTATCCTCAAGATCTTATACATAATCATACATTCATTAGTATAATCTCAATACTATCAAAACATTATAATCCTCAATAATATTAAACATGTATGCTCATAATAATTAATCAAACTAAGAAACACAATATGCATAACGCCTTGATTATCTAAACTCTATTTTCAGGAATAATCATTATCAACCATATGAAAGTATACTTATGTAATATACTAACACAAAGTAGGATTCTAACTCAATATAGGAAAGCATACCTGTATTAGCATGCTTGCTAGTTATTTCTAACATACCCAAACAATATCATCTGTGTTATCTTCAATGATTTAGAGACCTTGTGCTAGTAACCTGCATATCTCATAAGTTAAGCATAGTATAACCAAATCATACATACCTCGTAAGTAGAGCTTCTATGTGATCAAAGACTATGGATGAGTCTTTGTCTTCATGTCATAATGGTCATATATTCTTGATCTGGAACTTTATTTGTCTTTCTTCATGTACCTTTCATGTTAGCAGACAACATCATCCTCATACAACACCACAAGTGCATTAGTACAATCATAAGTGTCATAACCCTTAATCAATGAATGTATTCTATCATTCTCATGCATTCATACTTTTACTAAGGTGATCAGACAAATATTAAATTAATCATTATTGTACTAACCTCAATAATATGAATACAAACATATCATGAACTTAATCATCAGATAAATCAAACAGATTTCAAAACATACCTGCATCTCCTCAAGTCATACCTGTCGAGATTGCTTGTAGTCTTCTCTATAAGGGTAAAACCCTAATCATCCAAGGTAGATCACTTGTAAACATCGTATATAGATTCATGGTGCTAGTATGATAGAATACCAATGCCATTTAAACCTCCTTCATTGCTTCCCTATGAGTCTCCCAACTTTGCTAGGGTTTCTTCTTACTTATAGAACCCGAAAAACCCTAATTTTCAATATCCTTCCTCCTGCAACATTTGATGGAAGATTAATATATTTGATGAATGGATTCCAAATCCATTTTCAAATTTTCCAGTGTTGCATCAGGTGTCTCCAACATTGTATCAGGTCCTTCTATACCTAAAATTTGAAAACCCTAAGTGAGAGCTCATTCCTCCTCTTCTTTGATTTCCTTCGTTGATCTATTTCAGATGTGCCTTATTGTTTCTGGTGTATCTCTGAAATTTCGGATCCTCGGGGTCTGAAAATTCATCCTATGGTATCCTAACTTGTCATATTTCCAACCCCACATATTTTAGCTTCATTGGATTCTCCATGAGAGAGATATGCTAAGTTTCCCAACATGACCTGTTTATGGGATGAAACAACATATCTAACTTGTACAGAGTTCCACGTGTCACTATTTCAACTTCGGCCTCTAATACTTGGACCTCTGAAACTAAATTTTGTTCCCTAACTGTCACTTTTTATGGAATTCCATTTGGATCTTCTTAGCCCGAGATATGACCTTTGTCCCTAGGTCACCTATTTATGGGATGAAACAGCATAGTGAACTTGTATGACGTTCCACGTGTCACTGTTTCAACTTCGGCCTCTGATACTTGTACCTGTGAAACTACAGTCCATTTCCTAACTGTAAATTTTTAAGGAATTCATTTGGATATTCCTAGCCCGATGTATGACCCTTTTCCCTAGGTCACCTGTTTAGCGCTGCATTCTGGAAGAGGCAGAAACCCTAACTTGTACGGATCACATATCACAAATTAAAACTAATATGAGGCTAAAACTTGGACACAAGGTATAGGAACATGTCATCTTCATCTTGTCCAAGTTTCAGATATTGAACCTTTTCTAAAAGTGATTGATATCGAAAGTTCCATGATGACTAGGTTTTGTTATACAGAGCCCTAGCTTTCAAGTTGTCACAAGTGAAACAAGTGTCGTAAATGCCATACACTGCCTTCCTTAAGGCTAGCTCTGAATACATGTTAATATTCAATATGATAATATAGATAACATTAGTATTCAAATCAATTTCACAACAATGGCATATACAGGATCACTGAAAGAATAACAAGCATAGCATAAACACAAGAAACACAAATTTATCCTGGGAAACCCTCATGGGGTAGAAAACCTAGCAAAACTTCCTCAATATAGATGACCAAAAAATACAAAGATTAAATCCCCAAACAAGAGCTCCTTATCCTTCACAGATCTCTCTCTCTCTCTCTCTCTCTCTCTCTCTCTCTCTCTCTCTCTCTCCTAATGCGCAATCCACAAGTGAGTGTGTGTATTCAAATGAGGAACAGAACACCTCTATTTATAGTTTATCTTTCACTTGACTTTTTCCCTAACTAGGTATGCCCCTAAAAAATTAACCTAATGTTGACTAGGCTGACTTCTCTAGGGGACTTAAATACCCCATTACAAATGACTCAAAGGGGATCTATTTCCCCGACTTACAAGGGAGGATTTACCTCAATGAATTTACATAATCAAATACAATAATGACATCCCGTCGGACGGTGTTTGGAATTGGTGGTTTGGCGAGCTCGTCGGATTCTTTTGAAGGGGGTGTCAGATATCTTACCAAAACTACATTATAAGAAGTCTGATATCTGTCGGTGGTATGGCGAGGTCGTTATTTAGGTTTTGGATTTTTTTTTTAAGTTTGATCTCTTTTGCAACCTTAGTCAATTGAGTTAGTTTGGTTGCATCAAAATTGACATCTCAATAATGACAACATCTTCTTAGTATAGTTTTCAATGTTTCCATTGATTTCTCTAGTTACACAAAGGGCTTGTAATTGGGGTAGGAACTCTCACATCTTATGCTTTTAAAATTATCACATGTCTATTTGGTCGAATGTTAGTCCAGTCATGATGAAGGTTGGGGATTGTCTTGGTCAAGAATTGTTGATTTTTTCAAGTTCATAGTTGCAAGCTAGCATGGATTTTAAACCTTTTGTAATCCTAGTTGTGGCATAATTAGAGTCTAATATGTTCGACTAACTAGAAATATTTATGGGTATCACCATAGGTTGAGATTTGTGTTGGTATAAGTTATTATGGGATGATTATACATCTCTAGTTACCTACTATTTCAATTGATGCACCATAATTCCATCACCAAGTAAAGGAGTATGTCTTGTGCCAATTTCTCTATGCATGTGCCCTCAAGAGATTTCAAATGTTTCAGTCTGTTATGAAATTGTAAACTACCCTTCATTGAGACAAATCCATCGTAGTGTGGATCCTTTGAAAAGAACCTTTTCTTCATAAACCTTATAGCCCATCTACACCATCGTCATCTTCATAATCATAATCATCTTCATCATCATCATCATCATCATCATCGTCATCATCGTTGTCGTCGTCATCATTTCTCATGCTATTGGAATTGGTCTTAAAAAATATCCCAATAATTGTATCAATTCTATGTAAGTGGAAGACACTAACACTTCCACTAGTTTTTGAAGGTGTGAATAATATTCAATGTTTCCTTTTTAGATATGTTAACTACCATCATCTATCCTTCCAAAGTTGAGGTGCAAGTAAATAGCATCCCATAATGAACTCACAATATCAAGTTGTTTTTGAAGATCCATGATTATGAGAGATAGCTAATCAACGTCATTTGAAAAACATATGATTACATGAACTTGGCCATCATCTCATCAAGGTTCATCACCAAGATGATTGCCATGGAAAATAGTATTAAAAGCTTCAACTTATTGAACAATATGACCTTGGAACCTTGTCAAAGGCTTTGCAATAGTATTTGTTATAATCTTCTTCCTAGATTATTGTTTTAAGAGTAGTTATATTGTTGCTAGTGTGTTGGCTTATTTTTAAACATGCCTAAACTTTGACCTAGATATTTTTGTCTTTCCCTAGCTAACAACTTATTTTCAAAGATATGGTGAGGAGATTCATTGATGTGTCTATAATTAATACTATTACCATACAACTTAGGTTTAGATTGAAGCCATAGGTTTAACATCAACCAAACATTCTGTAATCCACATTAGGGATCTTTATTTTTAATTTTTAATTTTTATACAGAGCTTGTAGAGTTTATATAGATTATGGACTATGGTATTTTAAGCTCATATTAGGAGTAATAAGGTTAGGTGTCATAGAATTTTAGGACTTCAATGGTTGGGGCATAGAATACTAATTATAAAGGGAATATCATTTAAGATTTATAAAATTTAAATGGCTTATAACATATATATATATATATATAGATATAGATATAGATATATAGATATAGATATAGATATATTATGTTATAATCAACATAACATAACGGCCTACCTCCCATGATAGCAAACCAGCGGTTCCATTGTCGGTGATAGCAAACCAACACTTCCATTGCCGAGGATACCTGCACGCGCCATTGCAGAGGAGAGGAGAGGCATTCTGACGTAACATTTCCCATTGCAGAGGATACCTGAACGTGCCCATTTCAGAAGAGAGGAGAGGAATTTCGGCGGAAGTCTAGAGGATACAGGCATTCCTAGGGCCCAATGAATTCGGTAAGGCCATTAACCCTACCAGTGTAGGAATTTGACGGGCAAAAACGGCCCCTGCAACCTTGACTGTTTCGACACTAAATACAGACGTTTCACTATTTAATTCATTTTTTCTGACAGTTAATATCAAATATAGGTTGTATATGATGGTAAAAAACAGCCCCTGCATCCTTCAAAATGATGTTTAAAGTCCACAATTTCTGGGTTACTAAACCCTAGTAGACAGCCTGTTTGCCTCTAAGACTTCTTCCCTGAGGATTTCCTGCCCTACCTTTCACTTCCAGATGCCTCGGCCTCCCCCATTTCCTTATCTTACACCCTTGACACTCCCTTTTCCTTCCTCGGACTTGCTCCTTGATCCATTCGTTCCCTGCTCCCACAGTCCTCAAAAACACAATGCAAAACATATTCTTGTGAAAACTAAGTCAATTCAAAATGCAAAAGGAAAAACATGACTAGCCTGCAAATGGGAAGCCTCTCATTCAATGCATAATACCAATTTTAGAGGGAAAAATCAAGCATTTGAAAGTCATATCCTGTGCATTAATGAACCTCTGCAATGGAGCGTTTTTTCTCTTGGATTCAGGGTGTTATCCCTCCATTGATTGTTAAAATGATAAAATAGTATATTTGCAAAGTGCTGCTGTATTTTTTGTTATTTTTGGTTGCTTGGCCTATCATATTCGCAACCTTATATTGACTTGAATCCCTAGCCTTGGCTTGTCTCATAACTCCTTAGAAAAATATCAGGTTCATACAAACAATCATTTTAACTCTATAAGTCCTGCATAGGTTAAGTATCTGCTCCTGAAGGTGCATCTCTATTGCTAATGATTAGAAATCTAAAGATATACCCCTGCTAAAATCAAATCCTTGTACATATAGTTTCTATTATCATATTAGAATTTAGATTTTAGATCTTAGATCTCATAGGTTAGATATGCTTTATTATAAGAGATGCATTCACACTCACACTTTGTGTACTGATTTTGATGTATATAGCATTACCTTTGACCTAGTTATAGTCATTCTTTGGGCATTAATAAAATCACTACGTCTTATCTTATGCCATTATGCCACTTTGTTGGGACACCATTTTTACCTTAGCCTTGTCTGTCTCAATTCCTTGTTGTATTAATGGAGGCCTCAGTGAGTAGAATAACTATATATCCCATCAATTTGTGCTCTTAATGGCTCAACTCCAAGTGGACAAGATTTCAAATTGCCAACACTACTCTAACAGTTTTTCTTTTAATAGACATCTATTGATATATTGGCCTAGATATTGTAACAATAGTATAATACAGTTTAAGCAGCATCCATACTACCATGTTGTTGTTACTTATCTATAATATGAGAAAGATTGATCATCTCACATATTAGAATAAGGGTACATATCAGTAAGAGTGCATGTCCTTTTGGAATCATCATGGTTAAGGTAACCACATTCATGGGACTAATTACTTCTACTTGTACTTGAGTGCAACATCCTCTTCATCTCAAAACCCAAGTCTTTGACATAGAAAACAAATGAGGAGACAAGTTGAATAGTGTACAAGAAGATCGTCAACTCAAAATGATGTTATTATATAGGTGGCAAAAACTGCAACCAGGAAATTAACTTTAAAACATATGAGGAATTACCATGGAAATTGGTTCTTGGTCAATATGACCAACCATGAGAAAAGTAGAAAACCTGTTGAATGGACAGTCATATGAGCCCTCAATAGTCATCATAGAATTTGAATAATAAAATAAATGACAACCTTGTAAGGAAACCTTATATTCTCCATCGAGATTAAATAGAACACCCCATCAAAGCTAATAGAATGTAACATCAAGCATAACCACTCCCAAAAACAAAATCATATTAGATTTTAATATTTTAATTAATTAATAGAACTTTGATTGGAAAGAGATTATTTGTTAAAAGAGGATGAAGCCAAGATAATGCATATCCATTTCTTATGAAAAATGGAAGTGCACAGGCCTAAAGGATTTAGTGTAGTAGCAGAGCTTTATACTTGCTCTGTTAGATGCTATCGATTCTTGGTTACATGTAAAGAGGGTGGGAATTCTTGGTTACAATGTGATTCCATACGACTTGAAATTGGTGGGCACTAATATTGTCAGATCGACTTAGATACATCTTCTATCTAGAATATTATTCTAGAGAATTGAAAAGCATCATGGTTGGGTACCTAGGTGTCTCGATAGATCTAGAAATATGTCCATAAGATGGCCAGTTGTTAATCTTTGCAATAAGGTTGATGTTAGGCCTTGGATTATAACAATTTTTCGGTCAATCTATGTTGTACCAGTTTTTGGATCAAAGGTATGGTTGGTTTGTTGTTGGTAGTATTAGTGTTTGCATTTTCATTTCAGATTTCATTTATTGCATTTAAAGAAAACTAAAATGAGATGGTTTTCAAACCATAATCTGGATGGTTTTCCTATTTAAACAACAATTAGTCAAATTGGTAATTATCATTGGGGAAATCCGTTGTGTCAACATCAAAGTTCATTTTTTCCTGTCAACGCTTGTAAAACCATATTAAGGCTCATGTAATGCAAATAAAAAAATTAATCTAAAAATGCTCAAGATACTAGTTGGCATATATTAGATTCATTTTAGATTATGAAAATCATATTCTTTTAAACAACATAAGCTAAAATCATCTAGCTTGGTCATAATGTCTATGAATGGCTTGAGTTCATGAGGTGAATTTTATAAAAGTTATGACAACAATATGGGCAATAAATTGGCAATTTAAGGGCCTAAAAACTTGTCCTCAACCTCAACTTTGTAGCTTGAATCTTATTACCTAAAACCTTGTCCTCGACCTCAACTTTGTAGCTTGAATCTTATTACCTAAAAACTTGTCCTCAACATCAAATTTGTAGATTGAATCTTATTAGCCCCCTGTGAGCTTCCTTTTTTCTATGGATGAAACTCCTTGTCACTCATTGTTAGGAATCTATTTCATGAAATTTGATGTAGCCACTTACCAAAGAATCACATATAAGTAGCTTCAATATTCCATTGTAATATCCCCCTTACTAATTTGCTGAAGTATAACTGATTTTAACATTTCAGATATCAATCGCATTTAACTTAAAATAATAATGCTCACTTCCCAATATGATTTTCTTGCATTAAATTCCAAAGGGAAAACACCAATATTACATGAACTTTATATGGAACTAATTAATGGCTATAATAATGATTAGGAAGATACTAAGCTCCGATTTACAAGGAAATATCAGACCTGGAAATGACAAAATGCAGTAAACTGTTACCTGAGCTGAAAATTTCAACAAAAATGGCACTCTGGTTGACTAGATATTTCAGGGAAAATACTTTCCCTCTGGGTACTGCTTGACAACAGTTGTAACATGGAAGCTCCCATGCCCAGGGATCCCTGTGGAAATGGAAAAAAGGTTCCCTAAACTCAATTAGCCACTTCATTTGTTTGGGATGTGTGTCCATAGAATAAACCAACTCCTATTGCTTGTTGTTGAACATCTAGAGATGTAATCGAATCCACCTGTCGTGGTTGCAAATGAAATAAATTATGACTAAAAATTTGGAATGTTCCCCATTCGATATCATCTCCAAGAGGCATACCCATGATAGCTTGCAAATAAATCTTATTATCCTCTCCAAGAGGCATACCCATGACAACTTGCAAATCAAGTTGATTGCTGCAAGTTTAGAGCAGATGGACACAAAGATAATAGTTGTCTTAGCTACTCAATTTGGACCGCAGAGACTAGACATTCAAGTAGTTGAAAATGTATAGTTAAAAAGATGCACTGTAACTAAGACATGCCATGGAAAGCATTACTACTTATTGTGTACTATAATAGGAAAAATTACTCCATAGATATGGATTCTGGACATTCAATGAATGCAACAAAATATTTCACCCAACCTCAATAGCCAAAAACATAAGAAAAAGGAGGCATGCAAAAGCAAGCTATAAATTCCAAACAACCCTCAGTCAAGACATAAAAGATGGTTAGTCATGGAAGTAATCACCTGGAATACTCATGGAAATTCCACTCGGATCACTAAACCTATTTCAGATAGCTTGCTAGTGCATTAATACCAAATGCACTCGGATCACTTATTCAATTGCAGGCCACTCACTGCTACTAAATATTTCCCAATGTGTTTTAGTGATATCTTCACAGAGGCTGAGAGTGGGATGTTGAATATGTCATAGTGTCATGTGAAACCTTTTTTAAGATCTCATGTAATAGATTATTGGCCTCTTGGGGTGTGCCTTCCTTACGTAGTCCATCCATGAGGATGGTATATGTAGTCATACCAGGAATATGACTATTATCTTTCATAAGGTCAAATAACTTAAAACACTCATTAAGATTACCAACTTTCCAAGTCCATCCATCAATGTGTTCTATGTAACAAGTTTTGAAGCTTGCTCTGGAATATCATAGAAGATCTGTTAAGCTTTGTCTCCCCTGTGAGTCGGTTGAATTTTTATTACTTGGAAAAACTTATTTGCATTTCAATTCATACAATTGGCTTAGAAAAAATTTTCAAACCCTATCCTCTCCTTCGTTTAAAAATCACAAGTTTCATTGCAAATAGAAGCCATATTTCCATTTACTTGTCATGCATTTTACTGATTAGAAGTAGCAGAAAGTTATTGTTGGACTCATTTACTTTGAAAGAGTAGTTCTAGTTTGGCATAAAAGGAAAAAATACAAAAATGTGTAGTTTTTCTCTTTGAAAAGTGTGTGCTTGTGTTTATTTCGCTTTTTGGATCAAAGAACTCTCTCCTTCTTGTAGCTAGTTTTTCATCGAAAAGAAAAGTGCATTGATTCATTCACTTATGCATGGTTTGAGTCAAGTCATAATACCATTGAGTTGCACTTCCGCTACCTGATTGAGTAAGACAACAAACCATTAAAATTTATCTCCCTAACTCAACACATTTTAACCTCACTTGAGGATACAAAATAAATTGTTAGTTAGGTAGGACACCGAGGATAGGAATCCAAATAATTCCTCCTTGTTGCTTTTCATCTGAGACATAGTTGTTGTCCTTTATGGTACTAAAATCCTCTTGTATTTGTTGACACGGTCATCGACCAATTTGTTGAGAGGGCCCCCCATTCCATGGGAGCAAGCAGCGAGGACTGGTTCTGGATGGACTTTGTGGAATGTCGCACTCCACTTAGCGCCTAAGGAAACTTCTCCATTGTCTTCCTTGTATTTTCCGTATAGGTGATACAAGGGATTAAAGGCAGAATTTCTGGTTAACCTTCTCGGATGTGTCATGAACGAGGTAGCTTAGCGGATTTTCTTCTAGGATTCTTTTACCCAGGATCCCTTTCGGTAGAGGGATATCTTTCCACTTTTGGTCTCTCACTTCATATTGTTCGACTTGGATTTCATCACCTTGCAAAGGATACGATCTGTTGAGGTCTCCAGAACCTAAATAGAAAGTTTGCTTGTTATTTCACCTTCTAGAGGGTATTTTTTATTTTTGTAGTGCTTCTTGTTGGCATTCTGGCCATTTTGTTGTAGCTCGCTTACTATGACATCGGTCTCAATATAGTTTTTGAGCTTACTTTTTTGGCATGTGAGCCTTTTCTTTTCCTATCTCCCCTTCTGCATGCTCGGTTGCTTTAAGGTTTTTGGGTTCTTACACGATCAGTTACCAATATGGTGATGTGTGATGTCCTCTTCTCCCAGGTCTTTGAGATGGTTGAGTTAGATGGTATTCTCAAGAGACTGGGCACCCCTTGATGGAGCCACTAACGCTCGACCTTAGGAGCAACCTAGAGGACCGCATTATCACATCATTTGAGTGGAATTTTCCTTTTATAGTGATGATGAACTTTCAAGTTATATGGAACACTAGTTATATAGGGTCATTTCTCCAATCTTGAGTTGTTCCTACCACCCTCCAGACATTAGTTAGGAAGATTGCTTGCTATCATACCTTTTGGAGGTCCTATTTGAGTTACAAGAGGTAGTTACAAGGATCTATTGCATATAAGAGGTAGTTACAAGGAGCTATTGCATATATTTGACATTATTTGACCTTCGATCTCTTTGGCATGTCAAATAACAGGTAGTTACGAGGAGTTATTGCATACAAGACGTAGTTACAAGGAGCTATTGCAATATATATTTGACCTTATTTGTACCTTCCCCACAATGGTTGATTTACTTTTTGTCCTTACACCCTATTGTTTATTGGTCTTGTGGTAACTTGTCCTTGGCGTGTGGTTGATAGTGTCATTTCTCCCATATTGAGTTGTTCCTACCACCCTCCAGACCTTAGTTAGGAAGATTGCTTGCTATCATACCTTTTAAAGGTCCTATTTGAGTTACAAGAGTTAGTTACAAGGAGCTATTGCATATAAGAGGTAGTTACAAGGAGATATTGCATATATTTGACATTATTTGACCTTCTATATCTTTGGCATGTCAAATAACAGGTAGTTACAAGGAGCTATTGCATACAAGAGGTAGTTACAAGCAACTATTGCAATATATATTTGACCTTATTTGCACCTTCCCCACAATGGTTGATTTACTTTTGGTCCTTACGCCCTGTTTTTTATTGGTCTTGTGGTACCTTGTCCTTGGCATGTGGTTGATAGGGTCATTTCTCCCATCTTGAGTTGTTTGTACCACCCTCCAGACCTTAGTTAGGAAGACTAATTTCTATTATACCTTTTAGAGGTCCTATTTGAGTTACAAGAGGTAGTTACAAGGAGCTATTACATATAAGAGGTATTTACAAGGAGCTATTGCATATATTTGATATTATCTAACCTTCTATTCCCCACAATGGTTAATTTCTAACTATTGTTAGAAATTACATGTTACTGAAGATTAATTTAACACAATGACCCAACTGGTAGTGCTAATGTGGAAAAGTCGAAAGAGATGAAAATTATGTTTTGTTACTGTTGTTTTATTTAGTTTCAGTGGTACTTGTTTATTAGATGTAATAAAAGAAAGGAGTTTACCTGCAACTAGGCGCTACACATCACCTTATAAAAGGCGCTACACGTCACCTTATAAAAGGTGCTCTACCTTGAGGTCCTATCTAAACTTTTTTCCCACGGTGTAGGTAGAACCAAACAGGTATTTTTCAGATCTGTCTCCCTCGAGCGAGGGGAGTTTAGGAAGGCTAGAGGAAAGTGAGACATCCAATAGTTCTACAAGAGTTTTATTAACTAGATGTCAAAAGATCAGAAGAAAATTCCATAAATGCATGAAATTTTTTCTCGTTGAAGGGGGGTCATGTCCTATGATGATGAGACAATAGGTGAGATCGAGGTGCCCTTGAGGCACAAACATATAGTGAAACAATGGGTATCCAAGGATCTTCCTCAACTGAACACAGATTTTTGTGTGAACGAGAGGATATATCGAATTGCACCATCATCATTACATGGTTTGGGGTTGTTTTTCATGGATGGCATAAAGGTTGGTTACGGCAGATGTGCAGAATTGATGGAGTATGTTGGACCCTATTACAACTACAAATACTGGATGCACCTAGTCCAATATATACGAGGTATGCGTAGATATGGATTGTCAGGAAACTATTTATAGTTGAAAGACAAAGATCAAAATAAAGGAGCAACGTTGTACATTGACAGAAGGCCAAAGGCCATAGGGAATATTGCAAGGTTTATAAACAGTACACAACCAGGGTCTACAATTAAGCAACCCAACTACGAATTTGAGGGTTGTGAAGGAAACCTTGTTTTTGTATGCACCATTAAATCAATATTTGCAGGGGAAGAGTTACTTATAAATTACAATTTGAATCGAGTAGATACAAACACAGTTACTATGCGAGTGGTACATATAACAATTTATATAACCTTTTATTAATGAATTTAACATCTTAAGGATTTTTCGTTAGTTTATTTCGTTTAAATTTTCTATATTTACTTCGTAGGCTAGTGATCGGGGAAAATCTCGTCCATCAGATGGTCAGAGGAGTACAACTTCCTCAAGGGAGCAGGTACACATCTTTGTAATAGTAAAAATGTAATAAGAAAAAAGAGTTTGTTTTGCTTTGTTTTTTCATTAGTATATTAGTTTTCTTTATATAATGTTATCTATATTTGATGCAGAACATTGATCGGGGAAGCCACCTGGCTTTTGATCAGACGACAACAGCCTCGGGGCAACAGGTAAACCTGATTGTAATTGTACAATTTAAATACGTCAAAATGTTTTCTTATTATATTGTTTCAGTGATTATTTTGGTTTTGTTTAGGTAATTTTTTCTATGTTTTTTATGCAGGTCATTTCTGCAAGGGGCACCTCCCTAGCAGTATATCATACCAGACCTTCCTCGAGGCAACAGGTATACATCTTTGTAATAGTACAAATATAATATGAAGAATAGCTTTTTTGTTTTGTTTTTTCATGTGTATATTCATTTGGTTTATATAATGTTATATATATTTGATGCAGAGTGTTGATCGAGGAAGCCACCCTACTGTTGATCAGACGACAGCAGCCTCGGGGAAACAGGTAAACCTAATTGTAATTGTACAATTTAAATACGTCAAAATGTTTTGTTATTATATTGTTTCATTGAGTATTTTGGATTCGTTTAGGTGATTTTTTCTATGCTTTTGATTTAGGGTTCTGTAAGGGGCACCTCCCTATTAGTATATCGGGGCAGGTCACCTATAACCGTTGATTCAATGAGTAGATCACGATCCTCGAGGAAGAAGGTACAATTCATTGGAATTGTACCAATATAATATGTAGCATAATGTTTATTTTGTTATGTATTTTTCGTGTGTATACTGATTTCATTATCATAATGTTTTATACGTCTTTTTTGCAGGGGGGTGATCGAGGCAATTCCCCAATTATGGATCAGACGACACCATCATCCAAGCATTAGGTAACCTAGTTGTAATTTTAGGAATCTATCATGATAGATATGTTTTGTTAATATAATTTTAGGAATCTATCATGATAGATATGTTTTGTTAATATAATTTTAGGAATCTATCATGATAGATATGTTTTGTTAGTATAATTTTAGGAATCTATCATGATAGAAGTCAACAGTGTTTTATATATTTTTGTTGCAGACCAATGATTCGGTGTATGAAACAACATCACAGCAATCAATAGCTTTTGAAGTGGATGAGTTGTTGGGCAATGCTAACATTGGTTCTTCTCTAGACTCAGTTAGGCTGATAGAGAAGACCTTGAAAAAAATTAGTGTGGATATCCTTTGTATGTTATTCACTATTCTGCAGACAGACGAGATTAAAGCCAAGATTGAAGTGTTGGTAAAGAGATCTCATGCCTTGCAAGTAAGTTGTGGAATCTTGAATCATAATATAAATTCATTTATAACTTTATAATTTTGAATTTTATATTATAGTGAACTTATAAAATGTGGTTTTTATTTATAGGATTTTATGGGACCACACAGTAGTGGTCAAGGCGGTGTTGGCTCCAATGATGCTCATGGAGAGACGTTGCATCATGAGAAAATGAGTCCATGTGCATCGACTCATTCTCCATTGTTGTCGACTAAACATTCGGCAACACGTTTCGCGACACTCCCGATGCCAGCTGTGAGTGCACCGGCCGCTAGTGACCGACGTACACCAGATCATGCAGAAGAAGGGATCGACACCGAGCCTCCTAGTATTGCTATTGTTGAAGCAGCATTTCATGGATCTTCCCATGTCACTAGCACGGGTACAATTGAGACAACATTTTTGGTGGGCGAAGATCTCGTTCCAATAAAGATAGAGAAGATCCTAGGTAATTATACATTGATCAAGTTAGTGTTTATAATTTGATTGTAATATATCGATAAAACTTTTTTTTCAACTAATTATGATCATGGCATGATCGTTTTGCAGGAAATGATTTTTTTATAAACATATGAATGATTTGTCCTTGGATATATTCAGACCCATCATTCGCACAAGGTGGGATACACAAACGAAAAATTTAAAAGATGAGATCACTAATCAGTTGGTTGGCTTGTTCGGAAACAAGACCTTCGATCGAGCCGCGGTCCTGAAAAAGGCTGGACAACATATGAAGATTGTCCGAGACCAATATAGGGTTCACCTAGAAAGGAACCCTAGGTATGAGCTCCCTCCGATGAATCTAGCAAGAGAGTGGAAAGCTCTAGTGTAAGATGGAAAGGAGAGGGTTTTGAGAAAAGAAGGAAAGTTAACACCAGGCACAGGGAGGTATGCAATACTTTCCACAATGTAATCTAAACCTTATTAGTATTGATTTTTATATCGAATTTGGAACATCTAACGTATTTCAACACTTGCATAGGCTGTCAGACACATCAAAGGCCACAAAGGAAAGACTGGAAAAAATTGGTCAGCACAATCTTGGGCCTGGTGGTTATTCGAATTTGGTGGCACGAATTGTAAGTTTCAAAAAACCAATAATGCATCCAAATAATAAATTGAAAATTATTTTTCATTTTATTCAACCGCAAAATGTAAATTAATGACGTTACGCAAATATGCAGGCCGACCGATTCAAAGAAGTGCCCACTGAGGAAGACTTGAATCTTGGCTTCCATCACGGCTTTGGAGCTGTTGTTGAATGCCGAAAAATCTTGTCTGGGAAAACAAAGTCTTCTGGTACTGATGCATCTGGTGCACAAGTATATACAATCTATATAGTTTAATGAAGATTTATTACTTGTGCAATTTATTCGTTATAAATAATTGACATAAAATATTGACTCTGTTTTGAGCAGGAAAGCAATGATCCCCTTAATGTCGAGGAGGGACAACAACAAATCAAAGATCATGCTTCAAATCTTGGTAATGAATTTATTCATATGCTACAATTTTATATATAGCATTGTAGATGGTGAACATTAATTTTACTTCTCCATATTTCAACTTCAGAGCATGTAGAGGGTCACACTGTACAGGTTGAGCCTAGATGGGAATATGAAGAACATGATGTGGCCACAAAAGGAAAAAAACACCTTTGTAATGTTTTGTTTAAATTAAATACTTGTCATTATAATAACAAAATATATCGATGTAACATTTTCACATTATTGCAGCAAATCCGAACCCCTTGCCGCAAAATTCATGTCACGAGTACTCTATGAGGCAGACATCACGGCAAGCTGGTGAAGCACCAAGAACTAAAGGACAAGTTCCAGAAGATGAGCTTCTTGTTGATTTTGTAAAGAGAATAAAAATTAGAAAGAAGTGAATGAAAAATGTTAGTTTTTCATCATTTAATTCAATATGATCTAGGATCTTAACTGAGAGAACAACATGTACAGCATATCAAACACAAGAGACAAGAGACAAGAGACACAAAGCATTTCACCGGGGAAAACCAAGAAGGTGAAAAACCCTGTAACTTCCTCAGAGATAGAATGAGCACCAATACAAAACCCCAAAACAAGACATAGTCTCCCAGCAGCTTCTCCTCCTCCACTTGTGTGCACTCCTCCTCTCTCTCACTAATGTGAAGTGAGTGATTGTGTGAATGAGTGGATAAATAGAGAGGTGATCCTCTCTATTTATACTTTGCCTTTACTTGCCTTTTACTCTAACTGGGCCGACCTCCCTTAGGAGATTCTAATAACCCATTACCACTTGTCACTGGGCCGACCCCACTAGGGTGGTCTAATAACCCTCTAACTTATACAGGTCTGACCCCACCAAGGTGGTCTAGTAACCCATCAAGTATAAGTTACGACACTTACAATATAACTTGCAACACTTGCAAATACGAATGACGACACTTCCAATCGGAGGAATAATACATCTCCGTTGGGGATACAATAGATTAAAAATGTAATATACAAGTGAATATCTTCCAAAGTTACAAATACATCAACACTCCCTCTTAACTAGGAAGGTATTCTCTTAACACAGGTCATCGATACATATAGGCACAAGTCTTCAATTCTGGAGCTGGATCACGGAGCATCATTGTCACTGCTGTTGTACTCTTCATCTCGATCACTGTTGTTATCTCTCAATTCTTCTCATCATAGGAAGTTCTACAGAGCCAGCCCTTTTTCATGCTGGATGTAGGCCTAGCCTCTTGTAGGTCTTCATCATATCTGCGAGCTGGCCATCCTATGGAATCCTCAGGGCTGATTACGTGCATCAACAAAACCTCGAAAGAGCATCCTAGGACTAATTACGAGCTTATTGCTCAACCTATCGGATCTCCTAGGACTTTTACATGTGACCTCCACAAAACCTTAAAAGAGTGTCTTGCGACCTGCAAGATCTCTAAAGATCATCCTAGGACTGATTACGAGCTTACTGCTCAACCTATCGGATCTCTAGGACTGATTACATGTGGTCTCCACAAAACCTTAAAAGACTGTCTTGCGACTTGCAAGATCTCTAAAGAGCATCCCAAGACTTTTACGTGTCTAGCACAACCTGTCCGGATCTCCAGGACTGATTACATGCTTCTGCATAACCTGTCCACGACCACAGAGTATCATCCTGATACTCATGATCACACTGATCATCTTCGCATAGAGCATCATCCTGATGCTCATGATCATACTGATGATCATACAATACATCATCCTAATGCACATCATCATCACATGATCATACTGATCATCATCATAGCGTCATCTTGATGCATATCATCATCACATGATCATCCTGATCATCATCATAGCATCATCCTGATGCATATCATCTGGAGCATCGTCCTGATGCTCATCACACATGATCATCTTGATCATCATCATACATAGCATCATCCGAAGCATCATCCTAATGCTCATCACACAGCACTTACATCCACAACCATGGGAAGGATCCTCCCACCACCATGCTTGGAATGGCTCTTGCAAATGTGTCCCATCACTTCCTCCTCGAAGTATCTTCTATCTGAAGAACACCAAGCCTCTCTCTGAAGTACTCGAACTTGACTCTGGCTAGTGGTTTGGTTAACACATCTGCAATCTACTCATCCGTCGCAACATACTGGAGCTTTGTTGGTTGTGGAGCCAGATCTTCTAGTCTCATAGATGATATTGTATCAGCCGTGTTTGTACCCCAGTTTTATTTGATATGTAGGTGGACTATACAGTCACCCCAGCGGGGGGGTGTGGGGGGGCATCGCCCCCCCACGGGGTTCTAGGGGGGACCATCCCCCCTGGTTGGGGGGTCCGGGGGCCAGCAGTCCCCCAGCGGGGGTTCAGGGGCAGCGCCCCCGAGAAATGGGGGTTCGGGGGCAACGCCCCTGAAGAAAATTTTTGGGGTTGTTTTCGCCAGCTGTTTTGCGGGCCCATGGTTTTGGGTATCCCGTGGTATTTTCCCATTGTATTTCCCTTATAAAATAAAGACATTGTAATACGCCTAGGTATGAGGATGTATTAGGTTTTATGCATTGTAAAGATATCTGAGATCAGGAGAAAGACTATGAAAGAGAGAAGAGGAAGTGCAGCGGTTGTGCTGCAGGTTGTATCCCTTCACCTTGCTGGACGGTAATAATAATAAGGACTGGAAAATTCAATGTGGACGTAGCCCAAGTTGGGTGAACCACGATATATCTGTGTCTCTCTTGTAATGTGTATGTGTGATTATATTTGCATTTCTGTTTATTGTTATTGCTCTGCGATCCTGTTTTTCTAACAAGCTTCACTGCTCCTCTCTGCACCATATCTCTAATATAGTGATACTTGATCTCGATGTGCTTCGACTTGTCATGGAACACCAGGTTCTCAAACAACTTCACACAACTCTGGTTGTCATAGAAGATACAAGTAGCATCCAATTGGAAATCAAACAAATCAGACAATAGCTTCCTTAGCCATACTGCCTCACAACTAACCGAACAAGCTGCGATATACTCTGCTTTGGTTGTACTCAGTGCTATGTAGGATTGCTTCCTGCTAAACCAAGAGATCACACTTGATCCCATACTGAAGCAGCACCCCGAAGAGCTCTTCCTATCTGCAGCACTGTTTGCCCAATCTGAATCAACATAACCCTCCAGGTTAAAATTTTGATTCACGTCATACTTGAGCCCATAATCAATCGCACCCTTCAAGTACCTCAGAATATGCTTTACAGCAATCTGGTGAACATGTCTAGGATCCGTCAGGAACTGGCTCAATGTGTTCACCGCAAAGCAAATATCCAGTCTAGTGTTTGTCAGGTACATCAAGGACCCAATCATCTGTCGATACATCATGGAATCAACCAACTCTGATGAAGCATCACTCAATAGCTTTAGGTTCGATGCCATAGGTGTGGCCATGGACTTGCAGTCCATCATCCTGAATCGCTTCGGGATCTCTACTGCATACTTCCCTTGTCCAAGGAAGATTCCATCTGCACCCTACAACACCTCCATACCTAGAAAGTAATGCATCATACCCAAGTCCTTCATCTCGAACTCAAATGGGGATCTCTACTGCATACTTCCCTTGTCCAAGGAAGATTCCATCTGCAGCCTGCCACAACTCCATACCTAGAAAGTAATGCATCATACCCAAGTCCTTCATCTTGAACTTGGAAGCAAGCTTCCTCTCCATGTTGGAAATCAACCTATCCTCACCTATCACAAATAGGTCATCCACATACAGTAGGAGTATCATTGGATTTCCTTCCTCAACCTTGTAGTAAAGGTTGGAATTCTCTTTACTCTTGGTAAATCCCAAACTAGTCAGGAAGCTGTCAATCCTGTCGTACCATGTCCTAGGTGCTTGTTTCAAACCGTAGAAGGATTTCTTTAATTTGCACACATGTGACTCCCTGTCATGTGTCTCAAATTCGAGTGGCTGCTCCACATACACTTCCTCTTCAACTACACCATTCAAGAAAGTTGTCTTGACATCCATCTGGTGTATCTTCCACTTCATCACTGCAACCAGAGCAAGTACTATTCTGATGGAAGTGTATCTAGATACAGGTGCAAAAGTTTCTTCATAGTCTATCCCTTCTTTCCGGGAGAATCCACGAGCCACAAACCTTGCCTTGTATTTCTCTATGCTGCCATCTGCAGCATGCTTGATCTTGTGGATCCACTTGGAAGTCACAAAAGACTTCCCTTCTAGTCTCGGGACCACATCCCAAACATCATTCTTCATGATCGACTGGTACTCCTCGATCATGGCATCCTTTCATTACTGCATCCCTGATCCTGGGAACTTCAGATTCTTCAATATCTTCATTAGGTAGTTTTCTTGAACTTAGTTGCTGGAATAAATGTCGTTGTATTTCTTTTGTAGGTGATTGTACACAATCTTTCCTACAAGTCAAATTCAAATGCATGATTAGAAACTTCTCATAGTTTTTCAGAATAAATTCTTACGCATAAAGACATATGTCATACATTCATGCAATTATCTTAGCCAATGCTTCAATACAACATTCATCCATATCCCGTATTCATACGGTAACTTTCTATATGTCGTCCATCTCTACCAGAACATTGTTAAGAGTGTGCACTACTCCCAACATGTTAGCAAAGAGGTTTCATTCTAGATAAGTAGCAATGGAATGTTCTACAGTACCATAGGCCACCTACCCATTACTATATTATTAATATCTTTTTCATTAATGCAACTTTTCTAAAATGCATAATATACATCCTAAATCTAGGAACATAAGTATGTACATGACTTAACAACATCATTTAAATAATCATTTATACAAGAAATGATAATTCAAATACTTATCTTTGTTTAGTTGTTGGGTGGACTCCCTCTCAATCTTTGCTTCCTTGCAGGAACTACTGGAGTGTGATCTCTCTTGATCTTTGCTTCCTTTATGATATCATTTATGTCTTTGAACTTCTATCCATCATGGACCACTATGCATGCTTAAGTGTGCACTAGTGTTATCATTGTGTCATCCTCAATATCTCATACATAATCATACATTCATTAGTATAATCTCAATACTATCAAAACATTATGATTCTAAATAATCTTAAACATGTATGGTCATGGTCATTTCATACACAGGTAATTTATCACAAGCATTAGTATTTCAAGGTTTTCAGGGAGGACTTCTTTTACTCATTCATATTCTTATTTGACCATAGGACTCTTTTGGTTTTGTTATATTATCAATCAAAGTAAGAAGCTTAATATGCATAAACCCATGATTACTCAAAACTTATAACTTCATGAATAATCATTATCAATCATACAAAAATATACTTATATAAGATCCTAACACAAGGTAGGATTCTAACTTGATACAGGAAAAACATACCCAGATTATCATGTTTGCTAGTTATGTCTAACATACCCAAACAATGTCTTCTTTGTTCTCTTCAATGATTTAGAGACCTTGTGCTAGTAACCTGCATATCTCATAAGTTAAGCATTGTAGAACCAAATTATACATACCTCATAAGTAGAGCTTCTATGTGATCAATGGCTATGGATGAGTCTTTGTCTTCATGTCACCATGGTCATCTATTCTCAATCTAGAACTTGATTTGTATTTCTTGATGTACCTTTCATGTTAGCGGACAACATCATCCTCATACAACACCACAGTGCATTAGTACAATCATAAGTGTCATAACCCTAATCAATGAATGTCTTCTATCATTCACATGCATTCATACTTTTACTAAGGTGATAATACAAGTCTAAAATTAATCAATATTGTATTAACCTCAATAATATGAAGACAAACTTAATAATGAACAAATTTCAAAACATACTTGTATCTCCTCAAGTCATACCTGTCGGGATTGCTTGTAGTCTTCTTTTGTAAGGCCTTAGACTCATATCCCTCTGGAACTAGAATCTCTTCACTTATGTAAGTGTCCAATTCATTCTCTTATAGTATTAACCCAATCCACTTTGATTTGCTGAAACTGGATCTGGAGCTGGCTAGGGTTTGATAGAGAAACCCTAAAAATCCAAACTTGGAATTTCAAACTTCTGTCTGGACAGGGAGATGCAAATGACTGAGGCGATCAAGCTGGTTTACTAAGATTTTGAAAACATCAAAAATTGACCCTTCAAAAATGACCTACGAATTTCGGATATGCAAATTCTGTCAAATTCTGGTTTTCTGGTTTTCTGGTTTTTCTGGTCCAAAACCCGAACTAGGGTTTGATAGAACTCGGGGTTCTACCCAACCAAAAACTTCAATCTTGGTCTCTAAATTTTGACTTTGCTGAGGAGAGAAATCCTATGTTGAGATCACTCCAAAATTCCACTTCTTTCAAAATCCCTAATTTCCCGCAGCAGTGACGAGTCAAAAATGAAAGTGCTTAGAATCCAATTATGTTTGGACAGAAATATATGCCATATTGTTTCTGATGTATATATGAAATTTAGGATCCACAGGGTCTGAGACTTAGATCTATGGTAGAATGACCTGTCATCTTTCCAACCCCATAGAACTGAGCTCCAATGGATTCTCCATGAGAGAGATATGCTAAGTGTCGCAACACAACCTGTTTATGGGAAGAAACAGCATAGCGAACTTGTACGGAGTGCCACGTGTCACTATTTCCACTTCGGCCTCTGAAACCCGAACCTGTGAAACTAAAGTCCATTCCCTAACTTCCACTTTTTACATAATTCCATTTTCAGCTTCCTATCCCGAGATATGACCTTTGTCCCTAGGTCACTTGTTTAGGGCTGCATTCTGGAAGAGGAAGAAACCCTAACTTGTACGAATCATATCTCACAAAGTACAAAAAATATGAGGCTGATATTTGGACACAAGGTACATGAACATTTCATATTCGGCCTGTAAAATTTCCATATCTTGAACCTTCGCCAAAACTGATTTATAGCGAAAGTTCCACGATGACTAGTTTTTACTATACCAAGCCCTAGCTTCCAATTTGTCACAAGTGCAACAAGTGTCATAAATGCCATACAATGCCTTCCTTCAGGATAGATCTAATACCATGTTAGTTTTTTATCATTTAATTCAATATGATATAGGATCTTAACTGAGAGAATAACATGTATAGCATATCAAACACAAGAGACAAGAGACAAGAGACACAAAGCATTTCACTGGGGAAAACCAAGAAGGTGAAAAACCCCGCAACTTCCTCAGAGATAGAATGAGCACCAATACAAAACCCCAAAACAAGAGATAGTCTCCTAGCATCTTCTCCTCCTCCACTTATGCGCACTCCTCCTCTCTCTCACTAATGCGAAATGAGTGAGTGTGTGAATGAGTGGATAAATAGAGAGGTGCTCCTCTCTATTTATACTTTACCTTTACTTGCCTTTTACTCTAACTGGGCCGACCTCCCTTAGGATAGTCTAATAAACCATTACCACTTGTCACTGGGCTGACCCCATTAAGGTGGTCTAATAACCCTCTAACTCATACAGGGCCGACCCCACCAAGGTGGTCTAATAACCCATCAAGTATAAGTTATGACACTTACAATATAACTTGCGACACTTGCAAATAGAAATGACGACACTTCCAATCGGAGGAATAATACATCTTCGTTGGGGATACAATAAAGTACAAATGTAATATACAAGTGAATATCTTCCGAAGTTACAAATACATCAACAAAAAAATATTGTGTAATTATTTTTTATAATATTATGTCCTGTATGATTTTTGGCCTAATGAATGAATGAATGGTTTAACGAATGTTCTTCTATTGAATGGATGTGATGACTGAATGAATGAATGGTTTAATGAATGTGAGCTTTTATTGAATGAATGGTAAATGTTTGTTTATGATGAAATCTACATGAATTTGCATGTAAATTGCTTTTCAAGTATATGCATTGGGTATGGGGAATTGAGAGTGATGTGAGGGGGGGGAGGGACCATAAGAGCTTCCACCTTCACGTGGTTAGCCTTGTTCAGTAAAGAATATTAAATTATTCTCGAAACAGAGAGGATCTCAATGAATGGCTAACATTGTAAGCAAAAAAACTCCATTCAATGGTAAAGGAGGTATTTTGGTTGTCCTATTTTCCATCTTGACTTGATGGTATTCAAAGAATAAATATGTAAAAGAGCACGCTTCATTTAATAAGATGCATTCAATTTATGTTCATTAAAATAAAAATTTAATCAAAACTAAATACATATAAAATATGAAACTCCTATTAATCTACAGATAACTAAAGATGGACATGTTTGAAAGTGTCAATTCTTTCGCCCAGAATTATCAATGTTCTACCAATTGTAGCCCATAAATCCTAACCATGGCATATTAAACACACACGTCACCTCTTAGATTATGTAAAAAAAATTGCATGGATGTGAAATTTTTAGTGTATGAATTTTGTTAAATGATGGGCTCCTAGCCATGTTGGCGTGCTAGTGAATTAGTGTCCTCGTGTCTAGAAGAAGCAACAAAGTAATGGAATTGTTTGGTTGAGTTTGGTACATATTCTTGGCACTTGCTACTACCTTTTGTTGATCCAATTTGGATTGAATTGCTTCCACCTTTTGTTTCAATTCTAGAATTTTCCCATCCAATTTTGCAGTTGTAGGTGAATACGAGAATTTTGTCCCCACCCATGAAACAAAAAAATATTAATTTATTTCCTCCAAGGACTCAATTTGATTTTGTAGAGTAGAATGCTTGCTATGGATTGAATAAATTTTCCAAGTAAGAAAATTACCATAACTCATCTTTGCTAGAGATGGGGAAAGTAATTTTGAAAATGGAATTGGCCTTAGATGTTATAGGGTTCCCTCTAATGATAACGATATCAAGGCTTAAAAAAAATAACTTTAATCTGCTTAAAAGTAATCTGGATTTTTTTTAAAAAAAGAGGTCTCCCATAGCTAAATTTGGTCAAAAATCAATTTGATTTATAACATTTTGTTTCAAAATATTTAAATATGGTTTCTAGATCGTTCACCCAAATATGATTTAAATATGATTTCTAGATCATAGATAAGATCATCGGGATCTCTGTATTTTTTTTTTAAATTACACATCGTCACTGAATATCCGACTCCCCATTCCAAGATATCCGACGAAGTTTCCATACCACCGATGGTTAACAACGTCGGATATCTGGCTTCTTAAAATGCAAATCTGACACTATATTATGCCCGCAAGTTCGGATCTCCGACATTGTATTATGCCCACGCTGTCGGCTATCCGACAATATATTATGCCCGTCGGGTCGGATATCTGACTCCCCATTCCAATATATCCGACGAAGTTTCCATACCACCGACGGCTAACAACGTCGGATATCTGGATTCTTAAAATGCAAATTTGACACTATATTATGCCCACGTTGTCGAATATCCGACACTATACTAAGCCCGCAGGGTCAGATATCCGACACTATATTATGCTCGCGTTGTCAGTGATCCGACACTTTATTATGCCCATAGGGTCGTATATCCGACACTATATTATGCCTGCAGGGTCAGATATCCGACACTATATTATGCCCACGTTGTTAGTTATCCGACACTATATTATGCCCGCGTTGTCAGTTATCCGACACTATATTATGCCCGCAGGGTCAGATATCCAACCCTATATTATGCCCGCATTGTCGAAGATCCGACACTATATTATGCCCGAGTTGTCGGTGATCCGACGGAAATATTAAAAGAGGCATTTTTGGAGCTCCAACAGGTGGATGTCGGATATCCGACATGTTCATTTTACTGTCGGATATTCATCTAAATCCCACCGACGTTTAAAAAAGAAGATGCTTGTCAAATGGTCGACAGCATGATGTCGAAAATCAGACATCTATGCCGTCGTATTTTGGGTTCAAAAAAGCTAGTGTGGGGAAGTCATTTACACAGACTTAATGAAGGCCACCATGAAGGTTTCAAAGTTACAGAATACAGTTGACAGGCTAGAGATTCAGTTGAGACAAGAAAAAACTGAGAACAAAGCTCATCAGCAGCAAATTAAATATTGTAGATAGACTTGATAGAAAATAATTATGAGACTAACAAAGGTGAGGCAAGAAAAAATATTTTGATGGAGAAAGAGAAAGCCATTCAATTACTCAAGAAAAAACTCAAAATCTTAGCAACCCATTTAATTCAAGCTTCTAAATTGACTATGTTGGAACAGGAAAAGGAAAACTTGTCACAGGAATTGGATGAAAGTAAACCTAAGTTGCTTAAGTTTGTAGAAAAGGAAGTGAGTTGGGATAAAGATAGATTGAGTCTCAAGACTAAAATTGAAGACCTTAAAGCAAGATTGGAAAATGTAATACAAGAGAATCAAGGAAGCAAAGAAGCAAGCACAGAGGATATAATTCAAGCTATGTCTCAAGTTAGCTTGAAAGATGTGGAAATCAAAGAACTGGAGGAAGAAAAACAAAGGCTATAAGAGGAAAATCAGAAAAAGGAAAATGAAATAAAAGAATTGGAAAATAAGAATAAAAAATTGATATATAGAAATCAGAGATTCATAAGCCAAGTGACAGGTCAGCTTCCATTGCAAGGTGCAAAACACTTGATTTGGTATTCAATCATTAATGAAGCTGCTAAATTCAGACCGTATTTGAATTTCATAAAGACAAAAGAAGCAATAGCAGATGATAGCATACAAAGTTGTACATCAATAAAAGAAATTTTGGATAAAAAGCCAAAAGATACAGCCCAGAATACCATAAATTTCTTAAATACTCTGACAGAAGATGATCTGAAGGCAATGGCTATTAAAAACAAAGTTACAGTCATAACTTGGCAAGGAGAGTCCTTGGGAAACATTCTCACATTGAGAATGTTCAAGATAAAGCAGAACAAATGAAGAAACAGGTAGCAGCTTTCAAAAGAGGATTTGAAAAGTTAATTAAGAAAGGACTACCATCTTTTGGGGATGAAAATAATGAATTAATTTCCCAGAATGATTATAAGAATTTATTATTTAACATCAAGATGAACCATGAGAAATTTGAATATTTGACTCATGTTCTAACAGGGAATATTTTACTGGAGAAACTTTCAGATGATTTCAAAATTTTGAACCAATTGGCTATAATAGGTGAAAAATTACCTCCAATTTCCATTTCAGAACATGTAGAGATGAAAGTTTTGGTCAAGGAAATGACTAGTTATGAGATACCTTCTACATAACAGTGGAAGATGGTAGAGAAGTATGGGAAAATGAAGTACAGCTTGCACACTTGAATACTCCTTTTCAGGAAAAACATTGTCGGTAGTTGCAGCCAATAGAAAGACATCAAATATCAGATTTTGGGAAATGTTTGAAATTTTGAAAATTACAAAAGCTTTTGACTAAAGATGGAATGTAATAGTTAGTTTAAAATTTACTAATTTAGTAAAGAAGCAGTTACGTTTTTCCTCGAGAGGCTTTCAATGTATAAAAGATTAATTTTGACAATGAAAAAAGGGTTGGAACCCATGAAGAGAGACATACATTTTGTATCGAGATTGTTTCAGTTTTAATAAATATAGCCATGCAGAGTTGAGCACATTTTGAAGAGAAAAGATTCATGTATTGTTTAAATTACAGTCTGTAATTTCCTTTCGTTTATGTGATTCGTTTGTTCCAGTGAAATTATTTTCATTATGTTTTCCCTTCATGCTTTAATGAAATTTTTTTTAAATCATAATTCATGTAATTATGCTCTAGTTTAATTGGATCAAAGTATTCACATTTTTCCTCTAAATTCAATGTTGGATCCATCCTTGATTGGTGCCTAATATTGATGGACTGTCATTCTTTCTTCAAATACCACTTTCCAAACAAGAACTCGACTATGAAATAACAACTACCTTGCCTTTGCAAAAATACTCATTGTAAAATTTATGTTGGTTCTTAGACATTATGATTTGACTCCATGCCCAATGGTTTCTATGTGTTTCAACCTCCTACAATTTTTTAAAAAACACAATCGTTTTGAAATATCTCTAGCCATTGTATTAATTTGTTGAGAGAGCCCTCTCTGGTAGGAAAAAGACTAGTTTTCCTCCTAAAGATTGGTTTGAAATAGTTACCTTAGAATTATCCTTCCACAACCAATGGACAAATTCTGAGTGCTAACAAGTATATTTCATTTACTTGAACAATGAAAATACATAGTGAAAGAAGAGGAGTAACTATTAATATCACTAATAGGCAAAGCATATTCATCGTTTCTCTGATATTCATTTTGTCAATTCATGTTAGTTAAGAGGGATCTTGTTTTTTATTGTGTTGTTTTGGAAAGCTATCTATTTTTTTGTGTTGGGTTGTGTGTGGGGAGGAGGAGGGGGTTTTTCATGCTAATTGAGTTGACTGGTTTGTTAGAGGGAGTGAAATCTATTTGATTTTGACATGCCACATGTGTACATGTTGGCAAAAATTTATAAATGCTTGAAAATAGTATGATACCAAGATTTTATATTCTCAAGTAGATTCCAGGTAAATGACTGGAATACTATGAAAACTATTAACTACTTTATAATAGGAGACACGATTTAATGGTTCTTGGGTGGAATTGTATTTGTTGCATATCATAGAAACAAAATAGTTTGCTTCAATTCTCAAAATGTTGGCTGCATGCCAGAACCCATTGTCAATGTTAAAATTACAGTTTGCCTAGGAAAGTTGAAGTGCTTGGTGTATCTTTCTCTATTTTTCCTTTTGAGGGAATTTTGTGGTTGTATTTGTTTCATATTTTAGGAATAAGATCGAAGGGCATTTGGTTACGTGTGAATTAGAATACAAATGATGTATTTCTTCGAAGAAAGGACCATTGTGCCTTGTGCAGAAGATGCACTCTGAACTATGTTGCATAGACCCTTTCATGATTTTTCACCAAGGGGTAGAAAAGGCCACAGACATTAAAATGATAATTGAAAAGGTGGTTCACATTAAAATGATAATGTAACTTAGATTTTTGGGGAGTCATGTTTCATAGAGATCAAAAAACCATAACATATGTGCCTATCATCTGTTGGTCAGTGTAATGGTACATTGAGATGAGTTGCAGTCTCCAGCAGCAGGAAGTAGTGGTGCTAAGGTGATCCAACTATGTCGTACAAGGCTGATCCAACTCTATTGTACACCTCTGTCAACTGCCACCAGTGCTTTCATGCTGTTGGAAACTGTGCAGTATGCACGTGCTGTGGTTCTATGTTCCCGATGTCCACTGTGCAGCTAAGTTACACTAACTTCTTATTGTCAGTAACCTTTGCTAGCCCTTGGTGCAAATCGCAAGAGGAAATTTATTCATAATAATATTTGTACTTGACTATCTATACAACACCATTTATTTTTCCAGTATATCTTCAATAAAATTATTTTTCCTTTCTTCTAGGTATACATCATTTGTACTCTACCTACAACATACCCAAAATTCAATTTAGTTGACGTTCCTAGTATGAAACAGTCAGCCACGAAATTCCCTCAAAAGGAATACAAAAAAATGCTCCAAGGGTTATGGCATGCAGCCAATACTTTGAGAATAGTATATACCTCATTGGTTCTTTGAGAGTGCAGGCTTGAGCACACTTGGGTATGTTGTAGGTAAGAGTACAAAATATGGTATCCCTTAGCAGAAAGGGCTGATGCATTCTGTAGAAGATGATATCTGAAAAAATAAACTATCCTGCATAGATCCACAAGTACAAATTTTTTTATCAATAATCTCCCGGTGTGGGTTTTCACCAAGGGGTGCAAAGGTTGCTGACAATAGGAAAGGAGACTAACAATAAAATGGTAATGTAACTTGGATTTGCAGGTAGGCATAGGGATCACAAAATTGCAACATATGTTCCTGTCATGTGTTGTTCAGAATAGCAGCACATCCAGACAAACCATATATTCAAGAAGGCAAGTAGTGGTGACTAAGGCCAATCCACCTCTCCCCTGCTGCAAATATGAACCCATTTGCATTCTGCAATGGCAAAGCTAAACAATACTGTCCAGTAGCTTCCAAAGGTCCCAAGCTCTCAGTCCCTAACCATTGTACATCAAATCATAGGAATTATGAAGCTATATTGAAAGGCATTAAGTGCCTCTCCCTTGATGGAAGAAAGCAGTTGTTGAGGTTGATAATGGAATCTTTATGGTTTTACAATTGCACCGTGCATTTGTAATTCAGGGGCCTAAGTTAGTTGTCCCTTGAGATTATTTAATCCTAAGCAGTGAAATAATGTGAGATGGAACTATCAGCAAGACATCAAATTCTATGAATTATGAAGCTACATTGAAAGTCATTATTCGCCTCTCGCTAGATAAAGGGCAGAAAGTAGTAGGCGAGGTTGACAATGGAAGATTTTTGGTTTTACAATTATATTAGGCATTGCAATTCAGGGGCCTAAGTTAGTTGGTCCTTGAGATTATTTCATCCTCAACAACGGAATTATGTGAGATGGAATTTTCAGCAAGGCATAGCAAACAGACATTGTTATTTAGGAGAAGATCTTCGTAACTTGCTTGGTTAATTGAGGTTGATTGATAAGTTAAAAAATACTTTTTTATTGCCTTACACCACAGTTTCTATGGAAGGATTGGGCCCTTTTTCTCTTTTCATCACTGGATCTTGTAAAATGAAGATCTAAAACATTGAAATATGCAAATTCCAACAATTTGTTAGGAATCTGTTGGTGAAGAAATAATTTCAATATAGTCCTATATTAAAAACACCAGTCACAGTTCCTGGTTTGTTTTTATTAGTGGTTCCTATTTTTATCATCTTTCTATCTGACCTCTAGCCTTGTGCTTGAGTTTTCTTAATGGAATGAAATAAATAAATTATTTTTATATAAAGTGTGTTGTATTTAAAGAGGACATGCTTTCTCTTTCCATGGCTTTGTTTGTGTTTCCTGGGTTTAATGTATGTCTACACCATTTCACAGCAGAGATTGTGTTAATGATTTGCACACACCTCTAGGGTTTGTCAGCTTGGATTCGACTAGGTGTGGGATATTCTTGTATATTGTTATTCACTAGCTTCTCAAAATAACATTTTAAATTAGAGTCTTCATGAACTAGTGCATTCAACATTGCTATAAATATTTGTAGGGAGTTTAATATAAAACAAGGCTATAAAATTTCTATCTATTGATCTTCTTTTAATGTTGGATTGTTGTTATGGTGTATGAATGTGGTCATCCTTTGCTTCTATTTCTCTCTTTGTTCAACTTTTCTTTGGATTTGAAGAAACAAGGAACTATGTTTTATGTTTATGCAATTCCTCTTGACGTTTGCGCTGTGAGGTTTTTGTTTTTGTTTTACACTCAAAATATTTCCAAAAGGAAGATCCCAAAGAGTCAAACATGACCACCACTACTGTTTCACTCTATTGATAGTAGAGTTATAGTAGTCACAGTGCTTTATGTTCTTTGCAGGTAAGAAGAGTTAGATTTTGAGTATGTTCGGTTGAGATCATTTTTCCCTTTACAATTATAATTCTTGGTTGTGTTATGGTCATATCAATCGAAATTGAACTCCGATGTAGAAATGATGAAAATTCATATTCATAGGTATTTTATTGTCTTCACTTCGATGGTCTGATTAATGAAAGTAGATTGATCTCACAAGCTGGGGAGCACCATGTTAATATAGAAGATACCTTTACCATTTATAAAGATATCTAGTGCCCTCGGAAACTAATTTACAGTGTGTAGAAAGTGCATATACGTCATGTTACATTGTTGGGGTTTTTGTTCAGTGAGTTATGTTTAAAGACTCAATGGTTTTGGATTTCTGTCTGACGCAACCCTTGTCAAATATTATTACAAAAAAGTTTATTTTTCTAATGAGCATTGAATAAAATGATAAAATCAATGGATTTGAGATCAGGTAAAAGTTGGAGACATAGTATTGTGGTTTTGTAGATTAGTTTTTGTTTGGTTTTAAATGTTTTCAGTATATACATTTGTAAGGATGGTCTATAGCAGGTTCAAGATGTTTGTTCTTCAAAACTAACTGGAAGATATTTTGGTACCATGCATTGAACTGATACATGTAAATTTTGGTTAGTTGCTTTTCTAGTGTGATATGTTTTGTTTCAGCAACCTATAAGATATGTTGTGACAAGTCCCTGGGAAAAAATGCACAATATTTTAAGTTTGCGGGAGGGTATTTGGATAATTACAAATTATTAGGATATGATTTCATAATTTTATGTCCCATTCTAATAATTTATTTAAATAGAAAATATACCCAAGAATCACTGGGTATCGAGTACATGTATATTTGTGACTTGAGGTAAATAAATTTTCATTCATTCCTAGGTTAGGTCTCGGTGCAAATTCTCAAGTTTGCAATGTTGAATCATGTCAAAGCATGTATTGGCCATAGTAATATGGATTGTTCTAAAAGGAGACTGTGCCATGTTGCTTTTGGGAATTTTCTAGTAGCTTGCAACATGATGGGAACAAGTTTGGGAACAAGTTAGGGGGATGCTTAGCCTAGTGTAAAATAGGATTTCTATTCTAATGAACTAATTTAGGTCGCTTGAGTACTTGCATAAAATAGGATGGATATTCTATTAAAACTAATTGAAGTTTCTTGAGTGTTTGTGGTTGATTTTGAGCTGGAAAAGCTCGGGACTCAAACTCCTAGCTTATTAGGCATAGATGTTCTTGCCTTGGCTTGGGAGGTCTGTACAGGCATGAATATGTTTGATTATAATCACAGGAAGCATGCATTATTCATCAAGCAGGGTAAGCAGTATAGTTTTATATTTTTTATTGAACTGGATGACCTCAATTATGTTGGTGGCCTTTTGACGAGTATTGAACAATTCATGATATTGGCATGCAAGTAGACAAAAGGGAATCAAATTAATATTGGTATGGAAATTGGTGTGCCATGTGCGTGTCTATAAAGAGATACATTGAACCACCTATGAAGATCAATTGATGCGAGTATTGATATGGCTAGAGGAGAATACCAGTTATTACACAGAATAAATGATCTTGAGTTGTGTAGAGAATTGAATTGTAGAAATGAAGAATGTTAGTCTACTCTGAAAGTGAAGGACACCATATTGTGCCACTCACAATAAATGATGGAGAATAAACAAAAGAGCATCCTCTAAAATAAGGGAACATGGCCTGCATGTCTCTTGATAGTTTCTCATCATTCAATTTTGGAAATTAACTTGTTTCTTATGTCTAGCACAACCAAGAGAAAGGTTTTTGGACCTGGAGAAATTTCCAGAACATATCTCAAAACACTAAGCAATTTCCAACTGCTAACCATGACCACATAGGATATATTCCCTTTCCCCTTCATCCGCACAATGTAGCAAATAGTTACTATCGGGTACATAGCCTGCCCTCTTCAACTAGCCATCCAAAAATGACTCATGTAGGCACCTGCCACATCCTAATCTTTAGTTAGGCTTAGCTGGACTATAGTATATACTATAAACCCAAAACTCCAAGGAACTAGTCAAACATGCCTTGTTGAAGGATTGTTAAGATAATTTATGGGATCTTCAAGAAGTCATTTTCCACATGATATTCATTCCACTTAGGTATCAAATAATTTGGCTTAGTGTTTTTTTTATTCAAATATTTGTTGTTCATTGAATCTAATTGTCTTTCCTCTATCCATGTACATGGGTGAAAGATAGAGACTTACATTTTCCTCTCCTTGGGGGCAAAGCGCACTTGTTATTATATTCCACAGATTGCAACACAATTAGAATTCTAAATTGGTGTATGCCCTTCATCCTCATACATGGTATATGCTCTGCATTCTTGAATGGATTTGGACTTAGATGTTTAAATTTGGTATTATATCAATGAGCTTAAACCATAAATATGAAAAACAACACACTACTTCCACACCATTTAGAAATCAACACACCTTCAATTTGTTCCATAGTTCAACGCACCCAACCAATTAATGCCTCCATTGGTCATTGTAGAACATATGAATCTGGCTATGTTCTCTTTACTGCTTTTTGCGAAATTATGCCATTAACAATACTTATCAAATTTGGTGATTTCTAAAGTTGGAGTTATGTGAAACATCCAGCAACTTTTTCTTAAACAATCACTGCAAGTGGTCCATGCATGTAGGATGGAAAGAAAAAGTGGTAACTTTAAATGGAAATAACGATATCTTCAATTCATAGTTGGAGAGAGAAAGTAGTAACCCTAAATGAAAATAGGATATCTTGGATATAGGAAGTGATATATCCAATGAAAACAACATATATCCAATGAAAGCACACTCATGACCATCTTATGTAGACATTTACTTTTGGAAATTGTTTATGGTACTTTAAAGATTTCAATGTAATAATCCTTACCTTATTGTTTCTCTTCCTGGTGGAAATGTGTTGTTTTTTTCCCTTTTATGTTATGACTTCTTATTAACTAAAGAGTGCTTATTTTAGAAAACAGAGGATGCAGGCTTCTGGTTTGGATTGTATAGCATTGGTTTCTTTTAAATTTTAGACATTCTTAAGGTCATCAAGTTGTTTTCTTTGCTTGAAATTTATGATTTGTGTTTGGTTGAACATGTTTTGCTACTGCTGGTCTTCAGCAGCATATTAGTGATAATATTTTCCATCATTTGATGTTTTCCTAGGAGTGATTTAACAGTTTTCTTGAGGCACCTCCATTTCAACAAATTTCAGCAGGAAGGTGACCTATCTATGGACATGCCTCACAGTTTAAGAGCTGAGATATGATAGCTCTAGTTGGGCCTACGTTTCTCTCTCCATTTGTACTGTACAGAGTTTGTAACACTATGGTTTAGTAATCAGGGGTTTATTAATTGCATGTATAATATTTCAGGGTTTTTTTTCAAGGGACCACAATTCAAGTCTATCTGATATTGTAAATGGTCATTTTCTCATTTTGTTAATTTTGCAACAAAGCTTGGACTCTCTCACTCTATAATTCTGAGCTTGCTCATATATTATAGGATATGATGTGAATTTTATTTTTTGATTTATTGATAACAGAGCTCCATTAAGCTTCTGGAAGGGGTGCAATGTGTGCTTTCAAAGCTTGAGTTTGGAATATAATTGTGGTTTGTCCCAACATTGGTCAGGAAAAATAAGAGTTGTGCAGTTATTTTCCCTACGATTTAAAGTTTCATTTCCTAATTTTGTATGGAAGTTTATGGTTAGGAGAAAAATAGGTATTGACATTGTTTGAGTTGTACTTCAATATATTTGCAAATATATTGTCTCCAATATAGCACATAAATCATTCATAGAACATTGATATGGAGTAGGATTAACATTACCTGCAAAGTCGTTCTGAGCCATTTGAAGTTCATCATTTAGTAAACCATCAAAGTTGATTGACCTTATTGTCCTGCATATAGTAAAATAGGCATAGAGTAAAAGTATGCTTGGGATAATGTGTGATATATTATATCTACACAGAGGTAAGCAACTGTTGGTTTCATGTACATGCATTGGAAGTTTGGAACTTGCTATGGATTTGTTCCATCACCTCTCTTTATATTGAAAATTGGTATGTAAAACAAATTTAATTTGTAATTTCCGAGTAAATCAATTCTACAAAATTAGACGCAAGTTTTTATGAAATCGTGCTCCTTGTTTCTATTGTCTTTATTACTTCCAAATGATGCAACATTTTGAGGCATCCAGGTAAGATTGGTCCTAATATGGTAGATGACCTGAAATTTTGTTACATGGGATACAATGAATGTTTCCCATTTTATTGTTTATTTATTTTTCTATGCAGGAGGACAAGTACACGGGCAGCATCCCCTGGACAAACAAGAGTACCTTCTTGCCACAATCACCTTCATATATCGGAGTCTTAGTGGTTGGCAAGTTGGTTTAATTTTCTTTCAGTCAAATGGATGCAGAAAAAAAAAATACATGAGGATAAATCCTTAAGGCTTAAACAACAGATCCTTAAAATACAAAATTGGGATTCCTGAAATATGTTATTGCAATTGTTTCTGAAGCACATTCAGATAGGCCACCTTCACTCAATACCAGACTCCTAATAAATAGTTTTGAACTAGAGTTTTATAATCACTAAGGATGGAATCTTTACAATGCAAAGGTTGAACCACATATACTGAAATCTGAACTGTACCATGTCTCATCCAGTCCTCACAACTTTACAGTCTCCAAAAAAGGTGCTTTACTATCTCTTGTTTCCCACAAAGTCCACAAGCAAAGTTCTGCAAATTTTGACTTATCATGCCTAGCTTTTGTGGGAAGAACCTGATATTCTACAAACCAAGCAAATGACCTGGTTTCCTTGACTTTTAACCAAACAGTGATCATGTGGATGCTTGTGTAAGCATATTATTTTTTGGAAGTGGAGTTCCTTTTGTAGTTTCATTTGGAGGATTTTCTTGATGATTTTGATCTACAGTCATTGTTTTCATTCATTAAGCTTTTACTCTTGAAAAAAGACTCTTAACATTGATGCTCAATTTCACTGGTTATAACTGCATCAAATCTATTATTCACTGCACACATACACTATTTTTTTGTACAACTATTTGTGTGCAAGCTATTCAAGTTTTTTCTGAGTGCTCTTTTCTTATTAAGAATCTTCTTATGTGAAACCATCACATCAATGAAGATATGTGAAAATCTTATCATTTTCATAGCTCTGTGAAACCATCATCTCAATGGAAATATGTGCGTCTGTGTTACAATTTCACAAATATTTAATGTGCTAAATGTCTCTGTGACTCTGCAAGCTTCTGGCCATATTTTCAATAAGGGATATAGTAGTCTTATTCTAGAAACACATTTAACATTTTCTATTATGCATTTGTATTGAACTCATCTATGCTTCCATTCCCCGATTTCTGCTGAAGTGCCTCATGAAACTTGGAATTACTAAATAAAAATGATGATGGCATCCTTTTGTGACATTTATTTATAGCTCTTCTGATATATGTTGTTCTTTCCCACATTAATAGTATCTATTTCACATCTATAGCAATCAAGGCATTTGAAAAATATGTGGAATAGAGACCTTTGGGAAATTTATAATATGATACATTTTGTTGTATCTGATAAGTGATAATCTGTATTCCAATGTGACTGTTAAATGTGAATTTCCAGTACGGAATTTTCAGGTATCTTATTTTGCAGTTTAAGATGGTAATTTTTGTTCTTATTTTTCCATTTGTTCTTTTAGATTCAAGTTGCCTTCCACACAGATGAAATTCAACGTACTCCTCATACTCCACAAGATGAGATGTGAGCAGGAATGAACTATTTTCATGAAACAATTTGGAAGGGTGTCCCTAAGTTTTTGCCCCATATTGATATTGCCCTGAAGTCGATTGCGATCAATGAAAGAGTGTCATATAATGCACCTATTATACAATTTTATTCATGGATGGGAGGTGATCGAGAAGGTTATTATATATTTTGAAGACCATCATGATAAGTTAGGTGTAATCATTTGTGCTTACTTTCGTAAGAAAATTTGGTTGGTACATGTTTTGTTCTAATTACCTATTTGACGGTTTTATAGGCTTTTGTAGGATCTGATAAAAATGCAAATGATAAATGATGCTTTAAACTCTATTATAGGAAATCCTAGGGTAACTCCAGAAGTAACAAGAGATGTATGCTTACTTGCAAGAATGATGGCAGCAAATTTATATTATTCCCAGATAGAGGATATTATGTTTGAGGTGTGGAATTAAGCTCGCATGGTTTGTTCATCATTTTTGTTTAGATATTTACATTTTTCTTGTTTGGTTGACAATATATGCCCCTTTGTTCTTCTGGGTTAGAACACTTACTCTTATGACTAATTCAATCTGTTTACTGTGATATTTTTATCCTGCAGTTGCCCATGTGGCGTTGTAGTGATGAGCTGAGAGAATGAGCACTGCAACTCCACAGTGCATCAAAGAAAGATGCAAAGCATTACATAGGTATCGGAAGTGTTGTCCTATCTAGATTAGTATTTTGGAAACATAAAAATAGCATAGATTTCCAAATTTTCAATGAATCAATCTATATAGTCATTACACAGGCTGTCGAACTCCAACTTTAGTTTCATTAATCTTTTACCTTTTTATTATTTTTCTTAAGGTGCTGCTTAATAAGCTCTGGACTTTGGTGCGGAATTTTGGAAACAAGTCCCCCCAAATGAACATTTTAGGGTGATATTAGGAGATGTACGAGACAAATTGTACAATACTCATGAACATACTCGCCAATTACTTTCTAATGGAATTTATGACATACTAGACGAAGTAACCTTTACAAATGTTGATGAGGTACAAATAGATACCCAAGTTATGCATATTATGTATTTGTTGTTGGCATACATGTATTGTTAGTTTGTCTGACACTGTCTTGCTTTTGCTTTCAATTTTTGGAGCCACTTGAACTTTGTTACCGATCAATGTCTTCTACTGGGGACCAGTTAATTGCAGATGGCAGTCTTCTTGATTTCATGTGTCAAGTTTCAGCATTTTGTTTGTCACTTGTCAGGCTAGATATTAGATAGGAATCTGACAGACACACTGATGTTGTTGATGCAATTACAAGGCATTTAAGCATTGGATCCTACAAAGAGTGGTCTGAGGAACAATGACAATCATGGCTCTTGTCATAATTGTAAGGGAAACGACCCTTGTTTGGGAATGACCTCCCAAAGACAGATGAGGTTTTAGATGTTCTAGACAACATTGCATGTGATATTTGAGCTTCCCGCTGATAATTTTGGAGCTTATATTATTTCAATGGAAACTGTAGCATTGGATGTTTAGTGGTTGAGTTATTACAACGGGAATGCCATGTGAAATAACCCTTACGTTTTGTACCATTATTTGAGAAACTTGCAGATCTATGGGCTGCTCCTACTGCATTGGCTAAATTGTTTTCAATAAACTGGTATAGAAATAGAATTAATGGAAAGCAAGAATTCATGATTGGTTACTTTGATTCTGGAAAGGATGCTGGTAGGTTAACTGCAGCTTGGGCTTTGTACAAATCCCAGGAGGACCTTATAAAATTTGCTAAAGAATTTGGTTTCAAGTTGACAATGTTCCATGGTTGTGGAGGAACTGTAGGCAGGGGGGGAGGCCCAACCCATTTGGCCATGGACAATCTCAAGTCTCAAATCATAGAGTCAAAAGATGGATTCTACATAGGAATATGCAAGGACTTAAAGGAAAAGAGAGGACACATGTTGGGTAGCAAGATGTGCAAGATCATAATGGGTGTTGGTTAAATGACAATAAGAGAATTATTGAATTTATATGGGCATTTCCAAGCTTTCACTTAGTGGCCATTGTAATATTTTGAAAAGTCATCGATTTAGATGATTTTCATGTAAATTATGGAGACAGTTTTTTTCATGGACTAGTATTAGTCCATCAGTGGATATTCGGTTGGAAATTCAATATATTGTAATACTTGACATTTTTCACATAATAAAATTTACACGGTTTAAATTATATATGTGTGTACTTGATATTATTTAGTGTTGTAATTAACTAATGCGATTTTGTATGATTCACATGTGTATTTAGATTTGATTAGCATAAATATTATAATGAACATAAATAAAAAGAATAAATACTAAATTACCAATTTATATTGATTAATAATGAAAGAAAATAAAATAATATAAAACTACTAAATTAGTCATTTATACAATGAATATGAAACTACTAAATAGAGATAAATGACTACTACAAATGATAAATTCATGACTAAAATTCACATATAAACGACTATTAGTAGCTAATTTTCACTATATTATAGCTCGACTAACTTAGTCGTATTTGTTTTAGTCATTAATAGTTTCCTTAGTTAGTAGTGTATTTGGTCATTGATTTAGTCATTAATTGTGGCAATTAATGACTAAATCAATGACCAAATATACGACTAAATAAGGAAACTATTAATGACTAAAAAATACGACTAAGTTAGTCGAGCTATCAGATAGTGGAAATTAGCTACTATTAGTCGATGACTAAAAAGTAGTCGTTTATATGTGAATTTTAGTCATTTTTGTAGTCACTAATTTCTCATTTTGTACTAGTGAACACACATTAACTAAAATTAATTCCTTTAAAGGATGGAAATCTAGTGTCTCTCCTTTGTTTCATGTGGGAAAATTTTACAAAGAGAAAGGAACTACTAGGTAGTGACCACTGGAACCCGTCAAGATACACCCTCGATTGTGTGGTCTTGGACATACCCCTACAACTCTGACATAGCCTTTTCTCTTGTGTGAAACATCATTTAGAAAAATATGCACCTGGGTAACGTGGAAGAACCCCCAAAATTGATGCCAACTTATTAAAACATGTCGATCAGCTTCTGCCAAGACTTCCAGTCCATCTAAAGCTTGAGAATTCTTTTGAAGTCAAATACATTCTTTTTTTGATGCTCTGAGATTCTTGAGCAGTTCCATGTTCTGCTCAGAAATTTCTTCATTCTTATATTTTGTTTCTTTCCTCCTCCTCACTACTTCATGTGCTAGGTTACACAATTCATTATAATTTGCACTTGATTCTTGTAAATCCTTCCTTAATTGCTTATTTGCTTGCATAATTGAAATGTTAGCTTCACTCAAATCCTTATTCTTTTATGTATAATATTGAAATTCTTTACGAAGCTCTTTAATTATCAACATACTATCATCATGAGGAACATCTCTAAATTCATCAATATCAAATTTAATTACATCACTTTTTGAACTTTTCGTGTTCTTTGAAATATCCCATGTTCCACTCTTATTCCCAGCATTTAAAGACCATTCTAACTGAAAATCCTTACTTTCTTCATGATCTTTTCCAGAAAGATTAGGAATAGCCTGTTATGCTTTTTCTATGTTTTCCAAATCCCCAGCAATTTGACTTTCGATCCTAAGGGGTCGCTGGTCTTCTTCATCAGAGGAATCCTCAATACTAATTACAACATCTCTCTTAAATTTGGGATCCATAATGTATCTCATGTTGAATCTCAACTTATTAGTGGCCCGAGTTTTAGGCCTTCTTCCACCAATTGTAAGAGTAATATTATCTTTAATATTTTTAGGAATAGCTTTGAGATTTTCATACATACCTTTCTCCATTGCTTCATAACCTTGTCCCATAAAAAACTCCTTAATGAGTTTGTCAATATCAACAAACCTATATATTTTCCTTGTAACAGCATCTTTGAATTCAGATGTTGAGGGTTCTTGTTTCTAAGTATTCTTCGTGTCATTCTCTGCTTCAGGATTTTGCTCAAAATGAGGTTTTCTCCTCTGGATTTTTTTTCCTTTTGGTCTCTATTAGCATGCTTCTCAAGTTTCCATTTTGAAACCCTAGAAGACTTAGTTCCTCCATTAATAGTTGCCTTTGTGTCTCCTGCATCTTCCTGCTCCTCGAGTTGAAAACCCGACCAAAACAAAAAAAATGATACCAATTCTTGTGTTGATTTCTTAATTCCTCAAAAACAAGTAACTTTACTAAGCCATGGAGGAAAAAACAGTGACTGGTATGCTCAATATGGCTCTGCACCCTTTAGACATTTTATTCAAGATTTTAAGAAAATAAAAAAGGAAATTCCATCCTCTTAATGCCTAATACATGAGCCAAGAACCTCATGTGATATATGAAAACGATCGCAAATCTTATTTCAAATGTGATGTAGCACTGTAAAATACACAAAACATATTTTCGTTCCTCTTTCAAGAGATTCCTTTGAATGTCTTTACTCCAATTGGGGCTTTGATGCTCGGGATTGAGGAATTGATTATAATTGGTTTCAATTGTTTGTTTCTTAAACCATATTTCTTAATCAACAGGTAAAGTAGTTGCAGCGGCAATGGAGTCTTCTGAGATTTCAAATTTGAAGCCCTCAAAATCAATCATTGAAACATCAAATATCAAGGTGAATTTCTATGTCACTTGAATATTATAGCCCTATATTCTTTCACATAAAGAATACCAACCTACTTCCTTTAGCTTTTGAGCACATTCATGTAGCATTTTTTCCCAATCTGTATTCACGGGTCCAAACCTGTGCAACTTCCCGCTTAGTATTTTCATGTTTGCAAGTTGTTAATTCATAAAAACAAAACAGGGAAACTATAGCACGAACAGGGTTCAACAAGGAAAAATGCTTCTTCAATTAATAAAATGAACTAGCCATCCTGCATGGAAACTCAAGCAGTGGCATTGGCTCATGATCCCAAAACCAATCACAAATCAGATAGGACAAATATCATAATCTTATGGATTGGGATAAAATCATATCAAGTAATGAAAGGAATACAGATGATTTATTTCACATTATTTAATAATAACATCCCACTCTAACATTATAATGTGTAATCATCACTCGTAGACCGATGAAAAATAAACTTTGTCATTTCAATTCATTCCAACAGTGCACTTACAAAGAAGAGTGGCATATTTCGCTATCGGAATCTTTAAATCCTCCGCCCTTTAATATTTAGCAATTGAAACTTTAGCTTTTGGAGCTAGAGTAATGACCTGCATAATAATAAAAGAAGAAAGCTACCAAGAGAGATTATTTGAGAGTATTAGAGCTAGGATAAGAGCATCAATTAAAACACAAATACGTTGTAATCAAACCAAAAACTATCCTAAGATTAACAATTCATCAACCAAAATAGAGTCAATATGGATCTCCTAAGTTCAAAAGAAAATGGATAGGAAGAAATTTGGAATGACAGTTTTAGGACTAACATCTGGCTCCTTATGGGGGTGGTATTCTCGTTGTGGGATACCAATAACAACAGACCAAGTGCCTTTCAAAACTGAACTTTATTCCTGATAAAACTGCAATTGTTTCCAAAACTGAAAACGGATAATGTAATTGTGCATCCATTAGGATGGAGTCTTTATTGAACAAACCTGAAAACTCACTGGTATTTATAATGGAACTAGGTCACCCAAAACCTTAGTAAACGTGAAAATGTTTGGGGAATCATCCATTGATTGGGCATGCAAGCTCTTCACCTTCCAAATTATGTAGAACAAATGTATTGTTTCCCAAGATATCTACAATTCTAAAAGGGCCAAACCTCAACTTGTCAAATTTTCCATGTTTTTATTTTCCATCCCTCCTTGCATCCCATATGAGAACAAAATCTCCTGAAAGAAAAGTGCCTTCTTTGGTTTTTCTATCAAACATTGCTTTAATTTTATCCATGTGTGCTTGAGATTTTTATGTCATCAATTCTCTTGACTGTTGCACCTCAATTAGCTGGTAGATCCTTCTTTGAATTTCATTAGGTTCTTCCATATCATCTTGTATGAATTTCATTACTAGAAAGCCTAATTGAACTGGAAAAAACACATCAATACCATAAACTAATTGAAAAGGGTATGTGCCAATAGCTTTCTTAGTAGTTACCCGATATTCTCAGAGAGAATATTTTAGCTTGGTGTCCCATGTTTTTTTATTCTCAGATAACAACTTCTTAATGTTATTTACAAGGCTTTTATTGGTTGACTCTACCAACCTATTACTCTACGGGTAATAAGGTGTGGAATCCTTTAGCATTATATTATGCCTTTCACAAAAATGAACCATAGCAGCAAATTTGAAGGCAAGAGTATTCTCTGTTAAGATATTTCGAGGAAAACTAAACCTACTCAAAATATGTTCCTCCAGGAAGTTAATAATCACCCTATCAATTGCATTCCTAGTAGGAATTGCATCCACCCATTTGGAAAAGGAATCAATAGATGTTAAGATCCATTTATGTTTCCAACTTGAGTATGGATGATTTTCATCAATGGAATCTAATCCCCATTGTTGGAAAGGCACATCTATTACAATAGGTTTTAAGGGAAAAGAAAGAATCTTATGCTTACTTGCAAACTTCTGGCATTCAAAACATGCTCTAAATTTAGACTCTGATGTTAGATTCAACATTAATTTTCATTTTGAGTTTGGACTCTCCATTTGTAGATATTCATAATTTAGCATTGTTGAGTATTTTCTAATAGACCCCACCATCAAAAACATTATTTTTGAAGATATCAATGTTGAGAATATCCCTATCCCGGTAATTCTCTATATATCTATACTTTCTAATCTTTTAGATATAATCTTGCTATTGTTGTTTATTTGTTGTAGGACTTTGAATTGTATTCTTGACTACTTAGGGATCAATATTTATTCATTATTTGACTTGGCTAGATATATTTGGAGGTTACATTTATATTTAGCTTTCACCTATGTTGTGTTGCACTTAAACCTTTTTGCACCCAAATTCACCATAGGGTCAACCCTACTGGATGTTTTTGCATTAGAATTTTCTATTTTAATTTTTCCTCAGTTTGACAGAAGGCCTTTTCTATCATGAGCTACCCTAGTGTAGCACCATTTTATACATGGAATCCATACCATATTAGGTTAGAGAGCCCTTATACTTTGATATTGTATTATGAACCCTATTCATCTTTCTCATTTACTTTTGAACATTCCCATGGGGGATCCCATCTTTATATTTGGTTGTTTTCAAATGTGCATTGTTTTATATGACTCGATTCCATATGTTGCTTGTCACACTTTTCTACTCATTATTTCTTGAAAATTTTCATTTCATTACTTGTCAATGCTTTCCCTAGATCAAACTTTCTCAACCAAATCATGTTGTCCTAGAGGATAAATTTCATCAAGTTCTCATGTTTTGATTTCTTATGCTTGGTCTCTTTTATACATTCATATTTCATTGGGACTTATTCGTTGATCCTTGTGACACTCATCTCTTCCACTGTATTATAGCATTCTTTAATAACTTTTCAATCTTTCATAATATGAAAAATAAACTCTGTGTGTGTGTGTGTGTGTGTGTGTGTGTGTGTGTGTGTGTGTGTGTGTGTGTGTGTGTGTGTGTAATATATATATATATATATAAAGTGAGAGAGAGGGGATATAATCAACATATTTATTTCAGCTTATTGAGTTATGGCATCCATTTGTGTCACCCGTGAACAAAGCACTCATTTTGATTCTTTTATCACTTCAAGAAATTAGTACTGCCTTAAAGTTTATACCATGTTTTTTAGTCAAAATAGAAATCTTCCTTATTGGTTATTCTTTTATTATTGTGTAGTTCTACCTTAATGCCTCATATGTTAAGTTCTTATAGTGTGGTCTCTTTTTGGTTATGGTTGTTTCCCAAGTCATCAATTATGTTGTGCTCTTGTTCAAGGTGAGTTCTATGTCGATAGCATATGTTATCCATCCTTGAGTCAAGTCAATCTTGGTCTATAATCACATACAATGATCTTGTTATCCCATGCCAGTGTGGAAGGATTCATCATCCAATAGGTATATCCATATTAACTATGACACATTACTTTAAGGGGTAGAACTAGGGATTGATAGAACCCTATGGATTACTTTCAACATTGGTAGGTTTTCTCGTGCTTAGTAGGTTACATTCATTAATGGTACTTGACTGACTAGTTCCCCTTGTGTTTGACTATACCACATTAATTCACATAGGTGTGATTCATGATACACCTTATGGTCCCCTTGTTATCATTGATGGAACACCTCACTTCTATCAATGATTTTCATTATTGATTATTGATTAGGAGGTATTCCTCTGGTGTTATCTTCATATAGTGTCTAAGAAACTCATACTTGATGGTATTATCTCTCAAATTTCCTATACAAGACCTCAACTCAATCATCCTCTTCTAATCCTTTCTTGTATCAATTGATGTGGGAAGCATCATGGTCCTCATTCCCCAATAGTTCTCCTCCAATAAACCTCAACTCATCATCTCTAGGAGTAGGAACGACATACTTCTTACTACCTTGGAGTCTATATTTATTAGTGGTAGGATTCCTCACATTCAATAGTGAATTTTTCATCAGTGTCCTTTGATATAATGATTGTTTCAAGTTTTTAATTCAACACATCCACTCAATATTATAAGAATGCACTATGCATTATGGCACCAATTATCATTATTATGGGATACCTTATCTCTCACAATGGTATACATCAATGACTCATAGTAACCACATGTATGGTTTCTCCCATGTTTGACTTTGACACATGTTGGCCCCTTCATTTTTGGGCTAATGCACTGGAAGGATAACCATGTGACACGTGGAACCCCTTAGATGTGCCATGTGAAGCCACAATAAATTACATAGAAAATGAAAGAAAACCATGTTTTATAGACTAAGTTGGATAGACATTCTAATATGTAATCCATTATATTTGTGAATCTGACTAGGTTAGTTAGGGTTTGATGGAGTCAAAGTGTTATGTACCTTAATAGTATAATTGGAAATTTGAAGCTAAATAGCAAAGTAAAGCAAGATTCCAATATGAAAAGAGATCATTACCACAACAATAGACAATTGTAGATAACAAAATATCACAATAGCAATATCTTTATTGATGAAGCAATCATTAGAGAAATTTTGAGGTCTAAAATGGGCCTTCTAAGGAAAATCATAAAATAATAGTGGAAATAATAAAATAATATTAGCATACCTCATCAAATTTTGGAGGAAAAAAGTAAAATTACTTCTTCAATTCGTATTTTCAACTTATCTCCATGTATATTCAGTCAAATTTCGATCACGAGAAGTCGTTGGATGGGGAATTCAATTCCGCATCCCACGAGTACCCACTCGGCATACTTTTTATGGACCTCGCTTCCCTAGAAAGAAGAAATACATGAAAAAATGTGATGATGACAACAACATCACGTTTTTAATGTATTTCTTCTTTTTGAGGCAACCGGGTCCATCAAAAGTATGCCGAGTGGGTACTCGTTGGATGCGGAATTGAATTCCCCATCCAACGGCTTCTCGAGAACGAAATTTGAGTGAATATACGAGGTAAGTTGAAAATACGAATTGAAGAAGTAGTTTTTTCACTTTGACCTTTTTACCTTTTTACTTTTTTACCCACAAATGGTGATTCATCCCCCATGGTTGACATCATCACCTTGAATCCTATTGGTTGATTTGTATAGTACATTTCTTTTGTTTTGAGGCCCTGTTTTACGTCAAAATTTCTCTAAGTTCACTTGCATCTTCAAGGAGGCAATCTCCAAAAGAAGCCAAGATCCAATTACAAAATACTTCACAAGACATCTTGTTCCATTACTTCTACTCATATATATAGTTTCTAGTGAAGGAACCTTCTAATAAGCCTTCATAGTGAAGGAACTTTCTAGTAGGTGGAACCTTCCAATGAGTCTTCTTACAAATATTGCTTTCACACTATAGAGACTTTCTAATAGGTGGAACCTTCTAGTAAGTCTTTTACAAATATTGCTTCACACTATATCTACTTTATTGACCTTATTTAATATACATGAACTCAATACATAATTACCTATATATTAAGGGGATGATGGTAGAACCCTAACATGCCCTCCCCCTTAAAAAACAATATTGTCCTCAAGGTTGGAGATGTGGAAATTATCGAAGTGTATGTACTAGTTCCCATGTAGCATCCTTGAGATGGGTATATTTCCACTATACTAAGACCTCTTAGATGGTGTTACGATGGAGATGATGTTCCCTTTTGTCGAGAATGACCTCGAGTTGCAATTGAAATGAAACCTTATTCATCCAATTATTGAAGGCTAGTTTGGATACGACAGTGATGGCCAACCACTTTCTTCAAGAAAGAGACATGAAAGATGGGATGAATCTTAGAGTGGCTAGGTATTTGTAGTGCCCCATTGTTTCATTGACTTTTCACATTAACTGTGACATTATTATTTGAAGGTTTTTGATTGCAAACGACTCGATTATGCATGGATTCAAACCTATATTCTATGTCATCTTATTAATTGAGGACATTCAGTTTCTAATGACTTGGCCATGTGTTGAACTGGTATGTAATTATTAAAGGCAATTTCTTGGAAACTGTCTATTGTGTGGATGATGTAAGTTTATTTGAAAAATGAAATGATTTCTATAGTGATTGAATGTTTATGTAAAATATGAAATGATTTATATGGTGATTGAATGTTTATATTTATCATGTACTTTGATGGATCGTCAAGTGTGACAGGAAAGACAGGTACATGTGACGCAAAGTGGTGTCGATACCCCATGGACTCCGAGCTGAGTCGAGTATCATTGACGGGTTATGTTAACCCGATATATATGTGTTTCCTCAATACCCCGTGGACTCTGAACTAAGTCGGGTATCATCGACAGGTAATTTTAACCTGATATTTATGTTTATATTATAACCTTGTTTTAAGATATTTGATGTGTGAGATGTTTAAACGTGCAGTTGTTGGATAGAGATTGTCAGTTGGTCCACATTAGGTAACGAGGATGAATTGATGTATGATGTAAGACTAGAATTTTCTACACGACGAGTTGGAAAATAGCGAGAGAGGATGTTACTCATCAGATGCATGTTTTCGTGAGGGTAAGCCGTGGATTCGATCAATCACGAGGCACTTACTAGGTGGCATGCAATAAGGACACAACTTTATTCTTCAAGAACCACCATTCCCTCAATGGGTTCGATTGAATTGAGTTAACGAGGTATTAGTCATCGTACCAAATCCATGCCATGGGTAGAGTATTTGAAGGGAATACACGAAGCATGGCACCCTTGGTATCCCCATCACAACGAGAAAGTGACAATTAACTAAAAATATTAAGCGGGTGAATATTTGAAGGGCATGCGTAGAGCATGGCACCCTTGATATTCCCACCGCAAAGAGAAAAGCAATCATTAAATTAAATTATTAATGGGGGGCAATAAAAGTATTTTAAAAAGAATTAGAAAAACATTCTAGTGAATTATTATGTGAAAATAAATCCATAATTAACTAATTTATTTATGATTTTGGTGAATAAGAAAAGTGAGCAAATACAATTAGTTAAATGAAAATTAAACTAGGTTGAAGAAATCTTTAAATGAGGAAATCAAGGAGACTTAAATAAAGTAAATCTCATTTAAAATTAAAACAATTAGAAAGCCAGAGAGAACTGAGACTAGGAGGGTGAGTAATTAAAAAAAAGAATTAAAATAAATTTGAAAAACGAATGCATGGATGCATGAAGGGTTTTCGAAAAGTTATAAAGAGACAGACAAGGCATAAAGCTCTCATCTCTTTTACCCTAGTGTTGGATGGCATAGGTTCTGTCACACTTTTGAGGTGTTTGTCGGAGAGTGTGGTTCAACTTGGTACGAGGGAGGTTGGGAGCATCCTGGCATTAATCTATGTACTAGGGTTATTGATAGCTTTCGATATCGGTCATCCCAGTTGCAGTTCAGGGGTCCTAGGGGAAGAAGAGTACATGTTGGGTGTGGTACGGTCAAATCCGGTGGACTCTTAGTGATTGGAAATCAGGCGAGGGAGCGTGTGACGAATATTTGACAACTACTTCAACCATTGACGACTTGCGGGATTTGACATGTCGGTACCTTAATATTTAATGTTTATCATTGTTTCATTTCAGTTATAAGTTATGTGAATGATAGATCTATGGTTTCCATATGAAAAAGAAAAAAAATTGTTGCTTATATTCAGATCAACATTGTGCATGTACATGTTTATTGAATAGTTTATTAGGGACCCCGGGAGGATCCCTGCAATAGCTTTAATTTGTAAACCATGGGTTCCACACATTTGAATATCTTATAGGCCCCATAAGACTTTGGGGCAAGGTTTTAGTAGCAGATGGCCTTAAGAAATATCTACATATATGTTTGTAGGCAAATAAATACTTGTTTCCCTTTTGTAAAATGGTGTTCGGAATGATGTTGGACATCTTATTGCTTCATCCTATTATGTGTTAAAGAAATGTAACTGTAGAAGATATTTTAGATGTACTTGTCTATTGTATTATTGTATTCCTCCTTCGGGATATGTCATTGATGTAATTAATAATGTAAGAGTCATTGAATGATTCAATGTAAACTCTAACTATTAGGTCGGCCTGGAAATATCCAGAAAATAATATTTTATTGTAAAGTGTATAGGTCGTCCCAGTTAGGTGAGTCAAGCCAACAATTAGTAAAAAGGTCAAGTCACTTGTTTAGTATAAATAGGAGGTTGAGTTGCTCATTTGGAACACACTCACCTCACTCACTCAAGTTCGCATATGAGAGAGATAAGTTTGCACAAGTGAAGGAGAGAAGTTGTTTTGTCTTGGGGTTTTATCTTGTACTTGGTGAATTCTATATTGAGGAATTTTTTGTCGGGGTTTTCTCCCTTGTGGTTTCCCTTAGAGAAATTATGTGTTCTTTGTGTTTGTTGTGCTTGTTTTATTTCAATCAGTATATTGTTTAATGTTATTATGCTAAACAAGTAAAAACTAACATGGTTTCAGAGTAGGCCTGAAAGAAAACATTGTGCAGTCACTGCAACTGTAGAAACTAGGGCTTCTTATTCTGGGAGCTCTCTCCACAGATCAGCTATAAAAGAGGGTGCATATAACTCGCATCACTAGGGTGCATCTTTCTATCGAAGCAGAATTCAGTTCCGAGAATTTTCATTTTTGGGTCCACCACTGCAGCCCGGAGAATTAGGGCATCAACTTTTTGGAAGATCTGCTCACAAATTTGGGAGAAAGAGTACATTGCTCAAATCGCCTTGAGGAGGTGCATCTTTTCATATAGTCGGTTTTCGAAGATCCTGAAGTTGGAAAATTAGGGTTTATCTGTCAAACCCTAGGTCAAGGTAGAAGCAGTTTTCAAAAGGACAACTTTACTGGTAAGCACTATTTCCATTCTATTTCCATTTGAGGTTCTCACATTATCAAAATGAAAAAAACTACCAAGCTTGATGAGAATATTGAAGGAGCTGAGAACTTCAAGGCATAGAAATATAGAGTCATGCTCGTTCTTGAAGAACATGACCTAGAAGGCCTTGTAAAGGAATAAGTTGCAGAACCAGAAGGAGATGAGGCCAAAGAAATACACAAGAAGAATAAGATCAAGTCTAAGAAGATCATTGCTGACTCTATCAAAGATCACTTGATTCCTCAAGTGTATTCAAAGAAGACCCCAAAAGAAATGTTTTATTCCTTAACTGGTCTATTTGAAGGAAAGAACATTAATAGAAAGATGACCTTGAAAAATCAACTCAAGGGTGTGAAGATTCAGAAGTCTGAGACTATGCATTCATATTTCACCAGAGTATCTCAGATCAAAGACCAATTAGAACCCATTAGAGACATGATGGAAGAAGTTGAAGTTGTGATGACCACTCTGAATGGTCTTCCTAAATATTGGGAACCTTTCATTCGTGGCATATGCTCTAGGAAGAAATTAATCCAGTTCAAACAACTATGGGAAGAGTGTGTGCAAGAGGAAGAAAGAATAGCAGTAAGAGAAGAGAAACTCAATGATAATGAAGATCAAGCTTTGGTAACCCATGCCAAAAGAGGAAGGAAAAGAAATAATGAGGTGCATACTCATGACCCCTCTCCCAGAAGACCTCAAAGATTTCAAAAGAACAAGAGGGTCAAGAGAGACTTCTCCGCCTTTGAATGTTTCTCTTGTCACAAGATGGGACACATTACAAGAAATTGTCCTCTCAAATATGGACAATTCAAGAAGCAGAAGAAAATATATCATGCTCATGAAGTTGAAGATAGTGAATATGATGACGAAATGAAAACCAGAGAAGAAGAATATTCTAGTGAAGAATATGTTCTAATCTCATCCCTCACTGGTTCAGTATCTCATGGAAGTGACACTTGGCTAGTGGACAGTGGAGCCTCCAAACAGATGACGGGATACAAAGACTCTCTTTCACATCTCATGCAGAAAGATTCTCCACACAAAGTAAAGCTTGGAGATGATTACCAATATCCTATCAAAGGAATGGGAGAGGCTACTTACAAATTGGACTCTGGAAAGTCCATGAACATGAAGGAAGTCCTAAATGCTCCAGGTTTGAAAAAGAACATTCTTTCTATCTCAGCATTAGATAAGAAAGGTCTTAGAGTTTCATTTCTAGATGGTGAAGTTCTTATGTGGCCAAATGGGAAGACAATCAATGATGCAATTGTTATTGGAGTTGAAGAAGGACTCTATAAACTCAATGATCATGTAGATTTAGTACTAATGGCTAGTACCATGAGCCCCTATGAATTATGGCATAGAAGACTAGCTCATGTACACTACGAAGCCTTACCAATAGTGAGTAAGGTGGTCACTGTATTACCAGAAATCCAAGTTGATCATGAAGGAGTGTGCAAATAATGTGCACAAGGAAAAAGTACAAAGAACCCTTTTCCAAGCAGTGATAGCAAAGCAAAAGGCATATTGGGTATTTTTCACTCCGACATTTGTGGACCTGTGACAACCACTTCATTAAGCGGGTATTTTTACTATGCTTCCTTTATTGATGACTATTCCTGTAAAACATGGATTTATTTTATAAAGAATAAGAATGAAGTATTTGAAAATTTTAAAGAGTTTAAGGCTCTTGTAGAAAACCTCTCTAAAAAGAAGATCAAGATACTAAGGACAGATAATGGAGGGAAATACACTTCAGGTGATTTCAAAGAATTATGTAAACAAGTGGGGATTAAGAGGGAGCTTACCATTCCCTATAATCCACAAAAAAATGGCATAGCTAAAAGGAATAACAGATCTATCATGGAAGCAGTGAAGGCCATGATCCATGACCAAGATTTTCCCATGCATCTATGTGATGAAGCAAATAGAATCGCATTATGTGTACAGAATCAAATCTCTCACCATACTCTTGGCAATAAGACCCCAAAATAGATGTTTACCAGTATGAAGCCTGAAGTTAGTCATCTAAAAGATATTTGGATGTCCAGTATTTATTCACATTCCAAAAGAAAAGAGAACAAAGTTGGAACCTTCATGAAGAAAGGGGATATTTGTGGGTTACATTTATCAATCAAAGGCTTACCATATCTACATCCTAGGATACCGCCAAATTAAACTTAGTAGAGATGTTACATTTGATGAAGATACAACTTTCAACAAATCTAAGAAGACTCATGAGGATGAAGAGGAGCATGAAGCTCCTAGAGTTATAGAAACTAATAATGCACCAGACAGGAATATTGGAGAAGAACATATTCCATAGGATCATGACATGATAGAACCTCAGAGACCTAAGGAGGAACCTCATGAGGTAATTCCACGAAAGAGAAGACTAGCTTGGGTACGATAAATAATCCAAGATGTGGGAAAATATGGTGCCCCAGAAGGAACCAGTAGAGAAATCAAGAGACCAAGGCCATATTCTAGTTATCTAGCCTTGATGTGTAAACTTAAAGAAGAACCTGTTGATGTCCAATTTTGCCATCACTTTTGATCATTGAACATGCTCTATTGGAACTATTTTTTCCATTTTTAATGCGTTAAGTCATATTTCTTTCCATTCAGACCACCATTCAGACTCAAGTACGAACATATTTAAATATCTCATGAATTTTAATTGATTATCATCTTTTTATGATTTATTAACATTAACTAACACTTCTAGACCTGCTGGGCACATAGTTTTCATTCTTCAGGTTGTGGTTTTCGTATGGACTCTCATTCGGATGCGCATTCACATCCAGACGCCCATCCGCATTCGGACGTCCATTCAAACCTTCGTTCGCACCCTCAGATTCATTTGTTAGCATATTCTGGAGCATTGAAGGCGGAAACCACGACATGGGTTTTGTTGGCGACGTGGCCCTAATGGATCGTGAGCTCCTGTTGATGAAGATTCGCGTCCTCCCTTTCCCAAGCTGCCAACGCATTTGCTGCTCACGTCAAAGGAACCAACCTGCACGAAAAGAGGGAAAATTGTCTGTGCATTTTAATGGGACGTTTCTCCAGTGTTTAAGACCTCCTATTTTTACAGAGGTCGACCACTGAAAGGGTCTACCTGCTCTCCCTTTGTAAATATTATATAAAGATGCCCCACATTAAGAAACAAGGAGAAAAAAACGTTGTATAAGCTTTGCTTCAGTTTAATAGAAAAACTCTGTTTTAGCTGTTGATGATTATTTTCGTCTTATGTTAATGGTTGGTGACTGAGTAGCTTAGGAGATAAACCCCTGTTGTTGGGAAGGGCCCCTCAACAACCAGAGGTTCTATTTGTGCATATTCAATAGTTTTCTTTCATCTTTGCAGATAAGTAATTTCGTTTTTGCAAGCAAGTAGTTCGTTTTCCTGTAGATGATGTTTTGCTGTGTATAAAATACAATTTTCCTGTGTTTTTATGTAATTTGTATCTTCAGAATCCATTCGGCCGGCCATTCGCACCATTCGTTCAGACTTCCTTTCAGCTTGTCTTTCAGCCTTTCACTCGCATTTAGACAGAATTTTAATGCATTTTCCAAAATTTCCAGTATTTTGTTTTATGCATAAATAGTTAGCCAGGATATAGGTTAGTTTTCCAGTACTTCATCATGTTCTGTAGCTAGTTAGGATTCGAATCCACCTCCAGCAATTCATATCTCATTCCATATTCACACATAGATTAATTATTTTAGTTTTAATGATGATGAAATCTATTTACATTCCGCATATGTTTTACTGTTCAAATGAGAAATAGTTCAGGTTCAAGTAGAAGCAGCATAGTTGTCTTTTTCTTATGATTTAGGTAGTTTATGAATTATTTCACTTGTTCTTATACCTAGAACCTAGGTTAGCTTAAATTTGTTTAAAATGTTATCATAGACTTTGTTAAATACCAGTTTGTCTCATTTCTGAAATAAAGTTCAGCATTTCATTTTCAGTTCTCATATAAGTTCATAATCAGGTCTTTATTTCCATTTACATAGCACTTCATTGCTTTACACTTTGTTAGTTTCATTTCTTCAAGTTATCTCATTGCAGTAGGTAGAATAGACTAGAAGCTAGCTCCGAATTCAAGCTTAATAAGTTCATTTGGATTTCTTAGTTTTCAGTATTTTAAAGTTTGATTCTTAAAAGCTTACATCATTCAGTTTAGTATAGGTTTACTTCTCAGTTTTAGATCAACTGTATTGCATTTTCACAACTGAGCAAGATGTCTTAGATGATAGTTTGATTTGCAGCATAAGAATACTTTGTTTTCTATTGTAGGTTTTAATTACAAGTTAACATTGATTCCGGTCATTTAAGTTATTGTCTTGTACTTAGTTTAGCTTGTTTTTCTTGTAGTTAATGTTTCATGAACTAGTTTGAAGTATTGATAGATAGAATTTGACATTGATAGGCATTTGCATGAGTTAGATAAGCATTTCATGTTTTAATTCCAAGTAGTCATTTGAGATCAAATAACTTAGAATTTGTGTTTTTTAGTAAGAACTAGATTGTTAAAGTAGTATTTCATTTTAAGTATTGTCGCTAGTTTTTTTAAATATCATTTGCTTATGGATAAAAAGTAGTTTACAATGTTCAAAGTCACTCTCCACCCATCTTTATAGACACTAGCCACTTCACTTGGCCCTGACCCTTTTTCTATTAAATGTCTTGATTGTTCCCAGCTTGGCTCTATTCGGAGTTTAATAGCCCAGCATGGTGAAAATCTGAGTTCTGGTTATGGTTTTGGTTCTTCTTCCCTCTCTGATCCAGAACACCTTAGGCATACACATCACAATCCACGAACAAACCTTTTTCCACCTACCCTTTGTAAAGAATCCTGCCCTCATCCAAAATGTGTTGATATTAGTTTCCCTCATGATGATCATGTTCTGATGATGCATTCCATTCATGCACTAGAAACTGACGATCCCCGTCTTAAAGAAATACTTATCTATTGTCGCCCTCCTGGTATGCCTAAATATGGTCTAGGATACATTGAACAAGCCAACACAATCATCCCTGACTGTCGCTTTAACAATCCTCTACCATTTGATATTCAAAAGACTTCAATCCCTTAAATGCACAAATTCTTTACTCTTATGAAAGGCTGCAAAAAATGGCAAGTAGATATAGATTGGATGAAAATAATGATAAATTGGGATATTTTTACTCATCCAGAGACCATAGAATTCAATGCATCAGTCTCTATAGAACAAAAACAGAGCTTAGCACAAGATTGGAAAAGTTATATGACTGCCCAAGACTGTTGGATCTCTTTCTATGAATGGAAGAGAAAAGTTTCTGAAAAACAATTAGTCCAAATGATGGATTCTGAGAAACGAAAAGGAACATATAGCCCTAAGCACAAATGGAAAAGCATTGATGGAAAACAAATTGAGTCTACTTCCACTTTTCCTCCTTTCAAAAGTATCATGCTAGAAGAAGACGAGAAACAATCTAAAGCTATCCCTCTAGTTCTAGCTAGAGAAGATCCTCAAATGAGCAGTATTGATAAAAGAATACAGATTGTTTCAGAGCAAATAAATTGGACAAATGTTGCCTTAAGAGGAATGGCCTCACATACATTTGTCACTAATGACTATGCTCGTAGGAGACATTTTGACCAGTTGCAAATTACCATGAATGAATTAGTCTCCTCAAATAATTCCCTTTCCTTGCATATTTCGGGAATTAAGACAGAAGTTACTTTGACAAACTCTGGAGTACAAACCCGAAGTATAAAAATGGATGAGTTAAAAGATTCCTATTCTGGAGTCACAAATAAATTATTTGAGCTAGAAGAAAAGAAAAATGAAATCAACCATGGAGTCAGGAAAATACAGGAAGACCTCTCTTCCAAAGAACAGCCTGATAAAGAAATTCCCCTGTCTAACCTATTCTCCCAACCTGTTGAAGGAATCTCTAGCATTTACCATCCAGAAAAATATGAGGTCAAGAATAAATTCCGTTTTCATTTACCCAATGAAAACCTTGATACATATCATGCCCTTGTTACCCAACTTGCATCAAAATGGGCCTTACCTATAAAAGAGAGATTGCCTTGGAACATGTCCAGACCATCAGATCCAGATCTGTATGGAAAAGGGAAATTACCAAAAGTCCCACAATTTTCTGATGAAATATATTTAGAATGGAATATTGATAACATGTCTATATGAAAAATCAAACAAGTTTTGGATAGAATGTATGTTTCTTACATAATAATGTGTATGAAAGGCAAAGGAGAAACAGAAGCATGCAAGTCTATCATAGAATGTTTCACTGGTACTTTGGCTAAATGGTGGGAAATAGAATCATCTCCTACACTTGTTGAAAAAATGGAAAGAGAAACACAAAAAGATGACAGTGGAGATGTCATATTTCATGAAGATGGAAAGCTGCAAAGTAATATGATTGGGGCTCTTACTACTATGATCTTAGAACATTGGTGTGGAACTGAACATGAGATTTGTGATAAACATTCTCTTATTCTAATGAATTCCAAGTGCAACTTTATTTAAGGGTTTATAATTAACAACAAGCCTTGGTAGTCCCCTTATTAACTCAGAATGTTTATTTACATAGAATCCATAACAATTCCATGGACTCTTAGAATGCCGAATTAATCCTTTTGCCAACAAACCCCTAATTTCTTCTTCACAGAGCTTCTGATATTGAGCATTCATGGGGATTACTCTACTTTTACATGGTTTCCCTTCATATCCTTCTTTATAAGGGAGTTGGATAAAATGCTTAGCTGTTTTCCAAAAGGCAGTGGGGTTTTCAGAACATACCTCATTCTCAAACTGTCTTCTGATATGCAAGATGTTTTGTTGAATTTGTGGAAGTTTTAGCTGATCATCAATTCTCATAATAGCCTTCAAATTCTTCAACTCCTGTATTTTCTTTTCTTGCTGCTGAATGGTCAAAGCAATCCGTACCATTGTTGAAGTCTGTGGAGTAGAGACAAAAGGAAGAATATTTTTGATGCCACGAACAGCTCTTGCATTCCCTTGTCAGATCTTAATATTTGGAAGAGTGATGAAGTATCCAGCTTTTCCTTCAGGGGTCCTTGTTGAGCCATACGGTTCAATAGCTGCAAGAAAAGGAGTACCAAGTATGCAAGAAACTGGAATTTCAAAGAGAAAGAATTTCATATCCAGACAATATTGCTCAAAACACAAAGTTGCTTTGGGAATTTCATAACCCAAGGAGATTTGGGTATTTCCTACCCCAATGATAACATGGGATGTCTTTCTCCAGTATTTGGTTGGAATGAGGTCCTTATGTAGCCTATTGACATCTGCACCTGAGTCAATAATGGCTTTCAGTTTAAAAACCCTATCTTGAATTTTCAAATGAATTACTATTAAGGGTTTCTGATGTTGAATAGTCAAAACTTTCATAGAATTTAAACCTTCGAATCCTGTGGTATCAAACATGTGGATGTTTGTATTTTCTTGTTCTGCTGCTAGTACTTATTCTGAAGAAGAGGGTCTTGCTTCTTCCTTATCCTCTGTATTTGTTCTCTAGGCCATAGATGTCACCTACCCAAATTTTGAGACTATTTATTTTATTTGCAAAAACATTATGTTAAGTTATAATTACAAAGTTTTGTAATTATGACCAAATCTAGTCAAGGATGATTGTAATAACATATTATTATTATTTAATAAATTAAAACAGGAGACAAACACCCAAGGGAACTGTTAAATGAGTGTTCACTAACCCACTAGGAGGAATGGAAGTTGTTAGAAGGCATGGGACAGGTGTCAACATTTGCACTCCACCACTAGCTGTTGGTTATGGGACAACAACCCTTAAAATTGTGGCATTATCCCCCAGGTGGGTGGAACAGAGCTGTTAGCTCATTAATGACCAGGTTAACCACTATAAAGGCCTAGGAATCCTAGATAAGGCAATTCGAATTGGGCAAGGAGCTCTACATTATTTTCTGCATAAATAATTCCTCAAGTGTATCAGGTGGTCACTGAGAGATTCGAATAGGGAGGCTAAGTTGAAGTAAATTGTGAGTCTGTTGAAAATATTATGAGAAGGGAACCAGAGGTGCTAGTGCAAGTCTCTTTGACTGCTAAGTCTATAGGACTTAATGATCCAAATTGTTACTGCACGTTGATGACCTAAAGCTTCTACAGATTCTTCTTCCTAGTGGTTCAGTGAACAGGCTCGGGGGTCCTAAGGCAATTAATTTGGTTGTCTTCAGGAATAGGTTGGGTGGAACAGGCTCGGGGGTCCTAAGGCAATTAATTTGGCTGTCTTCAGGAATAGGTTGGGTGGAACAGGCTCCTTGGGTTGTTTGTTTCTCCTACATTCACCAGGTTCTATTGTTCTATCTTGTTTATTTCCAGTTAAATGATTTTCTGCATTTGTAGATTTAGTATTTACAGTTAATAGTATACAAAAGTAATTGTTTTCAATTTATGACCTAAGTATGATTTTGTATAATGATGGTTAAGTAAATGATAGGATTGATTAAATATATCCTATGTATTTTTCCCATATTGTATTCTATATAGTACTCTAGTACAGAGAAGTAGAATTAAATCAGATGAATAATGGGCAGAATGCCAAGTGAATGATTAGATTAATATTGTAGTGTTTCTTTTAAACAAATATTTTACAATTTATCTGACAGGTCTATAACTAGTTGACGGTTAAACCCTTATATTCGAAATAACAACTCAAGTATTATCAGTTCCTAAAACTAAATATATTACTAATTTTTTATATATATACTATCACATCACGACAACTAACTATACAAGATAAATCCAGACAATAGCATTATTATTTTTATCAATCGTAATGTTCATTCAAGTTAAGGTTCGTTACAGAACTGAGTCTTATCACCATTCCAATTTCAACCTAAACTATTTAAAAACAGAGTTTCTCGTTTGTGAGTTAAGTTAACCCACGGCTCTCGGCCTAAATCAACACTGTATTTTCTAGCCAAAGTATCAACTTGTATAAACATAGAAACTGTTCGGAAAAAACTATTTTAAGATATGTTTCAAATACAAACTCATATTACTTTCCAAACAAAAGTCTCAGCATTGTAGTACAGGACCATTCTTTTCACAAAAATGAGTCGGCTCAGGGTTATCGACTTTCACCAAAAAAATATTGTAACATTAACTTAATTAAACTTATATATCACATAGAAACTTTATGAAGTTTTCTTAAACACTGTATATTTCTCCATTAAAATGACCAAGGGTTCATCCCTTTAAAGCATATACATATGCAACAAGTTACATTTTCAACAAGAGTTACAGCGAAACGCTGCAGAGCAAAGTATCAAGACAAGCCGAGGGTTCCAACCTCCGGACTCTTGTCATTAGCTCTCAAAAATTACAAACACCAGCCAAAACCTTGGCAGAAACCAAAAATATCAATCTCTCATCAAACATCAAGCTTCGGCCACAATAGGCCAGGAGAAACTACGAAGGAAAGAACCACCGAGGCTTACCGAGTGGTACAGCAGCTTCCTTCCACCAACCTTCAAAGCATAGTAACCTTTGATGAAGTACAACCTGCCACAAAAACCCACAAGTGGTTAAATGAGAAACTACAGAGATAAATATCGATGCAATAGATAACATAAACACTTCAAGTTTGAGACATTACCTGTGTATGCAACTTTGGAGCAAGAGACACCTTAAGCAAACAATAACGACAAAGCCATCTATCAAACATAGAGAAGAGGGTTCCAATTTCTGAGAAACGGGCTATCCTTGCAAGAGAATTGAACCCGGGTTCTAAAACTACAATAAAACTCCTACTTCTATTCTTATAACTCCATTCAATACTGCATAATGGCTCGGCTCTACAAGAAAAGCAAAACCTTAAACAAATAAGTTTTCCCACAGGTTCAGGGGTCGAACTCGAGGAAGAAGTCCTCCAAACCATAAACTACCAAACCCTACATTATAGCAGGCGTTTGACCTCTCCACATTACCACCACCAGAGCAAAATAAAAACCAAGAAACCATTTCGATGCAATTCATAACAAAGGAATAGGGTTTCATTCCAAAAACCAAGAACACGTGAGATCAACGATGGAGAAGAAGCCAGCAATGCACGTCGAAGTTCGGGAAACAACCATGTTTAAATACCATATTTATTATCACATCCACTACGATGCCAGCTCAGTAGACCAAGGGACAACACAGTATACAACTCGGCATATTGGTAGTACTTGGAACTACTATCACGTGAACCACAGCCACGATGGCACTCACAAGGATTCCACACAACATAGTAGGTAGGCGAATTTAAGGCTATGACCGGTTTCGACAGTCTGCCAACATATTAACGCCATTACATTCAATGCCTGTCAATTTCACATGTCAGAGCAAAGACTTAGGGTTACAACATTTAATCCATATCTTCTCCACTGTATTGTCAATCGAATGCATGGTTTATATATATATGACATAAGTCGCATTCAATACTTAGTGTATAGTTAGAATTCAATTTTGCACATCGTATTATTTGTTCACATGGCATAGTATATCGCAATATATAAATATTAGATTAGAAAGGTCTAACCCTATAGTTTTGCAATTCCCACAATAGAATCATCATAAATATGATGGTAGGATGATAGTAAACATTGCTATAATAATATGATTTTTCATGCATTTATAAAATGAGAAATGCATAAAAATACTTTAGTTACATTTATAATTTCCAATGTATCCATGTATTCAAAATAAACTATTTGTTTCATGTTTCTATAATATAGAGCATTATACAAGTTGAAACTTTCATGATAAAATTACTCTTTGCAAATTGGAGAAATGTTGGCAGGATCATAATGGAACATATACATTGTAATCTAGCACATAATTGAGAAGTTCATAGTGTAAGTATATTTTCTTGAAGTATCACTAAAGATTCTAGCGGAGTTACTAATAGTTACGACTTCTATGACTTATAAGTATAGTCAAGGTAATACATACAGAAATAGGACAGAGATCCATACCATTAATAATTCTCATGCAAAGAAGTACTTAGAGTTATCATTAAGCTTTGACAGTTAACTAAAAAACATATTTAGAATTACTCTTAACACTCGAATTATCGTAATGCTCTTACCTGCGTATCTGCACAAAGAAATGGGTTCAAATGCTTTAGCTATCATAGCTAAGTAAACCTCATGGTACCTCATAGGACCCCTTCATCATCGTCCAAAAGCAAACTGTCAATATTGTGTCAAAAAGATTTTATCATAAGAGAGTTTAAATACAGCACATAGATTTAAAATTTAGCTTAGACAAAACTATCGTCGTAATTTGTTTTAAGAACTACGATGTGTCGATATCATTAATTATTTTAGTTAAAAGAATTAACCATTATTTTATTTCTGCATTAGCAATTTCAGTATTTATTGCTACTTTAAAAATTTTAAATTTTTGTAAATTTTTCGGGATGTTACATAGATCAACTTTATAGCCCTTTTCATCCATGAACTGCCCTTCAAGATGTTGAACCTTGTGTCTGAGATCCGTTATTTGTCCTTTTAACACATTCAGTTATTTTCCTAAATCATTCAATGTGAGAGGCCGCAACTTTTCATTCCTATTATGCTTTATGAATAATTTAGTATTTCTTTCAAAGAGGCATCAACAAATATAGCCTTCTTACTAGATATAGTTTCTTGAGCAGAATTGTGTGTTGCCTTCATCATAGTCTTTAAAAAGGAATCTAGAAGGCTGGATTGCATTTCTCCTTCAAGCAGAGCTTGGATCTGGGCTAACATCTGAGCATCTTCATCGACGTTGCTATGTGCCATACAAACTTTGAGTTTAGGCATGCTTTTGCTTAATTCCTCGTCTGCTTCCTCTAAACTTTCTTCTGTCTCTGAATCTTCTGAACTTCTTGAGCTGCAAGAACACTTATTTGGATTTGAACATTGACAATTTCGAGAAATAAATAATGCTTCATGTTCTAGCTCAAATAGATCTTCAGTATCATATTCGAATTCGGATGTTTCAGGACTAGAACTGAAACTACCTTGAGCAATATGAACTTCTTATTATTTGATAAATGGACTTCGGGGGCATGCATCAGTAACATGCATATCTGAGCCACAACGATTACAGTGAATAGGAATCAGATCCCATTGATCTTTCAGTGTTTCTTCTGGCTTTAAATTGGGAGTCTTTTCCCCTAGTTCTTTTTGACGCATCTCCTTACGGACATCTAGTGGCAAGATGCCCTGCTTGTCCGCACAGCCAACATGTATGATTTTGTCTTTCTTGAGCTTTCAAAGTTTTCAGCTTAATGTCATCAGGAGTATAGTAGTGGGTGTTTGGTCTTTTTTTGTAATATCCTTTGTTCTGAAACTTCTTACGAGCTTTTCCAAACCGGGAATACTTTTGAGGCCTTGGGAGTTTATTTATTTTTCTCGGGATTTTCTTGGCCTTCTTTCTTTTTCTTACTCGGTCTTCGATTGAAAGGCCATACTTTGCACAAATTGATTTGCTATCGGGGGACCTGGACATTTTTTGGATAGATTTGTTGACTTTTGTACTAGTGCAAAGGCCAACTAATGCAGAGGTGATTATTGAAAAAATCTCTCCCCATGTATAAGTTTCATAAGGCATTTGGAAAATACCTTGGGTTTTAAAATAATCAACATACTTACTGGGAAGAGAAGCAAGATAAACTTGCTTCCAAAGCATATTTTTGCTATCTGCAACCTCATAGATGCATTGCATCCATTCTTTGTGGAAATCATCATAATGGGACATGCTTTTGCACTTGGAATTCATTAGAATAAGAGCATGTTTATCAGAAATCTTATAATCAAGGCGTGGCGTTGCACCTTCGTCAGCGACTTCCTTTGGCGAAGATGAAGCTTGAAAACTTCCTGAATTTTCTTGTTTCTTACACAAACTCTTACATGAACCTTCAAGCAGATCAACACATGTCTATTTCCCTTTCACGGCCTCCTGGCTTATGGGATTGCAGACCTCGCGTGCTTCCAGATCCTAAGAGAACTTTGGATGAACTTCAGATGAATTTCAGACAACAAGGATTCGATCGAGAAAGAAAACTTTTATATTACTAAAAAGCCTGATGGCAAATTACAAAGCATAACATTAGTCCAAACTTCTTTCTGATCATCCAGGATCATACACAATGCAAGGCTGAGAGCATACTCAAATATGAACATACTCAAATCTGAACAGACACCCAGAAAGACACAAAGCTCAAAGAAGGGAGCTTAGAAGACTCATACAGACTGATCTTCCCCAAAACTCGAATGCCTGAGTGATCTGTTCCTCCCCTTATTTATAGGAATTTTGAGGAGTAAATGACACATTTCAAATCATTCTCCTTTTTTGGAGGTCGGGGCTGATAGACTTAAACTTTTCCGTAGATTCTATGTAATGTGGGTCAATCCGCACCAAAAGTCGAAGAAGTGCTTCGAGTTACAGAGATTCGTCCGGAAAGTTTAGACTAACAAGACAAAAGATAAAACACAGTGGATATTTTCAGAAATCAAATCCCACGGAAAACCTTATGAATAGACTAAAGACTACAAAGTGGAGATTTTACAGAATCCCACGGAAAACTGTCAAGCGCCATGGTCGGCCTGAAAGACATCAATCAGAATGCATTCTTCCATATCGTTCAGGAAAGACTAACGTGTCCCACATCTTGGTGTACATTTGTTTGATAATAATGGGACATCCTTGCAGATTTTGTACTTTGATTTTCATGTGCACTAGCCATTGATGATGGCTAGCTAAAAAGCAACCAAATACCTGCCTTTCATCCATAACTTCAGAATCTTGTAGATCACGTATCTTTTCGAGTGCAACACCATGTGCAATGTATTCTTGTTCTATGATGTATGGGTCCACTACGCTTCGGTTGATGCCGAATGTTTTCCACCAGTCAAAAAACCAGTCAGGAATATTGAACTGTAAAGTAGTCCTTACGGCCCCAAATTTGACAAGAGAGGAGTATGTTCTGTGAACATTGTCTTTGCATAAGAAATCCCACCACATTTGCTTGTACTCAGAATAATTGTATGGAGTACCTGGAAATATTTGATCTGATTGTGTTGTTGGCCACCAGTGTAGGTTCCTTGGACGATTCAAGCAATAATATTGATTTTCTATTGCAGGGAGAACAATGATTTTTTGCCATATAGAGTCTACATCCCTAAAAGTGTATGTTAGTGCTTAGGATGCATCTACAGCCTTTTAGAGTGTTCTGTCATATGTCAATTCTGAAACAGAGACTGATGAAGTGGGTCTTCTGCGAATCTCAGGTACAAGTCTCGGGAGTAATGAACACGGCTGAAGATTTTGATCGAGAACTTGGGTGATGCGTAGTTTCCAGGTTGGTCTCCATTGTTGTTTGTACTTAGTCCAACTCATGCATTACGTAATTTCTCTAGTTTCTTCTTGGTTATTTTTCCATTCACTGACTATGATTAAGCAATGATCAGACTGGCTTGATATCATGTAGATCTGTGCAGGCTCGCTTGCAATTTGTACTAAATTTTCTCTGCTTAGAAAATCAAGAAAACAGTTATCAGATCCTTTGATATGCTCAATCTCAAATTCAAAATTAGAAAACAGGGCTTGACATCTTGAAAACTTAGCATCACTGGCCCTTTTAACTTCTTTATTCAAGACTTTATTCATGGTTGCTGCATCTGTTCGCAGGAGAAATCTTTTGTTGATTAGAAAGATTTCAAACTTATCAATGGCATTTAAGGCTCCTTTAATTTCTTTGTCTAATGCATAATAGTTCTTTTCTACATGATGTCATACTCCTGAAGCGAATTGCAGAATTTCTTCAATCTTCCTTTTATTTTCTTTAATCCTGACTTGCTTTAGAACTGCTCCCCATCTGACATTACTAGCATCTGTCTCAACAATTTTGGCCAATTCATCATCTGCTACATGGAGAATGGGTAGTTTCTTTACTCTAGCTTTGATTTTCTAGACAGCTTTTGTGTGCTCTTGGGTCCATGGGACTGGTTCTTTATTTAGTCGTTCATTTAATATTTTGAAATCTTTGGCACAATCTTCATAAAAATGACTAACATAATTTAGGCTAACCAAGAATCTCTGCAACTGGGTTTTATCTAGAATTTTATCTAGAAACTTATCAGCAAATTCAACTGAATGTTGCTGCAAAACCAAAGTGCCATTAGAGATAACATGTCCTAAGAATTTAATCTTAGTTTGAAACATTTCAAGTTTTTTCTTTGATAGAACTACGCCATCTTCTTTGATAACTTTTAGCAATGTTCGTAGGTGCTTGAAATGTTGCTCCACTGAATCAGAGAATACAAGAATGTCATCAATATATACAATTAACTAGTCGAAGTATGGCTTCAAGATGTCATCCATAACCCTCTGAAACTTTAAAGGAGCATTTTTCAGTCTGAAAGGCATAACCTTCCATTCATAATGTCCAGCAGGAACACTGAAAGTTGTTTTAAACTTGTCTTCTTCTTTAATGGCCACTTGCCAGAATCCAGACTTTAAATCAAATTTTGAAAATATTCTGGCTCCTACAATTATGTTAACCAGACTAGACTTATGAGGGATGGGATAAGTATCATCTGAGAGAACTTTATTTAAGGGTTTATAATTAACAACAAGCCTTGGTACTCCCCTTATTAACTCAGAATGTTTATTTACATAGAATCCATAACAATTCCATGGACTCTTAGAATGTCGAATTAATCCTTTTGCCAACAAACCCCTAATGTCTTCTTCACAGAGCTTCTGATATTGAGCATTCATGGGGATTTCTCTACTTTTACAAGGTTTCCCTTCATATCCTTCTTTATAAGGGAGTTGGATAAAATGCTTAGCTGTTTTCCAAAAGGTAGTGGGGTTTTCAGAACATACCTCATTCTCAAACTATCTTCTGATATGCAAGCTGTTTTGCTGAATTTGTGGAAGCTTTAGCTGATGATCAATTCTTAGAATAGCCTTCAAATTCTTCAACTCCTGTATTTTCTTTTCTTTCTGCTGAATGGTCAAAGAAATATTTACCATTGTTGAAGTCTGTGGAGTAGAGACAAAAGGAAGAACAATTTTGATGCCACGAATAGCTCTTGCATTCCCTTATCGGATCTTAATATTTGGAAGAGTGATGAAGTATCCAGCTTTTCCTTCAGGGGTCCTTGTTGAGCCATACGGTTCAACAGCTGCAAGAAAAGGAGTAGCAAGTATGCAAGCAACTGGAATTTTGGAGAGAAAGAATTTCATATCCAAACAATATTGCTCAAAACACAAAGTTGCTTTGGGAATTTCATAACCCAAGGAGATTTGGGTATTTCCTACCCCAGTGATAGCATGGGATGTCTTTCTCCAGTATTTGGTTGGAATGAGGTCCTTATGTAGCATATTGACATATGCACCTGAGTCAATAATGGATTTCAGTTTAAAAACCCTATCTTGAATTTTCAAATGAATTACTACTAAGGGTTTCTGATGTTGAATAGTCAAAACTTTCATAGAATTTAAACCTTTGAATCCTATGGTATCAAACATGCGGATGTTTGTATTTTCTTGTTCTGCTGCTAGTACTTCTTCTAAAGAAAAGGGTCTTGCTTCTTCCTTTATCCTCTGTATTTTTTCTCTATCCCATAGATCAACTTTATAGCCATTTTCATCCATGAACTGACCTTCAAGATCTTGAACCTTTTTTCTGAGATCAGTTATTTGTCTTTTTAACACATTCAGTTCTTTTCCTAAATCATTCAATGTGAGAGGTTGCAACTTTTCATTCTTGTTATTCTTTATGAATGATTTAGTATTTCTTTCAAAGGAGGCATCAACAAATATAGGCTTCTTACCAGATATAGTTTCTTGAGAAGAATTGTGTGTTGTCTTCATCATAGTCTATAAAAAGGAATCTAGAAAGTTGGATTTCATTTCTCCTTCAGGAAGACCTTGGATTTGGGTTAATATCTAAGCATCGTCACCGACGTTGCTATGTGCCATACAAACTTTGAGTTTAGTCATGCTTTTGATTAATTCCTCTTCTGCTTCCTCTGAGCTTTCTTCTGTCTCTGAATCTTCTGAACTTCCTAAGCTGCAAGAACACTTATTTGGATTTGAACATTGTGAATTTTGAGAAATAAATAATGCTTCATGTTCTAGCTCAGATAGATCTTCAGTATCATATTCGAATTCAGATGTTTCAGGACTAGAACTGAAACTACCTTGAGCAATATGAACTTCTTCCTGTTTGATAAATGGACTTTGGGGGCATGCATCAGTAACATGCATATCTGAGCCACAACGATTACAGTGAATAGGAATTTTAGATCCCATTGCTCTTTCATTGTTTCTTCTGGCTGGCTTTAACTTGGGAGTCTTTTCCCCTAGTTCTTTTTTACGCATCTCCTTGCGGACATCTTTTGGCAAGATGCCCTGCTTGTCCGCATAGCCAACATGTAAGATTTTGTCTTTCTTGAGCTTTGAAAGTTTTCAGCTTAATGTCATCAGGAGTATAGTAGTGGGTGTTTGTGCTTAGGGATATCTGTTCCTTTTCCTTTCTCAGAATCCATCATTTGGACTATTTTTTTTTCAACAACTTTTCTCTTCCATTCATAGAAAGAGATCCAACAATCTTGGGCAGTCATATAACTTTACCAATATTGTGCTAAGCTCTGTTTCTGTTCTATAGAGACTGATGCATTGAATTATATGGTCTTTGGATGAGTAAACAGATCCCAATTTATCATTCTTTTCATCCAATCTATATCTACTTGCCATTTTTTGCAGCCTTTCATAAGAGTAAAGAATTTGTGCATTTCAGGGATTGAAGGCTTTTGAATATCAGATGGTAGAGGATTGTTAAAGCGACAGTCAGGGATGACTGTGTTGGCTTGTTCAATATATCCTAGACCATATTTAAGCATACCAGGAGGGAGACAATAGCTAAAGATTTCTTTAAGACGAGGATCGTCAGTTTCTAGTGTAGGAATGGAATGCATCATCAGAACATGATCATCATGAGGGAAACTAATATCACCACATTTTGGATGAGGGAAGGATTCTTTTGAAAGTGTAGGTGGCGAAAGGTTTGTTCATGGATTGTGATTTGTATGCCTAAGTTGTTCTGGATCAGAGAGGGAAGAAGAACCAAAACCATAACTAGAACTCGGATTTTCACAAAAGTCAACAAATCTATCCAAAAAGTGTCCAAGTTCCCCAATAGCAAATCAATTTGTGCAAAGTATGGCCTTTCAATCAAAGACATAGTAAGAAAAAGAAAGAAGGCCAAGAAAATCCTGAGAAAAATAAATAAACTCCCAAGGCCTCAAAAGTATTCCCGGTTTGGCAAAGATCTTAAGAAGTTTCAGAACAAAGGATATTACAAAAAAAGACCAAACACCCACTACTATACTCTTGATGACATTAAGCTGAAAACTTTCAAAGCTCAAGAAAGACAAAAGCTTACATGTTGGTTGTGCAGACAAGCAGGGCATCTTGCCAATAGATGTCCGCAAGGAGAAGCGTCAAAAAGAACTAGGGGAAAAGACTCCCAAGTTAAAGCCAGAAGAAACACTGAAAGAGAAATGGGATCTAGAATTCCTATTCACTGTAATCGTTGTGGCTCAGATATTCATGTTACTGATGCATGCCCCCGAAATCCATTTATCAAACAGGAAGAAGTTCATATTGCTCAAGGTAGTTTCAGTTCTAGTCCCGAAACATCTAAATTCGAATATGATACTGAAGATCTATCTGAGCTAGAACATGAAGCATTATTTATTTCTCAAAATTGTCAATGTTCAAATACAAATAAGTGTTCTTGCAGCTCAGGAAGTTCAGAAGATTCAGAGACAAAATAAAGCTCAGAGGAAGCAGAAGAGGAATTAAGCAAAAGCATGCCTAAACTCAAAGTTTGTATGGCACATAGCAACATCAGTGAAGATGCTCATATTTTAGCGCAGATCCAAGCTCTGCTTGAAGGAGAAATGAAATCCATCCTTCTAGACTCCTTTTTAAAGACTATGATGAATACAGCACACAATTCTGCTCAAGAAACTATCTCTGGTAAGAAGCCTATATTTGTCGATGCCTCCTTTGAAAGAAATACTAAATCATTCATAAAGCATAACAGGAATGAAAAGTTGCAGCCTCTCACATTGAATGATTTAGGAAAATAATTGAATGTGTTAAAAGGACAATAACTGTTCTCAGACAAAAGGTTCAAGATCTTGAAGGGCAGTTCATGGATGAAAAGGGATATAAAGTTGATCTATGGGCTAGAGAGAAATACAGAGGATAAAGGAAGAAGCAAGACCCTCTTCTTTAGAAGAAGTACTAGCAGCAGAACAAGAAAATACAAACATCCGCATGTTTGATACCACGGGATTTGAAGGTTTAAATTCTATGAAAGTTTTGACTATTCAACATCAGAAACCCTTAGTAGTAATTCATTTGAAAATTCAAGATAGGGTTTTTAAACTGAAAACCATTATTGACTCAGGTGCATATGTCACTATGCTACATAAGGACCTCATTCCAACCAAATACTGGAGAAAGACATCCCATGTTATCACTAGGGTAGGAAATACCCAAATCTCCTTGGGTTATGAAATTCCCAAAACAACTTTGTGTTTTGAGCAATATTGTCTGGATATGAAATTCTTTATCTCCGAAATTCCAGTTGCTTGCATACTTGGTACTCCTTTTCTTGCAGTTGTTATCGTATGGCTCAGCAAGGACCCCTAAAGGAAAAGCTGGATACTTCATCACTCTTCCCAATATTAAGATCCGACAAGGGAATGCAAGAGTTGTTCGTGGCATCAAAATTATTCTTCCTTTTGTCTCTACTCCACAGATGTTCAAAATCACTTGCAATTGGTCCATTCTTAACTTGCATCTTTTTCTAGAAGTTAAATTAGATTTAGTTCCTTTTTGTTTCTCTATAGCATTTGAAAGTCATTTTGATATAACTCCTCAAGGAGAGTGGAATTAGATAGCTTAGATAAGTTTGAGTCATTCATTGTTTGAAGTAATAGTTTCCAAATGCATGAGTAGTTTAACTCATTGGATTAGATTTCTTAGGTAGTTGTCATCTTGTTCAAAGTATAATTTATTGTTTTTATAGTTAGTTGTTATTCGAGATTGTTCCATAGCTAGGTTTCTGAAGTTGTTTCATAGTTAGAGTTTGAATAGTCTTTTCCATTCCTAGAATAGGATTAAGTCTTGCTTCCTAGACTAGTACTTCCTTTACATCCTGCAATTTCAATTCTTGTCAGTAGAGTAGAATAGTATAGATTGATACTATTCTGATATGTTTGTTTGTTTAGGTCCAATCAGTTTGATAGTTTATATTTTCAAGTTTGACTCGATTTTCATTTTGAAATATCTTTAGATCTTTTCATTATTAAACATTTGTAAGGTCTGCCGAGCCAATACCCTAGTTTCCCTTCTACCTCAGCATATATTTTGTGACAACTCGAAGTGTACAAAGCCTGGTTGATAATTAATATTTGGAGTATTTAATAGACATAAATAATACCAAACAGAACCCACATGTTTCAAAGATGTGGAAGGAACAGGCCCTCAGAATCAGATGATGGAGTGGAGCACACTGTTAGAGACTCCTGCAAGGAAACTACGATCAAGAGAGATCCTACCAAACAAACAAAGATAAGTATTTGAATTGTCATTTTTTGTATTGTCATGTTGTTCACATATTTATGTTCCTAGATTTAGGACGTATGCATGTTAGAATGTTTGCAATGATGAACATAATACTACTAATATGCATGTGAGGGTTAAGTGGCCTATGGTGCTATACAACATTCCATGCTACTTATCTAGAATGAAACCTCTTTTGTGACATATTGGGAGTAGTGCACGCTCTTAATAATGTTCTGGTAAAGATGGAAGGCATCTAGAAAGTTACCGTATGAATACGGGATATGGATGAATGTTGTGTTGAAGCATTGGCTAAGATAGTTGCATGAATGTGTGACCTATGTTTGTATGCACAAGAATTTTTCATTATTAATATGTTTTGGAAACTATGAAATGTTTCTTTTTTTTAACAAAAACGTATATTGTATATTAAAAAAAAAGAGTCGTGGTTTTTATCCAAATCGACAAAATACATGAAGGCCAAAATGTCTTTTATCATTTTCAATTTCTCATAGACTGAGATGACCGCCTTTGTAAAAATATGAATGGATGTTTATATGCCTTCCTGCTCATTATGAGAAGAATTATTACAATGAAGTTCTAATGAATGATACAATGCCTTACATCTTATTCTGAGATAGATTATCACTGATAAATAGGATAATTGAATTGCTAAATGTTGATGATGCTTGCTGAGAGAAATTGCTGCATATTGTGTTGGATAGTGTCCTTCTGAGATTGACTAGGATTGTTGATGATGCTTTAGTTTATCATTCTGCTTCAGCAAGACCCTACTCTGAGAATTATGGATGAGTCAAGCCCAAAGCATACTTTCGAAATTGAGAAAATAGGTTCACTGCTGCTGATTAATTCTCACAAAACTATCAACTGAAACCCGATTATCTTCCTCCTCACAAAACTGCCTCACAAAAAATCCTCTACTGCTAATAAGACTTCAAAGAATTTTGAGAACAACTTGATGATGAGTTGTGTTATTACGAATTCCTCCAGTTCTGTGTGAAAAATAGTCCTCCAATTCTGTGTGTTATTACAAATTCCTCCAGTTATTACAAATAACGAATTCCTTCATATGTGTGTGAAAAAGAATCCTCCAGTTCTAGCGAGTTCTTACCTCCCAAAATTCGCACAGTACCATATCATAATAAGATTGTTCCATAGATTCACTCTTCAGCGAATCATCATGGCGATCCTATTGAAAATGAACTGAGTTGGAAGTATTAGGGCAGATTGGAATAGTGTTGTAGATGCTTAGAGGATGTAATAGTCTGAAGGTGAGATGATTCCACATTTATGAGGATATAGTGCTGAATATTTTGTGACTGTCAGAGAATGAGTTGAAATATGGAAGTATAAAGATCAAATGACTACTTCAAACACTGAGGAAATATTAGACTTCTGCTTCCAAAACATAATCTGATTCTTTGTATTTTCCTTTGTTTAAAAAAGACCAATTCGCACTCTTCTTCAGACATTTATTCTGAGATAGTAAGAGCCGAGTTGAAATAAAGGAATCTATTCAAAGAATTTATCTACTATAAGCCAACCCTGTTGTAGAAAAGGAGAAAAATTTCATGGAAAATGAAGAAGAATGATGTCTATATCGATTGCCATAATTTAGAAATGAAAAGTCTTCTCATGGAATGTGTTGAATTTGACTGTCTGAACTGGAGATATGAAGAGTCCCTTGATTTAGCCTGCTAGCTACGTTTGCTTTGTAGTCAGCTTCAATGTTTGAATTTCTCAAGATATGAAATGCTTTAAAGTGAATGAATGTGCTTGAAATATGCCTTATTCTCTGTATGATTCGCTCGAGGGGTAGATTGTTGAAGCTGGAAGTGGCGTTGAAAGCTCTAATAATGATCAATGAGTCTCCGAAGACATATAGGTTGTCGATCTTCTGATCTTTTGCAATCTGACATCCTTTCAGCAATGCAAGGCCTGTTGCTATATTATTGGAGTAGATACCCAGACCCCATCTATATTTCAATCTTATAGTGCCTTTCTTGGTTCGCAGAACTCCCCCTGCTCCTGCTTCTCCAAGATTATTCTTGGAAGCACCATCAAAATGTAAGCTATCAATTTCCTGATTAATTCTCCACTTTTGGAAGTCGGTATTAGTCATTATGAGCTGCCATGCTGAATGATTTCGCATTTGTGGCTCTTTGGTTGTATGAGGAATGGGAATTCCAATCCACTTCTTTTCACTGTTGGTAAGAGAAGCTTCTGTCTTGTACTTAGAAATTTTGAGACGTTCAATTAGGAGAGCTTTGGCTTGACCTGCAACTTGTAGGGGGGTATACTGCTTATTTTGAAAGATAGCATTGTTCCTCGCTGTCCATAATTTACAGCAAGTATACTTAGGGATTGAGATCCAAACATGAAACCAGATGTTCTTGGTAGGTAAGGAATGAGAATAAATGGATTTCCAATCAGAAAAGAGTTGGGTGATGGAAGGTTAAGAGGGCATGTTGAAATCGAGATCAAGGAATAAAAAGTTCCAGACAAGTTTAGTAAAGTTGCAATCCAGGAATAGGTGGTTGAGGGTTTCAAGGCTGTTGTGGCAGAGAGGACACCAAAAAGGCCCAAGGAAGCCTCTCTTGCTGAGGTTGTCACCGGTGAGAACTTTGCGATGGATTAAAGTCCAGATAAAGAAATTAATTTTAGGTAGTCCTAAAGGATTCCAGGCAATTTTCCATAAATCTTTTCTTGCTTGATCAAAGGATTGAAGGGCTTTGTAGCCGAGAGCTGGGGTATAGGAACCCGTGGGACCCCAACCTCGTTCATCTTTGGTTGTGAGATGTATGGGGACGCAATCTTTCAGACTGTTGGTCAGAATGGTATTGTCGGCCTCAAAGTGTGGGCTGATGGTTGTATTGTTCCATCTTTGCCAATTGCCCTGAGTATCCCATAAGCTGAAGTCTTTAAGTGTTGCGATTCCATGTTGATAGAGCCATGCTGCAATATTCTGTAACTCTTGGGATTTGTTAAGAGCATCTTTGTCCATAATCATATCCTTGAAGATGTTGATTTTCCTACCATTGCCAGGAACCCAGTAAAGGTATTTTGAGAAGAATTCCCAGGCTGCCTTACATAGAGTCCATGTGTTGGAGCCTTTGGAGGTTGGCTTATTATCAAGACATCTTAGATTGGTTCCATTTAGATACTTTTTTCTGAGAACTTGGCTTACTCGATGGTTTTTGTTGTGTATAATTTGCCAGAGCAGCTTGCCTCCCATTGCCAAATTTGCATAATGAGGGTCACGAATTTGAAGGCCTCCCGAGGATTTAGACTGCTTGATGGTGTTCCAATTCACTAGATGGATTTTGTTGTTATTGTTTTTTCCACCAGACCAAAGGAAATCTCTAATTAATTTACTCATCTGATCAGCAGCTCCTTTTGGGGCAAGGATGATAGAGAATTGGTAGATGGGTAAGGCTGAGAGAACAGAATTTATTAGAATTAATTTGCCGGCCTTGCTAAGCCAATGCCCTCCCCATCTTCTGATTCTGCCTTTAACTTTGTTGATAGTGTCGTCCCAATTTCTAGAAGTTGCATTGCCGTAAGTGATTGGGAGGCCAAGATATAAGAATTTGTCCCAGTGAGTATGTACTTTGATGCCAATGATTCTACTGATCTTGGTTGTTGTTTGGTTGTTTACGTTCCAGCAGTAGACCGCACTTTTCTGCAGGTTGATCCTACCACCCGAAGTGTTACAATAGGAATTCAGAATGTGCTTAAATTTGCGGGCAATAATGGAGGATGCTCCATTGATTAAAAGAGAGTCGTCAGCAAAAAGAGTATGGTTGATTGGGTGAGAGTCAAAGGTTAATTGAAGTCCGGGAAGGGAAGCAGTAATCATTTCATGATTCAGTTTTCTGCTGAGTGAATCTGTGAGGATAATGTATAGAAAGGAAGAAAGGGGGCAGCCTTGTCTAATGTCGTGCGTGGCTTGGAAGAAGTCAGTAGGACAGCCATTGATTAGGGGAGCTATCCAGGGTTTACTGATACACGCTGAAATCCAGTTGATGAAGGTATTATCAAATCCAAAGCGATGCATAATTTTGAAGAGAAAAGAGTGCTTAACACGGTCAAATGCGTTGGCCATGTCAAGCTTGATAAGCATACCTTTTTCCTTACGGTGTCTGCTTGAGTGAATTGCTTCCTGTACAAGAATGACATTGTCAAGTATTTGTCTCCCTTTCAGGAACCCACCTTGATTATCGGAAATAATTCTGTTGAGTAAAAGCTTCATTCGGTTTGCTAGCAACTTAGAGATGATTTTGTAAGATGAATTGCAAAGTGAGATCGGTCTGAATCTGGTGAAAGAACTCGGATTGGTATCCTTTGGGGAAAGGAATAAGAATGCACTGTTTGTGCATCCGCCAATTTTTGCTTTAGAATGAAAGTTGCTAATCATTCTCATGAAATCCTTCTTAATGTATTTCCAACATGCTTTGTAAAAATGCATGGAAAAACCGTCCGGGCCTGGTGCTTTGTCAAGTTCGAAGGAGAGAATAGTATTGTAAACCTCATGCTCGGTAAATGGAAGGAGAACGTTGAAATTGTCATCCTGCGTGATACTCTGAGGGATATGCTCCGATAATGCTAGCTCGTCGTTTCCATCAATTATGCTGTCATCTGTGTATAGGTTGGAGTAGTGAGAGAAAGCAATATTTTTTAGATTCGTATTTCCAGCAACCAACGCACCATTCTCTGTAATTTCAGTGATGTGATTGATATTCTGTCTAATCTTAAACTGCTTATGAAAGAAATTGGTATTCATATCACCACTTTTTAGCCAGAGGCACCACGACTTCAATCTCCACTGTTCCTCCTCGGCTCGAAAATTTTGATAAACACTGGATTGCTGTAAGACTTCGTCTTGAAGGGTGGTTGCATCAATAGAGCGTGCTTCCATTGCAAATTGAAGATTTTCTAATGCATTTACGACCTCCTTGCTAGATAAGACAGAATTTGAATTGTTGGCTTTGGCCCATTTCTTGAGGGCGTGTTTGGTATTATTTAGTTTCCGTTCCCAAACATAGCAAGGGGAGCTAGTAATGGGTATTTTCCACGCTTTTTTGAGAATGTCCCAAAAACTGGGTTGTTCGAGCCATTGGGCGCTGAACCTGAATGGGATTGGGCCAAGGTCCTCAATTTCAAGAAACTGAAGTTGGATAGGTTTGTGATCGGAGGCGAGATTGGTTAGGATGCTAGAAGATATAGTATAGGTATCAAACAACAGATTGCTATGAATGAGGAATCGATCCAATCTAGCCATTATGTTTCCCTTGTCGAGGCGATTATTTGTCCATGTAAATTTCCCTTTTTTGGGCTTGATATCAATTAGATCCCATGCCTACATAAGAGCTTCAATCTGAGGTTTGAAGTATTCATTTCTGATAAGACCACCTTTATTTTAGAGTCAGGAGAGAGTGATATTCATATCACCGGCTAGTATGATGTTCTGAGGCTTGTAGGCCTCCAGAAAACCTTCAAGTAAGTTCCAGCAATCGTGTTTCTCATACTGTAAATTAGGAACGTACAGATTGAAGAGAGAAATGTGTATGTTGCTCTTGAGATGAGTGAGCTCAGTATAAATCCAATGTTGAGTAGCAAAGGAGTTGTGGAGATGAAATGCATCAGATGACCATAAGGTTGCCAGTCCCCTAGAATCTCCTCTAGCATTGACAGCGCAACCTGTATTTTTCTTCCAATTTTCTTTTGCCATAGCTAAGACATTGTTTTCATCAATTTTGGTCTCCTGGAGTAAAAGGAGATCGGGCATGTCGATTTTTTGAAGATCTTTTACTGCCTCAATCTTGCATGGATTGCCTAATCCTCTGCAGTTCCAGGAGACCAGCTTCATCATTTAGGGATGTAAATGGAGGAGGGAGTTCCTCCTACTGGATCTCCGTATTTCTTTCATGTTGTCTGGGTTCTAGTGTTTCTGCTGAAATCCATATCTATCGTGGCTTGAGATCCTTGAATTTTTTCACACTCGACTTCTTCCTCCCTTAGATCTTTGATAGATTTTCGACCTCGCTTTTTAGAGAATTTATCAATGCGTTCTTCGGGAGAGGATGAAGAGGTAGGGGATCTTACTTTTGTAATTTCAGCATAGGAGGGGGACTCTTTTATCAGATCCAATCTGATAGGGCTGGATATATTCTGAGTCTCTGATTTCTTCGGTATTTCAATGGCAATAGGAGAACCTTGGAGATCTTGTTGATCACGTATTTCTCCTTCTTCTTCAACTTCGGGGATGTCATGAATCTCAGGCATTTCAAGGGCTTTGAATCTATTGCTATTGTTGGAGGTTGAAGGGTCTTGATGTTGCTGATCTGCTTTCTCCTTGTTCGGACTTTTTGAATGGGGTTTCATTCCTGATTTTTTTTTAATTGCTTTCCATTGCTCTTTCTTCCGATCTAATTCCTAGTCCGCTATTTTTTTTTTGCAGGATCTGGCGAAGTGACCATATTCGTGACATAACTTGCATTTAAACGGTATTTGTTCGTAGTCGAGTTCTTGTATGTGTGACCAACCTGCTATAGTGAGATTTATTGCTTCTGGAAGGCCATGTTCCAGATCAACTTCGATGCAAATTCTCGCACATGAAAATTGATCTTTTCGATCAGCTTTGTCAATGTATTTCCCCAACGCATTTCTGATTGCTTCTAGGGATTCTGTGTTCCAGTAGTGAAGGGGTAAGTGAGGGAGTCTCACCCAAATGGGGACTACGGATGGGATGTCGAGTGATGGATCGAAGTTCGGGGTCCATCTGTTCATATATAACCCTTGTGGTCCCATGAAGTAAGGATCGTTTCAGAAGATAAGTTCGCGATCCTCTTTGCATTCAAAAACAAAGGCGAAATAACCTTTACCTAAGAAGACGGATTTCACATCTTCCGTGATCAAGGGTTTCCAATTTTTCTGAACCCATAATTTTGTAGACTTCGGGGATGGCCAAAGGCCAGTGAATTGGCCGATTAAAGCACGTTCAGAGAGGTTTAGGGCTGTCTTACAGGGTAGATCCATCGGCAGTGCAACAGTCAGGATTTCGTCGAGTTTCTTCACAAATTTTCGCTGAATAGAGGATAAGTGTTTCTTTCCAGTGGAGACTAAAAGCTTCAAAAATATGATCATATCGGGATCGGCATCCGAAGCCATAAGTAGCAATGGAAGAAATACAAGGGAAAGGGAGGGGATGGCCAAGAACTGAAAGGGTTGAAAGAGAGCAGGGCGAAGAAGGCAAGTAGAGGGAGAACCGGGGGCCCAAGGCCAGGAGGGCCAGGCAGAGGCAGCCGGACCACTGCGTGAGGGATCACGCAGTTAGGTTATGATCATGGAATCTCTAAGCTCGCTTCTTGATCGCCATCCATCCCCTCGACAAAACTATGAAATGTTTCTAACCATGCAACAAAATTTGACTTGTAGGAAATATCGTGTATGATCACCTTCAAACGAAGAATGATGAGACTTGTTCTGTAGAACAAGTGATGATGGTTCAACTATAATAATCAACAAGAATTATGAAATCAAGTATACTACAGAAGTACAAAGCAAGGGTTCTCTCAGAAAGAGGGAGTCGACTATGACGAGATGATTCTCTACTGGCCAGACACACTTCCTCAGTGGTGGATATTACACTTGATAGATGGTGTAATCGAAGTAGAAGAATATATCGAGCAAACTACAGGATTTGGGACTCTTTATAGAGAACCACATATGTTCAGATTGAAGAAGACTTTGTACGGGCTCAGAAGACACCCATGGGATAGGATGATCACCTAGAGTAATGAGATATCAACCTTTGCTACAAGGTTGAAGATGAGGAGCTCATGGATGGGTGCAAGAGATAACTTGCAACAGAGTTCAAGATCTAGGTATCTAGCTACCTAAAGAGATGGCATAGATGGATACCCAAAATATTAACAGAAGAGAAGGCTACCAGTCACTCCAATGCAAAATGTACCGATGCAGAGAGTACAAGATGCAAAGGGAGTGATGATGATGAGTTCGAAAGGACCTCCTTCGAAAGAAGGAGTGATGATGATGAGTCTGAAAGGACCTCCTTCGAAAGAGGGAGTGATGATGATGGTCCGATAGGACCTCCTTCGAAAGAAGGAGTGATGATGATGTTATTCCAGTACTTGCTGACTGGTAGTGTTATCCCAGTACTTTCCAACTGGTGATGTTATCTCAATACTTATCGACTGATGATGTTATTCCAATACTTGTTGACTAGTAGCATTATCCCAGTACTTGCCAACTGGTGATGTTATCTCAATACTTTTCAACCGATGATGTTATTCCAGTACTTGTCGAATGGTAGTGTTATCCCAGTACTTTTCGATTGGTGATGTTATCTCAGTACTTGCCGACGATTATGTTATTCCATTACGTGTTGACTGGTAGTGTTATCCCAATACTTGCCGACTGGTGATGTTATCTCAGTACTTGCCAACTGATGATGTTATTCTAGTACTTGTCGACTGGTAGTGTTATCTCAATACTTATCAACTAGTGATGTTATCTCAATACTTGTCGATTATTGATGTTATTCCAGTACTTTCCGACTGGTAGTGTTATCCCAGTACTTGTTGACTAGTGATGTTATCTCAGTACTTGCCGACTGATGATGTCATTCCAGTACTTGACGAATGGTAGTGTTATCCCAGTACTTGTCGACTGGTGATGTTATCTCAGTACTTGCCAACTGATGATGTTATTCCAGTACTTGTTTACTGATGATTGATGTTGTTGTGTCAGTACTTGTTTACTGATGATTGATGTTGTTGTTCCAATACTTGTTTACTGATGATTGATGTTGGTCTTCCAATACTTGTTTCTTGATGATTGATGTTTTTGTTCCAGTACTTGTTTATTGATGATTGATGTTGTTGTTACAGTATTCACTTACCAATGATTGATGATGTTGCTCTAGTATTCATATACTGATGATGATGATGATTCCAGTAGTTTCTCCTAACGATGATGATATTGATGTTCCAGCAGTTCCTGTTGACGATGATGATGTTGATGTTCTAGCAGTTCCTGCTGACGATGATGATGTTGATGTCCAGTAGTTCTTGTTGACGATGATATAGCAGTTCCATGCCGATTATGTTGATGATGATGATGATGATCTTGCTCCAAACATATGATGATGTTCCAAAAAATTCCTACGATATATAGACTTTCACCAGTCAGTTGAACAATTGTTGATGTTGATAATATTTCCTACATAATACCTTCCTAGTTAAGAGGGAGTGTTGAGCGTGAGGAAGCTCAGCTAGGGCACGGAGAACACTGTTCAGTGTTTCCTGGTCGTCGGTGTTTGGGCTCCCCTCGGCCTCTTCGAGGGTGCATCCTTGATGGATCCTTCCTCGGAGGCCAACCTAGAGGACCGTAGGCATATTTTGGATGAGGCATTCAGGGCCCTGGTTGCTACAACTCCGACGCCGCCATCCTCATCACCGGTTTCCAATGATGCTTTTGTAAAACGAATAATCGCTCCACAGATCCAGATCACGTCGGCAGCTTTAAGACTAAAAGCTCTTGCCCTGAGTGAAGGAGGTTTAATCGGTCAGTTCACCCGCATCTGGCCTTCCCCCAAGACCATGGATACCTGGATTAATAAAAACTGGATGCCCCTGATCTCCGGAGGCTTGCAACATTGCTTTTTCGGTAAGGGTGTCTTCACCTTCTTGTTTGAGCTTAAAGCGGACAGAGATCTTAATTTCAGAAGTGGACCTTGCTTCCTGGGTTCTCACGGCCTTTACCTAAACCATTGGAGCCTCTCCTTTGATCTGGAAAAAGACATTCCCTCAGCTGTCCCGATTTGGGTCCACCTTCCCCATCTCCCGTTACACTACTGGAACGATGAAACTTTGTAGGCTATTGGGAATGGCCTTGGTACCTATATTGACAAAGCTGAGCCAAAAGGAACGCTTTTCTCATGCACTAGAATCTACGTTGAATTCGACTTGGAAAAAGGCATGCCATAGGTGGTAAACCTACATATCGACGGTTGGGAGCACATTCAGAAAGTAGATTATGAACAGTTTCCATTCAAGTGCAAGAAATGTCCTGAATACGGCCACTTCGTTAAAAATTGTCCAAAACCGATACATGAAACTCCTGAGTAAAATCCCAAGGAAGGATGGAAGCAAGCTAAAAGAGAAAGGAGATCTCCTCAGACAAACCCCCCATCAAATGGAACTCAAGCTGAAAAAAATAAAGAAAAAGTGCAGGAAGAGCACAAAGCCACTACCAGTAATCAATTTCAATCTTTGCCTTTGGAGGATGTGGAAATTCATGAGAAATAACCTGAGGCAGATCTCATACCCTCTGGCTCTCCCACCCTCACTCCTCAAACTGAACGAATAGAGGCGGTCGTGGTACAAGTCACAACCCCTGGAGGCTCGTGGGAGGACATGGTAAAACAAAGCAATGTTGGCCCTCAAATCTTCTCTCCAGAACACTCGTCATCGCATGACTCACTAGAAACACAAGATGTTGTCCTGATTCCAAATACTAAAGGAAGGAAATCACTAAGATATCACCGAGATCAAGAAGTAGAGAGGGAGCTAGAGATGGGAGGCAAAAAAGTATAGAGGAAACAAAGTTGCTTCAAAATGCCAGAACCCAAGGCAGGGAAAAACCGAAAGGAAGATCTCGAGCAGGATCTCAACCAACTAAGAAATGATGAAGGCTATCTCTTGGAATTGCAGGGGTCTGGGGGGCACAAGCAAGGTTGAATCCCTAAGAGATATGATGAAAACTGAAAGACCAGACTTGTTGTTACTTCAGGAGACAAAAATGATAGACATGGATACCCTGGCACTCTCACGTATGTTTTGGAAGGACTACCATGGACAGGCTCAAAGTTCTATTGGAGCCTCCGAAGGCATTGCTACTTTCATCTCAAGCAAATAATCGATAATTTCTACAAAAAAAGCCAGCACTGGCTTCTCATTGAAATTCAGGAAAATTACAGTCAACATTCAACTTTTATCTGCAACGTTTATGGCCCAACGCATTATAGGGATAAGGACATCTTTTGGGAGGATCTGCTTAACCTAAAAGAAGATCTGCGTGGTAAAGACGTGATCATCGTGGGGGATTTCAACGCCATCAAATTGCAGCATCAGAAACACAGCAGCTCAAGGATTCGGGACCCTAATGGGGAAAAATTGGAGGACTTAATATCCGAATTGGACATCCTGGATATCAAGATGAAAAATGGGAAGTTCACTTGGAGCAATAGAAGATCTGGTTCCGGCCATATCGCAGCAAGGTTGGACCGTTTCTTGGTTAACTCCTCCTTCCTCCAAAAGAATATTCTACCTGATGCATTTACCCTTCCCTCTGCTGCTTCTGACCACAAGCCTGTTTGTCTAACCCTCTCCATTCCGGGAAACTTGGGGCCTCTACCATTTCGTTTCAACCCTCCTTGGCTGCATGACAAGAGTCTCTTGAATCTAATTCAGAATGCTTGGAGCTCTTGCCATTATGGCTCTGCTAGTTACATTTGGGAAAGCAAGTTAAGAGCTATGCAAGATGCTTTAAAACTTTGGGTCAAAACTGAGTATATAAAGCTTGATTCGCTCAAATGGAAGCTCCAATCCGATCTAGCATCTTTGCATCACAATATGGAGGACGATGACATCACTGTCTCTTCTCTAAATAATGAAAAGTATTTGAACTTGAGAATCCTCAACGCTGCCAGTCTTGAGGAAGAGGCATGGAGACTCAAGTCCAGGAAGTTGTGGCTTAAAGGTGGGGACAACAATATTGAATATTTTCACAAACAAACAAAATTCCGGCTAAGTCGCAACACTATCAAGGAGTTGAAAGATACTAGTGGGAACCAGGTAACAGGACAGGAGGAGATTAAGATGCATGCCCTAGATCATTTTCGGGAACTCTACAATGATAAGGATGAAGCCGACCCGAAAGAACAAGCTAACTTGCTGTCAGGTATTCCTTTGATCATCTCTGGAAATGAAAAGCATGAGCTCGACAAGCCTATACTGGAATATGAAATAAGGGATGATATTTGGTCTCTCCATATGGATAAATCCCCTGGGCCCGATGGATTCACCATAAATTTCTATAGGTCTACTTGGGGTATTATAAAAGAGGATTTGAAGAGAATGCTTAATTGGACTAGGAAAAAGGGAAAAATCGGTGGAGCCACAAATTCCTCCTTCTTGGCACCCATCCCTAAGGAGACCAACCCTCTCTCTCTAGACATATTCGGGCCCATCTCCCTTTGCAACACCTCTTATAAGATACTTTTGAAGATCATTGCCACAAGAATGAAAAAGCTTATGGGTCGGCTCGTTCTGGACTCTCAAGGTGGCTTCATTGCTGGTAGGAAAATTTTAGATAATATCATTCTAGTCCAAGAGGCCATTCACTCTAGTATGGAAAAAAATCAGCAAGCAATGGCCATTAAATTGGATATGGCAAATGCATTTGACAGGGTCAACCACTTATTCATGTTCGAAGTAATGACAAGATTTGGATTCTCCAACAGATTTGTAAGGTGGGTAAAAGCATGCATGAGCAGACCCTCGATATCTCCCCTTGTAAATGGAAGGCCTACCAACTTCTTCCAAGCCACCAAAGGACTTCGACAAGGTTGTCCCATGTCACCCTTTCTCTATCTGCTGATGGCAGAATCCCTGAGCAGGAGGCTTCAACTCTGACAAAGGTCAGGTGAGATAAAAGGGCTGAAGATTGCGAGAGGCATAAAAGCTGTTAACCACGCCCAATTTGTCGATGATACAATTATGCTTGGAGGAGCTTCTACTATCATTGCTGAGAGATTTAAAAAAGCATTAACAACTTTCCTCACGGCCTCTGATGGCAAAATAAACTTAGCCAAATCGAGAGTTTACGGCTGGAATTGCCCAGCAGGAACTTTGGATAGAATAGCTCGAATTTTTGGCTTCAAAGGTTGTTCTTCATGGAACTCATTCAAATACCTGGGGATTCCCATCTTCAAAGGAAACAAAAAGGAGGACGATTGGTAGGAACTTATTGACAAAATCAAACTCAAAATCTCTTCATGGGGCTCCAGGTGACTCAACCAGCCGAGTAAGTTGGTTTTGATCAACTCAGTACTCTCTGCCTACCCACTTTATGTCTGCTCTATTCCTTTGGCCCCTAAAATGGTCATTAAGGATATTTCGAGAGAAATCAGAATATTTATGTGGCAAGGAGGGAAATCGAATGGAACAAATAAATTCCATCTGATGACTTGGGAGAAAGTTTGCAAACCTAAAAAAATTGGAGGAGCCGGGATAAAAGATCCCATGATGATGAAACTCGCACTAGTGCCAAAATTCTTTGGAGAGTGATCTCAGGGGAAAATGCATGGTGGAAGGAGATTCTCATAAAGAAATACATGAAAGGAGATAGAAGAAAGTGTGTGGATGATATAGATCGGAACAAAAATGGCACACCCATCTAGAAGTTATGTAAGAAGGCGTCGGCTAGTGTCCAGTGGCAACTTTATTGGATTCCTAGTAGCGGTAAGCAAATTAATATTTGGCTTGACTGTCTAGGCCCAGATCAGACATCACCAGCCAACTTTCTTCAAAACTTTGGTGACTTAAAGAGCTGGATGGACCAAGCCAATATCACCACCCTTTTTTACCTTTCCGTGTGGATCGATAAGGATAGATGGGCAGGTTGGATCGCTCCGGAGATTCCAGAACACCTGCTGGCAGGTTTTAACACATTCCTCTCTCTTCTACATGGCTCTACCCCTGTCCACCAAAACATGAAAGACCAAAGAGGATGGGGAAAATATGGGACCTTCACTATCAAGGAAGGATTTGAATATGTGGCGGATCCCCACCGAGGATGCATGGCATTGGAGGCGATCTACGACCTGCGTTGATCGTCGCATCAAGGACTTGCGGGGAGGTTAAGCGGCAAGGCGGTCGCGATGAGAAAACCCGTTGGATAGGTGTCAGCACCAAAGTTCGTCGCAAGGTGGAAGGGTGGTATGGGAAACCAGTTTAGGTGTATGTGATGCCGCCCCGGGGACGTGTGCTGACAAGATGAACGACACAGATGAACGCTAGAAAAATGATCCGACGGCGGAGACAAAGGGGTGGTCAAATTAGTTAAAGAGGATCAATTTTGGATGGCCAAGATCTTCACACGCGAGATTAGTGGGTAGGAGAGGTGGACAGCTGGCGAAAGAAACTGGGAGTTATGTAAACAGGGTTATATATATATAAGCGCACGCAAAAGGGTTGACATTTGCTCCTCAGCCCTGTCGCAGTCAGAAGCTTTTGGATGTGCGGAAGCCGAAGAGGAAGACAGGAGGAGGTGCGCTTAGGGATTTCAGTGACGGGTAAGACCTTGTAACCGCCATTTTCTGCAAATCCAAGTCTTTTTATAGTTGTAAATGGAGGAAGAACAGGTTTCTACCGGTTCTAGGGTTAAAGTCGCCCTAGAGGATAGGGATGCCGATGTGTTTGACATAGACGTTCGGATGCCTGTCCCGAAGATTAAGAAAAGGTTGAAGGCCTTACTTGAGTAGGGTCTAGATATACATGGGGCTTTTAGGTCGTCATTTATCTTCTTTTTCCTTGATCAGGTAGCACCTTTCCTAGAGTTCATGTCGTGGTGTTCTCAAAATTACTCAGAACCCCAAAGGATAATCATGGAGGCCCATCGATCTAGAATCGTCTGTACAGTAGATGCCTTGGTCATTAGGAATTATTTTACCATTCCAAAGTCACATGACCTTGAGTCAGACGGTTTTTCTGAAGAGTCGGTCGTTTCCTTGTTTCGCCAAATTACCCCTAAAAGTTGCCGAGCTTTTTTAGCTACATGTCTAAAAATCGGCTTAGAATCCACAGAAACCCCTTACCCTTTAGATTTCAGCCTTTTTTATGACAATTCCCAATTGGTCCTTTCTTTGTTGGCTCAATTTCTAGGATTAGATACAGATTTGTGGGTAACCGAAGTTCAGTTGAGTCTTCTTTTTAGGATTAGCATCAGTTCGTTGGGGTCTGAAAATGGGCATGTCCCATCCCTCAAGTTTGAGGAATTTTTGGCAGAGAAAATACATGTACAGTTAAGCAAATTCCCAAATACTAGGTATTTTAGGTATCAGACGCAGCTGGTGAAAATGGTTATGTATAGCAGCGAAGAAAATTTGTAGTTTTCCCCATTACTTCACACAGATGTTTTAGAAGATAATGTCTTTAATTACGTGAACTATATTTTGTCTGTTGTTTATAAAGTCATTTTCGGGGAGGAACTACCTAGGGTGTTGCCAGAGATGGAATCAACAATGCAGTTGAAGAATGAGTTGGCATTTGGTGACTGGTTTATGTTGAAGGATGCTACAGTGATCAGGTTATACGGCTTCACACACGAGCCCTATATTTTACCTGCCTTCCTGATTCTGATGGTTTTTGCTCTCGAATTCGTCAGGAAAAAGTTAATTTTGGAGGATGAACCATTCCTGAAATTCAAGAAAGGTACAGATGTGAAGTACCCGTGGAGAGTAAGCCCTTTTGTCATAAAAAGCAAGGATACCCGGGTAGAGGTAGAGAAATTGTTGGAATTTATGGGGTTTAAAAAGGACGTTGCAATTGCGTATGATCCCTTGCACATTATTTCTAAGAGGAGAAAGTTATGTAACCTAAGCGGTTTTGAAAACCAGGAGACAGGAGGACTGTTAAAAAGGAAGAATTTGCTTTGCTGTGAACCTGAGGATGAGGAGGTCGTGAATTTACAAGTAGGCAACCTAGTTTTGTCAGATTCAACAATGGACGTGGAGCAAGTGCTAAACACTTTGGAGGTTGGAAGGAAAAGGGACTTGCATGAAGTTTTGGATGCAGGTGATGAGGAAGAAAATGAAGAAAAAAGGTTTAAAATGGAGACCTCAGATGAACTAATTGTTTTGGCAGGAAATGAAGGATGGAGTGAAGACCAAGGACTAAATGCCGGAATGCGGGATGAGTTGGTGACCTCGGTTGGTAATGTTAAATGTGAGGAAGAGGAGCCTTCGGGTCCAGAGGTCCAAATTCGAGAATACAATTTTCAAAATGTTAGGGAAGGAGATGAGTCCAATAAATTTTGGTCCAGGGCCGACCTGTGCAAACAGTATGAACAAGATAAACAAGCCTCGGCCCAAAGGCTGTTTGATTTGATGCCAACAGCCAAGAGTTCGTCTAGCTCCGGAGCTTCTTTGACGACCAGCAGAAATATAAAGGATAACACTTTGAAACTGGCAATAGCGACGGAGGAAAAAGTGACCGAGGTGAAGGTCAATTGGAAGAAGATCCTGGTGCCTGATAAGATCCAATTTCATAAGCAGATTTGGGATTTCATATATGATGATTTCGTAGAAGCATCACTGAAGGCTGATAAATTGGGGGATGTTGTAAATAAGTTAGAAGGCCAATTGAGTAGGAGAGATTAGAAAACAAAGCTTTTCAACAACAATTCAAGCAGCTTCAACTTGACTTAGTTGAAAGCGGCGGCGGAGGCAAAGCCAGCAATCAGCTGTTGATAGAAAAGGATAACCTAATTCAGAAGCTACAGAAAAGGGGAAAGGTCCCAAATATATAGTTGATCCAGGCTCCAAAGGAGACAAACCTGGAGATAGAAAAAGAGAATTTATCCAAAGAATTGAGAGATAGTAAAGCAAGGTTGCTAAAGTTCATTGAGAAAGAGGACAGTTTGGAAAAAGGAAAAAATAAGCTTTGAGAATCAGATAAATGATTTAAAAAGCAACTTGTCCAATTTGGACATGTGGCCGTCAAACATGAATCAAAGTGGAGATGAAGGCGATGCTAATAGCCTTGTGCAGGCTATGTCCCATATCAGTCTAAAGGATGTTGAGACTAGAGAATTGAAGGAAAAAGCTCGGATGTTGGAAGAGGAGAGTGCAAAAAGGGAAGAGGAGGCGATATCTCTGCAAGAAAAATACAACACCCTAGGGGAAGTTAATAAAAAGATTTCTCATCAAGTTATAGGCCAAGCGGCTATGTAAGGATGCAAACATCAGGTGTGGGATTAGATTATTAAAGTAGCTGAAGACTTTAGGCCGTACCTGGATTTTACGAGAATAAAGGAGAAAACAGTCAGTGATTCTCTTACAAGTTGTGTGGCCATGAAGGAAACCCTAAGCCGAAAGCCCAAAGAGACGACACAGAACACTATTACTTTTCTAAATGATTTATCAGAGGAGGAAAGGAAAACCTTGAATACTGGAAACCGGATCACGGCGATGACGACGGCAAGAAGGGTTCTTGGGAAGCATGCGCAGGTCGAAGGTGTGGAATCCAAGGCCGAGGAAATGAAGATGCAGGTAGCAAAATTCAAAGGACAATTTGGAAAGCTGGTCGAAATGGGATTACCCGCATTCTGGGATGATAATCAGGAGTTGATTTCCCAAAATGCATATAAAAAATTGCCTTTCAACATAAGAATGGATCACGCCAAATTCCAACACCTGAACCATCTACTCACTGGAAAAATTCTGATGGAAAAGATCGCAGAAGACTTCGAAATCCTGAACAGGTTGGTCGTTATTGGCGAGAGAATTCCCCCAACTTCCTATTCATATCACATCAGGATAAGGATTATGGTGAAGGAAATGGTGGAATATGACCTTCCATCTGGCGAGCTATGGACTGTCGTGGAAAGATATGGAAAAATGAGATACACACTTCATCCTGCACAGTAGCCGTTGGGATTTTTTATTTTTCGAAGAGTTCTTGTTATTTTCAAAGACTTCCGAAACATTTTTATTTTTGAAGTAATTTGTAATATTTTTTGAGGCGACTATTGGGAACAGCCAGCTGGTGCAATTCTTTACTATCCTTTTGTCTTTTATTTTGAAGTTAGAAGTCATCCAGTAAAAGGACTAGTGAATATGAAAAACAGTTAGGCCTATTTCGCCCGTTTTTTATAGTGGCGAATATGTCTTGATGAGGTGGCATTTTGTTATAATTGTTTTCAAGTATGAGTAGGTAGAGCAGGAGGCTCTAGGTAGCTATATATATGTTATGTAATTGAATGAAAAAGGGTTGAAAACTTTTTGGAGAATCATATATTTCTCTGTGTAAGACATTTTGAGTTATCTTGAATAAAGTTTTTTTTTAACAGTAACAGAGAAAGGATAATATTTATAAAGCTGTGCACAGCTATTCATTACAGACTTGCAAACAGAGTTTTTAACAGTGCTGAGATGTCTGAACCAACTAACACTACCATAACTATCTGCATTACATTATAATCTCTGAGTTTGGTCTTCCTGAAATTGTCCAGCATAGAGCTGGCATAAACTTTTACAAACTGACTACAGAGGAGTTTACAAAAATACATTAACCAAAAACAAAAATTTTGAAACCTGGGCTGGGCTAGCCTTTCTTCCTAAGCTTGACGGAAGAAGCGTCCACCATCACCATGTTTATTTCCTTATTCACCGTTTGATTTTCGTGTACCCAGCTTCCATGCGTCGCTCTGAAGAAATCGGCCATATCTTCCTGCAATCTGTCAATTTTTCCCATTAATTCTAGAATATTTCGTTCCAGATCATCAATTCTGGAATCCTGGCAGGATAACTGAGTGCAAACGTGCGTTATGACCGACGCCATTTCAGCATTCTGGTTCACGCTGGAACAGACCGCTTCATAAGTTCTCCGGGCTGCAAACTTAATATCAATCAAGGTTCTGCTTAAAGCAGCGATGGCTGCCCTTATGGACGGCATGGTTTCCCAATTATCCACCTGCGAGAGACGAGGAGCAGAAGAAACGAGCTCCCCGAGGGATAAACGACTCAGAGTTTCGGGGAGATGGGGAGGGAGAGCCATCGCGAAGGGAGGAATAAGGGGGACGGATGGGGGAGTTAAGGAGGTCCCGTGGGAGCTGACATCGGGGGTGAGAACGAGGAGACAGGTGGTGGGTCGGACGGGGAGGCAGATGGAGGAGCGTGTGGGAGGGTACGCGGAGGGAGATTTCGTGCATGAGATTAAAAAGAGGGGGAGGCCAAAGTTTAGAGGGAGTGGATGGTCCCTTAAGGCCAAGACCCTAACCAACATCCACATTAAAAATTCAAAGGGCCAAGACATTGTTAAATTAAGGGATAAAATGAAATCCCAAGACTCCTTTGTGATCCTTAGTTTGCCCGACTGCAAGCATAATTCCTTGATTTGCCGCTTGATCCGCCACCCTGTTGTTCTCTCGGAGGATATGAAAGAAGGAGGCCTTTGAAAATAATGTATTGGTTTTAATTCTTTGCATGTATCTATCTGCTTTTGAGCCTGGCGAGGCATATCCTCTTCGCATGATTTGGATGACGTGCCTGGAGTCTCCATAAATTTTGAGATTGGCAATGCTGTAGTTGGTGGCCATTTCTAATGAGAGGATGAGAGCTAACCATTCTGCCTCATTATTAGTTTTCCTGCCTAATCCCCAAGCAAATTCTGCGATTTTTTTCCCGCCGGGATCGAAAAGAATCCCACCCGCACCTGCCACCCCGGGAATAAAGTTGACAGAGCTAAACAAGTGTTTTATCAGGGATTTTTGTGTCATTGGTCTTGCAGTCTGTTCTTTCTTTTCCCCATGTGAATTGTGTTTCTTTCTTTGTCAATCCATTTTGTAATTGCTTATTCATGTTTGGTTCAGTGTAGTATTTGAAAGGAAATCATAGAAATTATGCTATGTTCAGATCATACCAAGCATTTCACTACTATTTCTGCTAAAGTCAATATAGAATTCATGTCCCCATGATTTATATTAATGGAATGTTCATTTCTCTTCTAAATCGCCAACTAAAAGCTTTTTTACTGTGAGCTGGTGGCTACCTTGCCCCTGTATGAATGTAACTGCAAAGTGTTTGCCAATGATGTTCATGTCTTGTTTAATTTGAATCCATTGGCCCAATACAGATCCATGCTATTTTCCAACCACAATTTATAAAAATGATCTGTCCTAACAGAAGTCTGGCCCTCTAGATATGCTCGAATGATTATTTTGAGAAATGAATGCTGGTGTGTGTTTTTATTGTTGACAACTCTGATTATTTCCAGTCTTTCATAAGTTTGTAGAGAGAGCCCTCTCTGATTGTGCTGGGTCAGTAGCACATATCTGAAGTGGTTAGTTGTTACCCCGACTTGCCCTCTCCCACAACCTAAGGGGTACGATTTGGGTGATAACAGATGGCATGCACTCCTTAATGACGTTGGGTATTCGGGACGACATCTTATTTAACAGGGATGAAGGAGCTCGCCACTGGTATCACTGCTGGTATTTCTCTGGTTCTACTATGGAGCATGCAAAGATGGTCACTTCAAATGCCAATTGTCTACTCTATTGGAAAACTATCCCTCATTCTAGGTACCCTGCGGTATTCAAGAAGAGAGCTCCTCTGTATCATGGGATGAAGTATGGTGCGAATAGTGATGACAGCTTCGACCTTCCAGCGGACTCATCCCCTGTCAAACTCGAAGGAATTAGCTTTGGATCTTCTCAGGACTTTGGTCACACTCCAAAGGATGTCAAGATGGCCGACATGGAAGCCCAGATACGCCTGCTGCGTGGAGAAAACCTTGAATTTAAAAAATCTATTCAACATATGTATTCTTTGTTGCAGGTTACAAACAAGGAGATCAACGATAGTAGTGGCAAGCTAAATGAGAAGTTCGATAGAATCGTTGAGGTTCTGGAAAATGGGTTTCCATGTTCTGTTAACCTGGACACAAAGCTCATCTCGCTCCATAGCAAACTTCGGATTATGGATGGGAAAATAGATTGTATGCGTGCTGAAAATCAGAGGATTGAAGAAGGACCTGCAACTTGAACATGGTGGAACGGCTGGTCTCCAGTAAAATGTGGTGGTTGGTACTTCGGGATCTTTTTTGTTTTCTCTTTCTCTCCAGTTACTCAGCTCCTCAGTTTCTAAGATATGTTCTTCAGTTATAGTACAGGAGGCTTTAAGCCTGGTTATTGTTTCAGCATGTAATAGCTCCACTCAAGTTTATTAGGGTTGTTTTGTGGGTTTTTAGGTTCAGCTTGTGGGAGTCATAGTGCTCTTTGGACAATTTTGCCATACTAGCAGCAGTTATGTATAAGATGATTGGGCAGAAGTGGTTGTCTTTCTATGACAGGAAACAAACCAGCTTCTACACTATGTAAACTCTATCTTTTTTTCCTTTTTTAATATATAAAAGCTCTCATCCGTTTGTGTTAAAAAAAAGTTAAGAGGGAGTGTTAAAGAAATGTAATTGCGGAAGATATTCTAGATGTATTTGTCTATTGTATTATTGTATTCCTCCTTCGGGATATGTCATTGATTTAATTAATAATGTAAGAGTCATTGAAAGAGTCAATACAAACCCTAACTATTAGGTTGGCCTGGAAATATCCATAAAAGAATATTTTATTGTAAAGTGTACAGGTCGGCCCAGTTAGATGAGTCAAGCCGACATAATTAGTAAAAAGGTCAAGTCACTTGTTTAGTATAAATAGGAGGTTGAGTTTCTCATTTGGAACACACTCACCTCACTCACTCAAGTTCGCATACGAGAGAGAGAAATTCGCACAAGTGAAGGAGAGAAGTTGTTTTGTCTTGGGGTTTTATCTTGTACTTGTTGATTTCTATATTGAGGAATTTTTTGCTGGGTTTTATCCCTTGTGGTTTCCCCGAGAGAAATTATGTGTTATTTGTGCTTGTTTTTCTTTCAGTGGGTATATTGTTTAATGTTATTATGCTAAACAAGTAAAAACTAACATTTTGGGCCATTACCATATTATTCTTGAGAGTGTAAAGAATGTTTGCTTGAGATGTGAATGTGTTGTAAATCTCTTGTACCTTATAGAATCCTGCTAAACAGGATAGTATCGAAGGGAGATTTTGGCCATAGATAGATTTAAAGGGAATCATTCGAGTGGTAGTATGGTAAGTTGTATTATATCACCATTTTGTTAAAGGTAACCATTTCTCCCATTGGGATTACCGCTCTAAAGTAAGGCACTGCAAATATGCTTCAAACACTTATTTGCAACTTTAGTTTGACCTTTTGTTTGGAAGATGATAGCCAGTGTTGAGATTCATTTGAGTTCCTTGGAGCCCAAACCAATATTTCCAGAAATTAGTAGTGAGGGTGGGGTCATAGTCTACGACATACTATGTAGTTTGAAGATATTATCTATGAATATTTGAGCTACCATAAATGCCTTGAAAGGGTGTTGTACGTCACAAAAATGAGCATATTTGGAAAGGTGATCAACCACAACCATGATTATAGACTTATTGCCAAAATTTGGTAACCTCACAATGAAATCCATAGAAATGCCAATCCATACTGCAATTGGAATTGGAAGTGGTTGAAGTTCACTCAAAAGTTTCATGAAATCCATTTCATGTCTTTGGCAAGTGTCACATTCAGCTACAAATGTGTGGATGTCCTTCTTCATGCCTTCCCATAAAAATGGTCGTTTGATCCTTTCATATGTTTTATGAAATCTTGAATGATAGGCTATGGGGTATGAATGGATCTCAGATAACACATAATTTCAATCATGATTTCTTGTGAAAATATAGATGTCCTTTATAATGAAGCTCAACATTGTGCCAATTTTATCCTTGATATGCATGGGTTTTCTATTAAATTTGTTCAATCATGATAGAAAGCATGAGATCCTTCAACCATTCATTATGAACGACATTCAACCAGTCTGCAACAATTAAGTAGAAGGGAAAAAGGGAAGCTTCTTCTTCAAATTGTCGATAGAGAGCATCTGCTAACACATTGTCCTTTCCCTTTTGGTAAATTATCTCATAGTGATATCCCAACATTTTGATGACCCATTTTTGTTGCTCAAGGGAGGAAGTTGTTTTTTAAAGAAAGTATTTTGGGTTGCGATGATCGATTTCTATCTAAAAATGTTTCCCAAGTTGGTATGGACACCAGATGTCCATCGCAGATAATGTGGGCATCATCTCTTTTTTATAAGTTGAATTTCTCAAGTGCGAATCATAGAGTTATTTGCTAGTAAAATACAACATTCCTTCTTGCGTGACTAGTCTAAAGCCTTTCCTTGAGGCATCACATTCGAGGATAGAGGATTTATTGAAGCCGAGTAAAGTGAGTATTGGAGTGGTACACGTAGCCTCCTTTAAGTCCTGGAAATCCTTTTTTAGTT